>CM031235.1:848551381-849104236 GCA_018340775.1 Taxus wallichiana var. yunnanensis
GATGTTTCCAAGAAACAATCTTCATCTTTCATTCTCTAGATCACCCAAGAACATATAAACTATGGCATGTATCCACTCATTGTAAATCAGCTTACTTGATATCACATTCATGTTGGTGAGAGATCTTGAGACATATATAAATGAAAACCACACTTACTTTCCTCTTTACGAAACTAAGCTTCCCATAAAGTAGTTTTGGAAACTCAATTGGTTTAAAACCTTTCTAAAACTGTCATTATCTTTAAATTCCTTCACTAGGGAAAAAAATCATACATCTTCACTCTCAAAATGATATCAATAATTAAAAATTCCAAAACAAGAGACTTCTACCTCCATCTTCGAGTCGAGCACCATATCCTTGAAAGCAAAAAAATATTCTTTACAAATTGAAATGGTTAACCTATAAAACCTCATGATAAAGATAAAAAAATAAACCATTAGAAATACCTCTAAATATAATTTTCATAACATCTTACTTTTCCTTTAAAATCCAATCATAAGGCCTTCAACTAGGTCCATCTCTCGAAACTACTCCAAAACTACCCTTTTTATTTCAAGGACAAATATTAATAATGTTAGAAAAAAATTAATCCATTGTTGGGTATGCCTTGATCAGTTTGTCCTCCACATAGTTATATGCACAATTTTGCATACATGTTGGTGGGTATTCGGTTGGTCTGTAACCATCAACAATTTGTATTTATTCTTCTCCTCATCATTGAATAATTCATTCAAACATTTATGCAATTGATCTTTGTTCCATCATTGGTATCAGAGCAGGCATCTTGGTGCTAGAGGGAGGGTTGTTTCAACACCATGTGGAGCCATATTATCTTCTCTTTCGCGTGTAGAGATTCCTTTGCTTTCTGTAACCTGCATAGAAGTCTCGTGTGGATCAAGATCAAGATGAAGTTGTGTGTGGATAGGATACGGTTTATATCTCCATGAAAGATGTGTTGCAAGAAATCCAACCCACACTCATGATCTCTCCATTGTTCCAAACACTGTAACGTGAACGCGAATACTGCTCTTTCCTGAAAATCTACTCTTCTCACCATCATTCTGGCACAAGAGATCAGAAGAGTCTATTTATTGAAAGGCTTTCCTTCGACAAACAAATAAAGAGTTTTAAAGCCACCGAAGTTTCCATTAAAAAGGAAGTGGTAGCCAGAATAGGTGAAAACCTATGCATCGACTACCTCCATTTCATACGCACGAGCAACCAAATCTGGTATTATTTTCTTGCATGGTGATCTAGAGTTTAAAGAGCTATCTCATTTCTTGAGCCGTTATTTTGTGATTTTTATCTTGATTTGGAGATTAGCCATACATTTCCATTTTGTTCCATATCTTGAATCCTAATCCCTGCAAATAATAATAATAATGTTGATGACACCATTTAGACTCGGTTCAAGGAGAAACTTGAGTGACAGGGTTCCTTTATTCGGAAAACCGACCGGCTTAGAAATCAAGAATACTACAGCAGCGGTAAGGCTTTCCCCATATGCCTTGGCATGGTCCAACAACCCGGAAATAGTGGCGAGATTTGCATACATGGATTCATATGTAGATCTCAAGATTATGTGAGATGACTTGCTCTTGCATTTGGTGCTTTGGATATCATTTACAATAAGAGAAGAAATTTGTTTGAGAAATTCACTCATAACTATTTTGAAGAACCTAGGCATTGGATACTTACATTGTTTGGCACAAGAGTACGAAGAGGAGGAAAACAAGACCTCCCAATGATATGCACCAGCATAGCATCATCCAGCAGTTGGCATACAAATGATCAGGAGACATGTGGAGATTGTTTGAATCATAATGAGCCTCAAAGATATATCTGCTTACAAAGTAGCAACATACAGGAGGACAGGAGGAAAATGGAGGCTGGAGGAAATTTAGTGACCTCTTACAAGCTCGCAAGTGATGAGGCCGTTGACAAATATTGTGGTGAATAAGGTATTGAGGACCAATTCCTCAATTTTGGTTTGTTTATTTCAATTTTGTGTTGGTTGTTTTGTTGTTTTTCAATAAAGTGTAGATGTTGCATAGTTTCCTGTTTGGGACCTCCTAAATTGAAAAGCGTCATGGGGAATAGAAAAGCACTGAAAGCAGTGCATGGTACTCACACTAGGTTCATGGTAAACCTGTAAAACCACCGAGGTAAAATCCTCTTGGTTCATGGTAAACCTGTAAAACCACCGAGGTATCATCCTCTTGGTTCATGGTAATCCTGTAAAACCACCGAGGTGAATAGTCGGAAAGTGCTCCTGTCCCTCTAGGTTTATGGTCAACCTTAGAAAAACCATGTGTATCGAGACCATGTAGGCACATGCTCATGTGAAGACCCTCTTTGCGGTGTTCTCATTAAGGGGGACATCCAGTATCAGGAAATGTATGTTTGTATGAACAATGTATTAAGGGGGGGAATGTTAGAAAAATTAATCCATTGTCGGTTATGCCTTGATCAGTTTTTCCTCCACGTAGGTATATGCACAGTTTTGCATGCATGTTGGTGGGTATTCGGTTGGTCTGTAACCATCAACAATTTGTATTTATTCTTCTCCTCATCATTGAATAATTATTCAAACATTTCTGCAATTGATCTCTGTTCCATCAAATAAATAGGGCACACTTTTCCATATAGAACCTAAATCATGATCTAAAACCATCATGGTAATCAATTCAAAACCCGGTGGCTAAAAAAATCAAATTTATTTCAAAACTCCTTTGAACAAACTTTCCTCAAACTGAACTTCTTCAAAATTTAGCTATTTCAGTGGGGTCCACATATCACCACATGATATATATTAGATTTATGGAAATATGAAATATTTCTCTACAACATCCAATAATAATATTATAAAAAAATGATTAGTGGAATCTATAATTGAGATCTTTCCTACCAATATTGAGCTAGGGTTTAAACCTCATTAAAAACAAGTTACCTTCTTAACATTCATTCATAAAAATGTGATAGTGAAGTGACCTATTTTTTTTGAAAATTCTCTTATCTCAATGTTAAAACATCCATAAAATAAAAAAATTCCAATGCAAGGCACACAATCCATAATGAGCATCGAAGTTGTAATTCGAGTGAAATCACCCTTTCTTTGATCCTATTTCACCTAAAATATCACAACTTGCAAAATATTCTTCATAATGAATTTAAATCTCTCACACACGTATAATACATCCAATTATACCATATCCAAATTGTTAGCATAGTCTACGTATGTTATCTTATTATTAGACTAATTGTTATCTATTCCATTATTCTCTCCTTCTTGTTTGTATCTTCTCCATCCATTCAAGGGAATATTGTTTATTCAATATACCTATAAATATGTACCATGCTTCTGATAATAACATAGAATAATAAGAGATATCAGAGCTATTGAAGACTACGACTGTGTGTGTGTGTTAGAAAGAAGAGACCAAGACCTGTTGCATGCATCGTGATTTAAGTGATCAGTTCTAAAGTTTTTTCATTTAATGCCTTGAGTTTGGCCTAATCTTCAGCCTGTGTGGAGGAATGGATGTCTCCCAACATTAAAGAATATTTTGGAAGGCTACGTGGATGTGGATTTTCCTAGCATATTCCTTTTGAAAACCAAGTTTTCAAAACTTTCATGAATTCAAAATTTTCGTGGAGATTAGCTCAAGAAACTTATGTGCACAACCTTGAGTGGGAGAGAATTGCTGCTACCTAGAGGGGCAGCGATATGAGGAGTAAACACAAGCTAGACATGGAGATTCACTCAGTCATCTGCATTATTGCATTCACCTACATGGAGAAAAGTGCGTGGAAAGGTAACTTGTGTGGCTGCCTCCTCAAGCTCCTCAAGCTCCTCAATGCGTGAAACCCCTGAAAATCTACATGGAAAATAAAGAATTCCTTTAGCAAGTGTGTGGAAAGCTACATAAAAAATGTGGCATATGACTGACTATGTGGAGTTCTTGTATTCTGCATGGAGTTATTGTATTTCTACGTGAAGAGGCGAAAAACCTATGTGAAGTGGCGTGGCATCGTCGATCGTGTGGAGTGTGTCACTTGCTGCTGCATGGAGAAACAGACCATAAGCTGCATGGAAAGGATTGTGTGGAGCGTTGAAGGTTAGTTACTTTTGAGAGATTTCTTCTCTGCAGACCCCAAGGTTCATTTTATTTGGAAAAAACCTACGTGGAGGAGTAGAAAATTATATATGTTCTTCTTGGTTGGCTATGATTTCTAATCAATGCATGGAGATTGGATGAAGAAGCTGCTATGTGAGGACCATTCTTTCCTATGAGAACACCATTCATCCCTACATGAAAGAAAAAGGAGAGGAGAATTTGACTTCATCAAGCATGAAAGTCAAAAATAATAAAAAAGGGCCATATATTACCTGGAAAAGAAGCCTCTACCATGACATTGAAGCATCTTTCTAATAGCGAATGCTGAATGATGAGCGTGACTGACATAATCAAAACCAATGAAAGCTACAATATGAACTCATAATCCATAGAACATCATCCAGTGGCTCTTGAGATTTATGGGTTGTACTTTTCCTTGCTCAACAAGCTTCAAAACACCAACAACCTTGTCTTTGAAAAACTAGTTTGCAAAGGACTCTTGGACTATTTCCTTTTGATGTTAGCTACCAAGAAAAGTGATTTCGATAGGAATTAGAATCCGGTATGATGCCAACTGTGAAGATGAAGAAGAATTCCTCACCAAGCATCATCATCTCTCAGCACATGAGTATCGAGAGCATCTATGAGCTAGTACTTCACATCAGTGAGTCATAGTTGTATTATTTATTGAAATAAATATATAAATAAACTAAAAAAGGTTTTTTATTAAAAATTTCTGCTCCTAACTTGCTTCTCTCTCGATGCTTAGTTGCTTAAAGGGCCTAATTTTACGGCTTGGAAAACAAAGATGCGGACAATCCTTTAGTTTGAAGGATTATGGGGCATCATAACCGGATCTGCAATGCAGTTCCCACCCTTTGATGAATTAATGAAGTATGAGATGGCTAGTGCCAAAACATTAATGTTGATAATGCTCTAGATCAGTGACAATGTACAACCACATGTTTCAATGCAAAGGAACCAAAGGAGGCCTGAGACAAGTTGGAAACCATTTATGAGGACAAAAATCAGACTAAGATCCTCCATCTTCAGTCCAAGCTGCACACCCTCTCTATGGGTTCAGATAAGAAAGTTGAGGAGTTCTTACATAGCGTGGCTAAGTTGCGATCAGATTTATTAGCCCTTCGTGAATCGGCGGATGAAAAACTTCTCGTACCGATCACCTTGAGAGCACCCCCTTCTCAATTCCAAGTGTTCGTTACGACACTGAATGTATCTAAACAAATAGTGGCATTTGAAGAACTTATGAATTTTTATAGTAGGAAGAGGCCATCAATTCATCCCAAGAGGAGACTCAGGATAAAGCCCTATTCTCAAATCCATACCATGGCCCGAAGAATCGGAAGGGTCTCCTAGATAATCCAAATCAATCGAAACCAAAACAACAACAAAAAGATCAAAAGTCAAAGAGGTGGTGTCACATTTGTAAAACCAAGACTCACGAAATTGGTCATTGCACAAGATCAATAGCTTGAAAAAGTTTCTTCAAGTCAAACAAGCACATCAAGGCGTGAAGTTTTTCAAAATTCCAAATGATGTCCCCATTGGAGAAATCACAAGGAAAATCTTGCAGCCCAACAAGATAATGAATCTGATAAGGAGACATCAGATGAGCCCATTGTGGTAAGAACCTTGTACTCATCTCTTAGAATTCACATCCCATGAAGAGAGTCTGGTTGATAGACTCGTGCAAGTAAGCACATGTCAGGTGATAAGGAGTTGTTTGATTCACTAGATGAATAACCCACTGGTGATCGGGTTCGGATAGCCGATGAAAAAGAGTATGTTGCAAAAGGAATAGGAAGAGTCACCATTCCTCTGGGACCATGAAAATGTACGCTTACAAAGGTACTATATGTTCCTAGATTGACTAGCAACCTCTTGTCAGTGACTCAGCTATTGAATCATCACCTGAAGGTAGAATTTCTTGTCCAAAATGGCATCAAATCATGTTTGATCTCACGACAAGGTAAGATTATTGCTAGAGAATTTCTAAAAGATAATTTATTTTCTTTAGATATTGTTTCATCTTCTGCAATAGCTTTATCTGCATCAACAATACAATCTACTACACTCTGGCATTTTAGATATGGACACTTGTCGGCTAGTTCATTGCATCAGATGAGTTCAAAAGAAATGGTTCATGGACTACCCAAATTGTGCAGCCTTCCTATTTTCCTTGGTTTTGTCTTGCATGAAAACAACATCGAGATTAGTTTCGTGCAAAAACCTTCCATGCCAAGAAGTGTTAGGAGGTAGTTCATACAGATCTGAATGGCCCTCTCCGTACTTTGTTTTCAGGATTCAAGTACTTCCAACTTTTCGTGGACGACCACTCTCATAAAATGTGGTTGTTTTTTCTGAAGAATAAAAGTGAGGCTCTTTAACATTTCTAGAACTTCTATCATCATGTTGTGAAAGAGACCAGATAACCAATTCTTCTACTTCACTCATATCGAGGGTGGGAATTCACATCAAATAATTTCTTGGCATTTCTGAACCAACAAGGTATAAAACATAACCTGACTACTCCTTACACACCCTAACAAAATGGAATTTTGAGCATCACAATCACACAAAGTGATGGAGATGGCTTCTATATGGTATCAACAACAAATCTAGAAGAATGCTATTGGGATGAAGTAGTACAGAAAACTATATATCTTCTCAATAGGGCACCGAAAAATATTCTACAAGATAAAATGCTAGAAGAGGTATGGAGTGGTAAAAGCCATCAATTTCTTGTTTGTAAATATTTGGTTGCATAGCATACATGCATGTCCCAACTCGTAAGAGAAAGAAGAAGGTTGAGCCAAAACACTCCCGTGTATCTTACTTGGATACAACACTACCTCAAAGACATATCATCTCATGGATCCTGAGATAAATAAAATATATGAGATTCAAGACATGGTTTGTGATGATTCATCCTTTGACTCATCAGTATCAACAGAAGATCTAGTTCCAACCACCTCTCACCGACTAGTCTCCAAATCAGATAATGAGCTAGAAGAGACTACTCAAGGAAAAGAAATACTACAAGGAGAGCTATTTTTTGACCTTGGAGAACTGGATAATGTGACTCCACATCAATCCACATGGAAATGACACAATTCTTCTCAAAAGAAGCCAAGTTCTCGTCTGAAGTGGGTACAAAGCACCATCAAGGACTCACATTTGCAATAACTCCCAGATACATCATTCGAGTCAAAACAAGGAGTCAAATAAGAAATGAGGTAAAATTTGCACTCATGAGTTCACTGATTGATAGCTCCGAGCCTGATAATGTTCATGATGCACTCAATCAACCTCAGTGGAAGGAAGCCCTAGATGCAGAATATGACTCACTCATACAAAATCAGACATGGGAAATTATCAATCTACCAACAGGAAAGAAACCCATAGGCTTCAAAAGGGTTTTCAAAACTAAATATAAGGCAAATGGATCCATCAACAAACATAAAGAATTACTTATAACAAAAGGATATGCTCACAAAATAGGGCATCAATTATGAAGAGACCTTTGCAACCACTGTAAAGATCAAGACCATCAGATTTGTTTACACACTAGCAGTATAGAAAGGATGGAAACTTCAGTAGATGGACATCGAGAGTGCTTTCCTAAATGGTGAGCTGAAAGAAGAAGTGTACATGACCCAATCTGAAGGATTTTTTTATGAAGATCATCCTAAGAAGGTATTTCATCTCATCAAATCACTGTATGGATTGAAATAAGCTCTAAGGGCATGGTATATCAAGATCAACAATCACCTTTTACAACATGGGTTCACTCGTAGCCCCTCGATTCAAATTTGTATATAAATAAGGTAGGAAATGAAATTTTTATTCTTGTTGTGTATGTAGATGATCTTATGATCACTTGGCGCTCGAGAATATCGGTTAATATTGTGAAGAATGATCTTAAAAGAACCTTCAACATGACAGATTTGGGGCTACTACATTATTGTCTTGGCTTGGAAATATGGAAAAAGGAGCATCACATTTTTGTCTCCCAAATAAAGTATGCCAAGACACTCTTGAAAAAATACAAAATGTCTGATTGTAAACCTATATCCACTCCCATGGAGAAAGGCTTGCAACTTTCAAGATTCCAAGACTCACCTCAAGTAGATGCTACTCTCTATAGGAATTTTTTTGGAGGACTCATCTACTTGCCATATACTAGAGTAGACTTATGCTATGTTGTCAGTTATCTTTCCATATTCATGCAGGAATCGAAGAAATGTCACTCGAATTCAACAAAGCATGTTTTTAGGTATGTATGAGGTACAATTGATTATGGTATGGAATATAAGAAGAATGATCAATTCTTCTTATAGGGATATGTCGACTCGAGACCACGCCGGATTTGTTGATGACAAGAAATCAACTACAAGATATATATTTCATCTCGGATCTGAACCTATCTTGTGGATAAGCAAGAAGCAGAATTTTGTTTCTATCTCATCCATAGTGGTAGAATAGTACACCGCATGAGGAGCCAGTGTGCGAAGTGATATGGTTACATCACATTTTGGATGACATAGGAATTCCTGAAAAATAGTCACCTATTCTCTATTGCGATAATCAGAGTGTGTTGAAGCTCGTGTAGAATCTAGTTTTTCATGAATGAATAAAGCATATTGAGATTGATTTTCATTTCATTCGAGAGCACGTCTTGAACCATCACATTCAGCTCTAGTATTGTCCTACAGAAGCACAAGTTTCCGACATTCTCACAAAATCTCTTGGAAAAGTGAAATTTGAACTTTTCAAGGGTCACATTTGCAAGAATAATGTAATAAGGGGGAATGTTAGCATAGTCTATGTACATTATCTTATTATTAGACTAATTGTTATCTATTCCATTATTCTCTCCTTCTTGTTTGTATCTTCTCCATCCATTCAGGGGAATATTGTTTATTCAATATACCTATAAATATGTATCGTGCTTCTGATAATAATATGAAATAATAAGAGATATTAATCTCTATTCTCTCTCCATTGTTTCATCCTCTCAATCATCATCATATCTCAAATATGTCTACATATTCATATCCCATCTCATTTAAATCACAAACACTTGGGGTTTTACATGGTTTAAGCTAGGTCATAGTAGAAGCACATCATACACGATCATGAAAGATATCCAAAAGCAAATAACACACAATAGACAAAATGTATCATACCCTATCATGCCTATGTGCCCATATGGATCTATACCACATACTCATGCTTCAAATGGCATCCAAACACCTAGACTAGGTCTAGATGTCTAGATGAGAATGTGCAACTTGGTATTCAGCCTGTAGCTTCAATATGAAACTCATATGAGTGTCTCTACACTCTCCATAAATTATATTCATGCATCTAACATTCTTATCAACTCTCCAAGAAACAAAAACCATTATGTACCTTCACCTAGGCTATCTAAGTGATTTGACTAATCATGTTAAACCAAGCTAATGTCATTGAATCAATCGATGGAATCATGAAAACACATAAATATCCAAGTAACCTTCATTTCAAGAACCTTATAACACTCATCCATCATCCTCTTTGTCATTAATAAGATTTTACATTAATGATAACTCACAAACTCAAAATATCAACAATCTACCCCTTTATCATTGATGAAAAACCACCTAATATTCTCCCCCTTTTTACGTTAATGAAAAATAATACATATAATTGCATGTTCTTCACCTATCTCAGCTTCTTAGGATCATCTCTTGTCTAGAAACATCAACCAAAATCATAAAATTATCATATAAACTTGTTTTTCTTCATCTTGACTCTTGATTTGACAACTTTACATTGTTTGAAACAAGTAAAATCCCCCAGGAAGAAGCATACATGAAATCATACATGTCAAAAATGATGAAACATAAATAATAACATATTTTTACCTTCTTCATTTCTTATCTCTACTAATCTTGCTCATCCACTTGCTTTTTCTTACATACATTGATTATATACCCATTTTAGGGATAAGATCCTAAAACATTCCTTAAGTTCATTTTGAACCAATTTTACCCTGCTTTAGGATCCCAATCACAACATGATTAAATCCCTTATATCTCCCCTATAACTATTAAATCCATTTCTAACTGAAAAAAAAAAAATTGAGCCTCTTATATTGTATAAAATCCTAGGAGATGCTCAAGCATTCTTATCACAGTCTTTGAGATACTTGATCAGTGTTTTCAACCTTCTTAATTTTCTATCATACTAACTTGAACCACAAATTTTCTTACCTATGAAGTACACCATCAAACCATCCTTCATGTTTCCATTTAGGCCACTTAGAAAACTTATACACTTGTTTGAGATGAGAAATGAACTCCCCTATCTTATTGGTTCTTTACAGAGCTGTAGGTCATTATCACAGAGAACATACATGCTACGCTGCTCTGATATAATACACTTGTCCATTCAAACTGCAAGAAGTCATAATATCACCTTATAAACATTTCCATTTTCATTTTTTTGACACCTTGCACTCACTTTAGAAGATTAAAAATCTTGTCTCCCTATTCTAAAAGCCCTTACTAACCTGTATCCCACCATAACTTGCTACAGTGCCTTATTATGGGGAAACATTCATACACATATCAAGTTGTCACCTATACAAGATTTGCAATCCCAATTTACTTCTCCTCTTAAAAATCACGAGTCTACAATCTCCCCTTATATTTTTGAACTATTAAAAAAATCTTGCACGAAACCAACATACCTATGTTGGAGTATTATAGCAATTTGAGGAAAGTACAACTTCCATTTTACCTTTAGGTTTTGATAAACTTGTTTCAGATTGCAAAGACCTTTGTTAGAATACACCACCGTATTTTAGTCTTGTATAACATTATATACCATCTAGATGTTCATACCTTTGTCTAAGTCTTCATTTTAGACCTTAGAGTCTATAAACCTGTAAGCCTGATTTACCATTGAAAGACTCATTTTGATTTATGATTGTATTCACCTTCTACTTTCACATACCTAATCATCTTAGAGATTCTCATCTAAGATAGAATGATAACGTATTCAATCATTTGGTCCTAATTAACTCATCCACAGGCTTAAAATAACCATGCCCAAATTTTTCACAGAGTATTACAACTGAGGGTTCAATATTTGATCTTAAAAACCAAGATAAGTCTTCATATCTGAATATAAAATATATGATGCACAGTCAACCTTTAACACTTCAAGACTGTTAAAAAACACAGAAATTGGGTTGGTTATTCCCGCATTCATGGTGGTTACTCTAACTGGTCGACTGTTCCCCTAAAACCATCCCTACGTATATATTTGTTGGTTTTCTTGGTTTATTCATGGAATGGAATCTACTTCCTCTTCCTTCATTGTTATCAGAGCATTAAGACGAGAGGATGTGCACAGTGCAAATGGGGAGCATTTTTTTATGTTTTACACTTAACCATTTTTATGTTCATCCCTATTTACTGATGTGTCACATTATTTCTCGTTCATATCTGCAATAATGTGTGAAAGGAGTGGCATTTCTTGATCAGAGTGAAGTTGTGGAATAGGCATGCATAGAAGTTTCCTCTTTGGTAGTTTTGAAACATGTTTGGCATGGACGCGTTTGGCAGAAACAATGACCATCGAATAGGGGATCCAAACATATTTTTCTTACATAGAAGAGGTTGTAACCTTGTGGAATACCTATAAGGCGTGCAGGGTTCAAACATCCAGGAGATATAACCATGGATCGAGGAGAAATCTCTGACCTATGAACAAAACTATTTTTGGCTTTGCGTGGAGAATTTAGTTTAATCATTCTCCTTCAGAATTTTTCTAGAAGTCTCCAATCTAAGTGTGAAGCACCCATTAAAAATACACAATTAAAATGTTGGAGTTTTTCTTCCTTCGTGCTTCATAGACATGACCAGAAATAAGAACTAGATCACTTGTTTGAACCAGACAAAGATACTAAGTTCCTGCAGGTTTTTGAATGTAACATGATGTAAATTCCTGCTCAATTATAAATTCATTGTTCATGTCAATGGCCCAGAGTGTCATCACATGTGCAAGGTTGAGATGATCCCATGGCAGGTCAATAGGAAAGGATCGAAGAACTTTAGTGTGAAGAGAAAAATGGTGTATGTTTTTTTAGGATCGCAGCAATGCCAAATACATATGTAGCCCAGAACCACACTAGGTATTCTTTATAACCTTGATATGTGAGGAAGAAGTTCTTCTTCTTGGAGATATGCATAAAGAGGCCTGAAAGAGAGCCAAGTCTAGATCCCCTTACATTGAGCAGATATTACTTTCTAGAAGAGAGTAGGTGTTTAGGAACAAGTATTACTAAACAAATGACCAAATTGGGGACCATGGGAAGACCCATGATATTGTTATAGAGTGCCATGCTAAGGAATCCAAGGATCCAAGTTTGTACATGAGGGTAGACAAAGAGATTGTGCTACAGGTGAAGCATCTCATCTAGAAGTTTAGGGAAATGAGACTATAAAAATTGACAGAAGACCCAATGAAGTGTTCTAGGATATTCATAATTGGTTGTTTAGTTTAAGTATTAGCCATGCAATGTTCATGTTTTAGTCTAGTGTAAAGTAAAAGGATAAGGATGAAAATGGATCTCGCCCATCTACTGTAGTTTTGTAGTGGCCTAATGCTACGGTTAGATTTAATGAAAATAATTTTTTGAGAAGTGGGTTCTCTTCTTCTTGCAAACCTTTAGTGAAGTAGTGGGTTAATAAAAAATGTCGTAAGGGTATTGAAGTTGCAAGCCTTGCTACTACGGGTTTTTCTCTTATTTTATGCCTAGAAAAAATCGGCGAGGTTAATTATACAAACCATAGGCTATTGGATACATAAGGTTGGAGGGTAATTGGCATCATATCATGAGTCACCTACAATGGGGTCACATCCTTTCTATGGTGACATTTCTTAGTGTGTTTGATATATGATGTGTATGGTGTGGTTTTTTTTTTCGGTGTGGTTTTTCAATAAAAATATTGAGCATTATTTTCCATTTTGGTACCTCCTAATGAAGAAAATTGTGAGGAGAAAAATCACTAAAGTAGCACTTGGTTCTTGGAAAAGGGTTTTGGAAATATGAGAAACCACCAAAGTGTATAGTTGATACCTCCTGTCACCTATAGGTTCATGGTTAACCTACAAAAAGAAAACCATAGGGCTTTTTGGTAATCTAGGAAACCACCGAAGGTGTTAGCAGAGAGATATAATCATGTCACTTCCCTTTTTTGGTAATGCTGCTATGAAAAACTAAGGTATCAACAAGATCATGAACCACCAAATATGGCATGCCACCTAAAAGAAGAGTAGGATATGTGGAGAGTGTATAAACGTTTTACCGTGTTTGAAATAAGGGGGTCCACTATATGGCAATACGATGTTTAAGAACAATTTATTAAGGGCAAATGTTAGAAAACTAATACATTGTGTCGAGTTATCCCTTCCTTCGTGAAAGTTACCCTAAGTGGTCAATGGTTTCCCTCCAACTATCCTTGTGTGTGTGTGTGTGTGTGTGTGTGTGTGTGTTGGTTTATTCATGGAATATAATCTACTTCCTCTTCCTTCAAAAACATGACTAATCCCAATTATCACAAATTTTAAATCAAAATTTCCTTCTCGGATATTCATCCCTATGCCCACTTCAAAAATGATCTTAGAAAACTTGACTTACCTCTAGATACAAGCATATGAGCCATCTCCAAGATGTCACTCTCCCATCTTAAACATGAATAAACTAGCCAACTTTCATTCCTACCAAGTGAAACACCATTTTTCTCCTTATTTCCTCTTTATGCTCCAACACTATATTCTTGCTCCGGATAAATGCTATTACAGGTCTTCAAAATTGTCCTTAGACACAGTAAAAACTATGTCACATGAATAAAACACTCTTTGTCCTTCACAATCTCGGTAATGCACTGACCTTATTCATACAATATTTAAGAAGCATAAGAACTCTTTACATAATTCAAGAACCGAAAATTCACTTGTAAGCCCACACAACTCATGATCATACCTATATTTCATTTTTTCGCTCTATCATATATTCTCTAGTCAAGATAAATGTCTTCTTAAAAAAAAAAATGTGTCCTAGTCAATTCTTAGCATCCAAACTATCTTGAAATCATGATGAATACCTTCAAGAACATGAGGAGTAGAATTCAAATCCATGATCTCTATTTCTACATTATCATTTCTCATTTTACATATTTCTTTAGGCCTCATATTGATTTTAACACAATCATACTTCACTTGTTATCATAGGATTGATAACTTCTCCATACTTCTTCATGTTGATGAGTGATGACAACTTTTGACACATCAAATTCACAACACTAGGAATGAGATTAAACATTTGAGATCAATGAACTCATGACATGCTTTGGAAATAATCCGTACACCTGTTATAGAATTTACAAACTGACATATGACCCTTAGAAACACTTGCAATATGTAGTGCCCCTAAAGTTCTCACTCCCATACTTAGAAATCAATTTAATGATTGGTTTATGATTGGAGAAACTTCAAAGAATAGTACAATGAATTATTTGAATTAAATCAAATAGACTTATTTGTAACTCTTGAGGTGGCCTACCATTTTTAGAAAGGTATACGAGACTCAAAACCTAACTTACTGCTCTTACCCACACCACTTGGTTCTGATTAAGTCGGGTGGATATTACTAATCTAAGGTTACTCAAATTATATTTGGATAGTTATTTTATTGGTTATTTTTCTCAACTACAAATACATTATCTTTTCATCTTTATTTAGAACAAACTAACCGACTTGGTAGGCTACGTGTGAGACTCACATTGCTAGTATTATTGTTCTTTCTTCTTATTTGTCATTGTTGTGATGAAGTTATGATGTTGTACATTAATACATCTTGTTTCTATGTGGGATTCAATAATGATCATGATTTTAAATTACATATTTATGACATTTGGATAGTAATTCTATGTATCATTGATAGAATATATGTGGTAGAACTTTATTTAACGATAATTTATAGTCATGTTTCCAAAGATGATTTATATAGATATTTTATCATGTCGATTGGATTTAAGGTTTTCCTCAAGTGTGCAAGATATAGGGTCACTACAGGAGAATGCGTGAATCAAATATGAACTACTAATTTTCACAAGTGGATATAACATGACTAAAACCTTACCCTTTCTTGATTGTTCTTTTGTCCTTGTGTTTTTGTTGTGAATATTGTGGACACCCTTAATGGTTTCCTCTCAACCCTTATTGTACTAATTTTGTTTAATCTATGTTTTAAGATAGTTTAAAAGTCTAATGGTTCATACAAGTTTTAGGTATGATTAGTTATTATTAATCACGTTATTAAAGAAGTGAGACCGCTTAAACATGAGTTGAGTGGGCCACACAACCGCTCCATGTGTGCCACTTTTCCCAAACCCGAATTTGGGATAAAAGTGGAAATTGTAAGTGTCGCTTTTTGTGTTGGGGGTCTCATTTTCACCAAAATGGACCCCTTGGACCCTACCTATGGGTAGGAGGGTATTTTTCAAGGCTCAAATGGGATTTTTCCTTTCCATTTGAGCCCCTCTTGTCAACATCATTTTTAATGAGCTTGATTTGTGAGCCACCTTGGAGTGGAGGAAAAATTTAGTGTTGTTTTCCATTTGGGATTTTGAGGGATTTTCCCCCATTATTAATTCTGTATTTTGCTAGATAGGGACTTATGGGAGTCTTGCTAAGAGAAGAAAAAGGGTGAAACATGTCACCCTCTCATTGGTGAGAATATTTAGGAGGATTCTCTTCTCATACCTCCACTTAGATTCTTCGGTGAACGTTTTCATATCTTTTCTTGCATGGGGAGTTGGGGGAAGATCTCGAGAGAGGAGCTAGGAGCTTAGAGGGATTAAATTGGAATTTGGAGTTGGATGTTCTTACTTGTGAGGTAAGTCTCACAACTTTCTTGTTGATTTAGCTTAGGAATCTTAGTTGTTTTCTTAGCTATGTTTTGGAAATGGGTATGAAGGTTGTCTTAAATTATTTTCTTCTTAGTTCTCCATTATTTTTCATCATTTTGAAATAAATGGAAATACCTTTGGAAGGTATGGGAAGCCATGAAGGCTTGTGGTAAAATAAAAATGTGTTTATACTCATTTCTTTATATGGGAAATTTGGGTGCCACAAGTTAGTTCTATTTCTTTTCTTTGTTCTTAAGAAGTGTTGGGATTTCTATCTGTGTGTTATTGTTTTTGTGGTAAGATAGTTGGCTTGTGTATATGCTTGGTGATTTATTTCTCTCCCTCACTTTGTGCATCTTGGAGGCATGCTCCCTCTCTTTCCCATGAGCTTGGAGGGAGGAAAATATGCCCTTCATTTGTGGAAGAGGAACATAATGATGGTTATTGGTTGGATGGACAGCCAAATATATTTCCTTCTGGTTTTTAAAAATTTGAAAAGGGACTTGAAACTTGCATTCTCGCTTGGAGAAATGGAGGAATCTGTCAAATAAAATAATTTGGTATGTTGATTGTGTTTATGAAAACATTTCCACTTGATCTTATAGTTGTATATGTTACTTCATAAATTTTTAAGATAAGAAGATTTGTGAGAATGATACTTTTGCTGCCTAGCATCTCCTATGTTGTAATAAAATGAAAAGTTTTGTTCCTTGTTTTGTAAATCTTGGAATTATTGAACTTTAAGGAAGTATTACTTCGCTAATAATTGTACTCTATATGCAAGTCTTTACTAAATAAAAATATGAATTCAATTTTACTGTACAAAAATTAGTAGTAGCTACTATTTATTTATTTATATTTAACAATGAAATTACATGTAGGAATAGATCCACTTTAATCCATGAACACGAGTTCTCAAAATTACTTGGTCATCTCTTATTTCTTCAAAATTTCTCTCTAGTATTTATTGATTTAAAAAAACCAAATTTATAATCCTTAACCTTTGACAAATTTCTTTACTTTCCTTGAATATACGGTTAACACATTTCCATTTCCTTTGCTAACAATGCTGGAAATTAATGGTATGCAGCCAATTTTAGAAATGTTTACATGAAATTTCATCAAAAAAATTGTAGATTTTTATAAAGTTTATTTGTTTAACAAATCACATCATGCTAAAATTTATTTTTTTAAATAAACAGAAAATGAAACCCTATATATATATATGAAATATGAATAATTATTCAAATAAATTGTGTATTTATTAAAAGAAAAGAAAATATTAAAAACTTGATTAAATCATAACTTGAAATACAATGTATTTTCTTATTTCAAATAATTAAATCCTCGTTAGTAAGGTAACTCGCTTACACACATTGAATTGGTGTTGGGATGCTTAACAACAATTAAACTTCACCCACACCTTGTATGCATTTTATCAATATTTTAATAAGACAAATTTAATGTAGGAAATATGTGTTTTGCAGAGTTAGGACACATTTTAAATTTTTTTTTGAGGGCATTTGATATGGATATTCCTTAGAGTTCTAAGGTTCATTCTAAATGATATTATTGAATTGGTATAGCTTCAAAAGTATCATATCTATTTTTCTTTTCTCCATGTATTTAATAACAAAATAAAATTTCGGTGCGAAAAATAGACCAATGTAAAAAAACCCACCAAACAAAGTTAAGCGCCACCCAAAACCCAAAGCAAAACATGAAGAATGACACATCCTAAATGACCTTTCGGTCCTCTCATTTTCCTTGCATAATAATACAAAAAGGCTTCAAAGGTAGAATTTTTGTTGTTAACAAATTTTAATATTTAAAAAAACAAAACCATACTAGTTTAAAATAGAATGGGGACATAGCCCCTCTTAAAATATTTGGATTACAATCATATGTGTTGTCGAGGTGTGGCCCGAAATTTCGCATGGAATTCGTTTGACAAGTTGCAGCCCCACCATGTGCCTCTATCTCCTTCCATGGCCGATGATCATTGTTATCCTATTACTATTTTGATGCACAATATATATATATATATATATATATATATATATATATATATATATATATATATATATATATATATATATATATATATATATATATATATATATCCATATCCATTTGTTTAAGCAAATGACTTCTCAATGGCTCCATATATATATTATAGACAAAACATCACACACTTGGTTATATTTATAGGTCCTAATCACATAGTATTATTCATATGATTCCTAAGTTAGAAAACTAGCTACTAACATCTATATTTGACCTCTTTACTTTGTTTCGATCTTATTTCTAGTCTTGTACACCCTACAGGTCTAGTTGGTATTTCACTTATTTATCTTTTTTGAATCTAGACAACGGTTCCCGAGACACCACACGTCCTTATACGTGACCCTAACCCTTTTCTATCTTAGTCATTTATTTTGGCTCTTTTTTATCTATAGGGTATCTTATTTTCTTATAGGTTTCCCTTCGAGTACTCAATTACAAAATTCAACCAAGTGAATCATATAAGTACAAATATATATGACCAAAATAAAGGACCAAACACTAAGCATCTATTATCACCACCTATGGTTGCATCGAATGAAATTCTAAGAGCATCAAACCATCCATCTTAGACTCATTTAAGAGACAAGGGATTACATTTTCTGCATACACGCATAGGAAGCATAGTTCATTTTTCCATCCACACATATATTTACATTGGTACATCTATCTATCGCCCACTATCATGTGTGCTTTCACTAGGGAATCCTAGGTCACGAATCTGACACACACACACACACACACACACACACAGAACTCCATGGATTCTGAGATGTAGTGTATTTCTTAGTTGTAAGTTCACTTTGTCGGGGGGACCATTGGGGTCATTCCAATTCCTCTTTTATGTTTTTCTTTTTGGGATTTTAGGTACTTTGGGGGTTTACATGTCATTATATATTTGCATATCATAGGTGAATTATGCGGACATAGTGTGACATACAGTGGCCAAAAGAGACATCAAGTGACACTTGTGCGACATATGAAAATTCATGTTCCGGATAATTTTTGCAATCATGAGTTCCTGAAGCGGACTACGGTACCCATACACCCTTGACTCAGTCCAAGTTACCTATTCGATGCTCAACGGTAGTAATAGAATTTACTAAGATCATTTGTGATAGCCTTCCCTTCAAGATTCTAAGTTTCTCTAGTCTGCATAGTCCCGGCTTCATGCACAAATTAGCTAAGTTCTTTGTTATTTCTCTTGTACTCGGGTTTCAAAATTATCAGCTTGTTCATTGGTGTCAAATCTAAGCTTTATTTTTATTTATGATATGTTACTCTATAATGTTAGAGTTTATAAAAAATCACATCTTTGTTAAATAATTTGTCAACCTATTACTTGAACCTACCCTTTCTTCTAGGAATTTTTCATCTTTTTGTAATGGCTACACACTTCACCGATGATGATATTGGTGAGCTCAATGATCATCTTGTTGAACATTTACAAGATATAGCTCTTCTCCTATTCACTTCTCATGAGGAGTCCACCAATCTTTCTAAGCTTAATATTCCGACATCGATTTCCGCTTCTATCTCTATTGCAACTCAACCCCCTCATTCCACCCTTCCACCTACTTCCACTATTCCAATAACTCCTCTCATTTCTCACATGTGGTAAGTGTCTTCTAGTGGCACTAAGTATGTATCATCTCTCTATCGGATTTAGAAGCTCAAATTCATCAACTTTATAAGGTTACCTATCATGCATCTCCGTCTATTTGTTCCATATTACTCCTCCATAATCCTTTTGCACTTACCATTTCCTAATATGCAATTCTCCTCAACTTCGTAACCCATAAGCTTTCAACCTTCAATAGCCATGGTGACCATAAAGAGCATCTCAAAGAATTTCATGTTGCATTTCTAGATTATGTGGATGATCATACTTTATTAGTAAATCTCTTTCTTAGAAGCCTCCAAGATTACAATATGCATTGGTTCTATGATCTACTTGTCCATTCAGTAACATTATTTACACATTTATTTGATGCCTTTCTCACACATTTTTCAATCAATATCAGTTAAAAGATATCATGTGGTCAACTTTCACAAACCGAACAATGATCTAATGAGCATCTAGCATACTATGTTATGATATAAGAACAACTTAGATAAGATTTCTAATGTACTAGTGGATTATGAATTGCAAGATATATTTGTCTAATGTCACTTACCACCTTTACAATAAAGTGTCATCTTTGAGACATATCTTTCATTTGATCATCTATGTCATACTCTTAAATCAAGTGAGCGAAATATTATCTCCATGGAAAAACTAGGGTATCATGATCAATCTTCATCTTATAATGAGTTTGAAATAAAATCTAGATTCAAACCATCTCCTAAGCCTATTGAGGCCAAAGATATTGTTAATGTTTATACTACTCCGAGAAAGCTTCAATAACAACCTCCTAAGAATACATTACAAAATTTCCTATTTCTCTGTGCCTTCTTTTTTCGCAACTCTTTGAGATAAATCTTATTACACTTCCACCACCTATAGATCTTGATCCATATCGCCCTAATGGTTGTAATTATAACAAAAATTATAGATGTGACTATCATCAATGTGTCGGCAATTCGACTAATCAATGTTTCAAAATTAGACATCTTATTTAATATCTCATATACAATAATGAAATTGAGCTTCTTAAAAATTTGATATATAATTCGGTGAATGACAACAAAAATCTAAAAATATTCAATGATCCATTCACCAAGAATGAAAAGTAAGCTCATGATTCTTTAGTTAATCATACATATCACGTTGTTCCTCTTCCTTTATCGAGAGATCCTTACTTTCTAGTTTCTCATACTAAGGCATCTCTGCCACTCATAACGTTACACGATCAAAATTTTCATGCCACATTTTCTTCCAATACACTACATATAATTTCTTCTATAAGATCTTCTATTATCAATAATACAATGATCAATTCATCATCCCCTCTTTGGGTGGCTCTCTTGGACTCCTTTTTGCTATCAACTATCATCTCTCTCAAATATCATATTCAATTAAAAAAATTTATGGTCATGTAAACATTCCAATTACAATTGGGCCTCTCATCATTCTTGTGCCATTCATTGTGTCACCTTCATTGAAGTTTTTGATCTACTCTTAGGTATTCCTTGGATCTATGCCACTAAGGATATCTTTTCTATGACTCACTTGTGTATTAAATTCATTTGTGATAAGAAATTTGTCACTATCCAATTTGTTCTATCATCCACATTGTTGATTCTACCTCCTCTTGAGGTTTTATTTTTGCTAGTTACATCATTCGGGCCATCTAGACCTCTCAAATCTAAGGCATATTCTACACCTATCTCACCCGTTCACACATGTCCTCCTTGTAATTATCGGTTTGATATTCCATCTTCTCAACCTAAGTCCCCTCCTCACACAACCCTTTAACATAAGAATTCATCACCTCCTTCACCTCCTCAGCCTATTTCACAAAGGAAATTATGACCTCTTTGTTGTCCTTCATATACATTCTCATATCCTCCTAGGTTTATTTCACATATGTGCTCACCACCTAGGTCTCCTTCATATATGTAACGTCAGGTCTCATACACCACCAATCTTAGAGCATGGTCACACACCTTTATCTCCTCATACATTGGGTGGAGGACCCTTTCCCTTAAATTTTGTTGGATAAATTCATCATCAACATATACTTGGGGAATCATGATCAAATCTTCCCCCTCATAGCATTCTTAGATGTCTATCATTTCTACTCATACACTTTTCTGCATACTTCCTATTTCCAAGAAATATTACACATCTTGATACATTTTGTATTGTCATTACCCTATGATGCACTCTAGTTCCACAGTTCATACTTCTCTTACGAGGGTCCAAATATGAAATGAACCTCACCTCATTCACTCTTCATAGTCTATGCTTCATTTATAAATCCATTTAATACACAAGTTCAAGCCATTTCGTGATGACACACTCTTGTTCTATGGTTCATTATTGATTGTAGATGGGTATTTTATAAATGAACCTCATCTCATGCACATTTACACACTTCGATCATGGGTCATGCTTTCCATTTCTCATTCACTTTGCATTCCATTTCATCTCACTCATACATAGCATGTTTCATAACTTGTTTGCACTTATTCTTTCTTTCTTTTACTCATATGTTATACTTTTCTTACCATACTAGATGGATATCCAATATGTCATTATCTTTATCATATACACATGCATGTTCACTTTTTTTCTAGTGGAGAATGCATATCTCACACATATCTTTACATGCAACATGAATTGTTGGCATTAAACCTCTTACTAGTCCAACCGAGGCTCTGTGGGAATTTACATTGATTTCCACATCACATGTGCTATTGTTTCATTTTATTTAATACTTTATATTCTTACTAACACCCTAATTTCCATGGATCTATGCATGCTTTGACATAATCTTTATCTTTATAACATGCTAATGGGTGCTTCATGTGGAACATTTGTCCTAAAGGAACTATTTTCCACCATGGTTGTCTATTACACTATGGTTTCTATTGCTTTCCATTTTATGTTATTGTTTTTGGTATTTTCCCTATCTCTTTCTTGGTTACCATTTGTATGATTTTGGATAGTTCGGCCCAAATTATTTTTTGACATTGTGAGTGATGTCCCATGTATGAAACCTACATTTCACATTTACTTGTTACACTACTTTTCTCTAACCCGATTTTCTACTAATACACGATTTTAGAAACTTTTTGTTCATGTTCCTTGGTTTCTACCATGCACATTCCTTTCCCCTATAGGGTTACTGGTTTCAATGCAGCATTAGGTCTTCTCATTTGAGTTGAATTATGTTAGCAATGTCACATGCACCTCGAGACGATGGGGGACATTTATTGGATGAGTTAGTCACCCCATAAAATAGTACAATATAGTTTAACACAAGGAAAAAACATTATCCAATTACATAAATGGCCCTGATCATGACTTGGTTCCTTTGTTCAACATGCACGGACACACCTGAGATCCAGACACTAGCACTAGGTGCTCCTAACCTTTCCTACGAACCTTTGACCAGGGGGTAGTTATAGTTACTTTCGTAAATCAACTCATTCCATGGAAGTTCATAGATCAGTTTTCATAGTATAGACATAGTCCTCCAGAGTAGTCTAAATATATTCTTTCTCCATTTTCTACACATAATAATATGGTACAACTCATAACTAAACCAGATCACACCATCTATAGTGTCATATAAATTTGGGAAGCAATCATAGAAGGAGAGTAACACTAGACCTCTCTCTCCTAAAAATATTTTTCCATGGTGTGAGATATCTCAAAAAAACTCACACCTAGTGTGATATCACAAAAAAACATCATTCTTGGTGAGAGAACTCACAAATAACTCATTCTTAGTGCGAGATCCCCCAAAAATCACTCTTTTACAATAGTTATAGAAATTTTTCTAGCCTTTTCACTCTTCACGGATCAAGTACAATCTTTCCTTTTACTAATTTTCAGACATTATTACATAATTTTACATACTTGGATCATATTTTTCATATACACGACTTTTAATACTATTTTTCTCTTTTTGCAGTCTATCCTTACAAGAAGCATTAGTATAAAAAAATATATATATATAAAATGACAACGGGTACAAAATGGTCCAATACACAAAACACATTTCACCCCTATAATATTTTCCTCTTTCTTAGCTTCCATACTTCATTTTGTATCTCCACGCATTCACTTTTCTCCTCGAAACACTTTTCCCATCAATCTATAATGAACAACGGTACAAAAATTCTAAATTACTTTATGTTATCGGTATTCACTCAACAACATGAATTGGTTGCAAATGTAGACAAAAAATAACACACTTCGGTATATTTTTAGGTCCTAATCACATACTACTATTCCTATGATTCCGAAGTGAGAAAACTAGCAATTTAAATCTATCTTTGGCCTTTTTGTTTGTTTCGATCTTGTTCATCATCTAGTATACCCTACAAACCAGTCGGTATTTCACTTATTTATCTTTTATGACTCGGGACACTAGTACCCACACACAATTCCAATGCCCGGGAACCCCTATCCTTCTAGGAACCTCTAACCCTTTTCTATCTTACTCTCTTCTTTTAGGTTTATTTCTATCTTTTGAGCATATTATTTTCTTATGGATGAGCCTTCTAGTTTTCAATTGTGAAATTTAACTAAGGGAATCATATAAATACAATGCTTTATGTGACCAAAATAAAGGACCAAACACTAAACATATATTATCACCATAGGTAAGGTTGCATCCAAAGGCATTCTAATAGTATCAAAACATCAATCTATCACTCACTCAAGGGAAAATGGACTACATTTTATGCATACATGCATAGGGAGGGGAGTTCATTTTTCTATCAACATATCTATTTACATCGGTACATCTATCTATCGTCCCAATCAAGTATGTTTACAGGAGGGAATCCTTGGGCACAATTCTTGCACACACATACACATAATAACTAGATGGAGTTTGATATGTAGTGCAACACTCGATTATAATCTCACTCAATCGGGTGACCATTGGGGTCGTATGACTTCTCATTTTGCATCCTTTATTTTAGCGACTTGACGTATTTTGAGGGTTTTGAAGGTCATTATATCTTTGCAAGTCACATGTGAATTTTGTGGACATAGTGTGAGATATTTGTGACAAAAACTGACAAAACAATGACACTTTTGTGAAATAGGAAAATTCAGGTTCTAGATATTTTTCATAGTCAAGGGATCCCAAAAGAAGACCACGGTGCCAAGGAAACCTAGTCGAGGCTCATTTGGCGAGTTATAGAATTTGTTGAGCTCATTTGTGATAATATTCCCTTCTAGATTCTTAGTTTCTCTACTATACACACAGGTCCCAACATTAGGCACAAATAATCTAAGTTTTATGTTCTATCTCTCTACACTTAGGGTTTCAAAATTATCATTGTGCTTACTTGTGTCAAATCTGAGCTTTATTATTTATTTATGATTCGTAACTCTACAATATTAGGGTTTATAAAAATTTACTTTTTATTAAATCATCAACTGATGCACACTGAAATCA
The DNA here is from genome assembly GCA_018340775.1 of Taxus wallichiana var. yunnanensis. Classification (NCBI taxonomy): domain Eukaryota; kingdom Viridiplantae; phylum Streptophyta; class Pinopsida; order Cupressales; family Taxaceae; genus Taxus; species Taxus wallichiana. Next base: position 848,576,637 of record CM031235.1, read on the forward strand.
TACATATTTAGACAAATATAAAATATCTCCTCCACATTAACCTTATAAAGGAAAATAAAATAATATAAATTTATTATAATGAAAAATAAATTACTAAAACTTTTGGACCTTTGTATATGTTTCATTCATTATAACCTACAAAAGAAACAAATCAAATTAAATGGTGAAGTAAAGAGCACAACCAAGAATATTAAATGACCTTATAAAAAAATTTATGGTTTTCCAACCCAACCATAAGATATAGCATCCACAATGAATTCATCTAATGGTTCCAAAATTATTTAACACCCCCTCTCCACTTGGCTAATGGCCCCTCTAGGAGATTATCCCTTTAAACATTTTTAAGCCATTATAGTTGATATTTCCCTTATTTTTGGATGGATATTACTTGAAATGGTTAAGTTTGAATTTAATAGCTAGGGTTTTCTTATTAAAAAAATCAAATCAAATATAATTTAGAGCGAGTGTATTTTTATTTAGGCCTCTCTAAGAAAGTATTACTTGGATATATATATATATATATATATATATATATATATCTATATTATATATATATATATATAATAAAAAAGTTAACCGTCCATAAATTTAACACAAATAAATCCATTTACTAGGATGACTGTTATGGAAAAGCTATAACCATGGTGTTTTTTAACATCTTTGTAATATTGTAGAAAATACTAACATTAAATTATGTCAATTGTGGGAAATTAATATTTCATCTTTTCAACTATCATTAATCTAATATAGGTCATTACGTTCTACCATTTAAAGTCGAATTGGCGGCAAGACACGTGGTTATCGATAAGGTGTTAATTAAGTGGCCCTAAACTTTTTCCCTTATGGGTTCGAACATAACATAATAATTTTAATAATAATAATCATAATAATAATAGTAATAGTAAATAGTAGTAACAATAAATACTAATAACTCATGATAATGATCTTTTTATCATCTGGTTTCATAATAGATTCACTAGAAAGGGAAACACCTAAATGGATACATTGGTTTCCATAATCATGTGATCAAAAGTATGATCTAACTCCCTTTCAACAGCTAATATTATAGTACCCTAATATTTACAACTTAGATGATCTTTCATTTCCATTGGAACCCATATCTTTGTTTACATATTTCGATGTTTTAATGTAATAGATTATTGATATTTGAACTTTTATACTTGATGTAAGATCTTTAAAAAAAACAAAAAATTGTCCCAATTTTACTTGGTAATTTACATTATTGTTTAGGTCACATAAATCTTGGGCATGACATTATTATTCATTTTGGGTTGAAATTTTATGGGTATTATAGTTTGTATCAAAGAAGAGGCTCAAACACTTGAACTCGTGGGTTAAGTTGATATGAGGATTATATTTTAACAACATGTGGGTTTCTTGTGGAGAGTTAATCGACGTGTGATGGGGATTCAATGAGATTATACTCAGCTGCATTTGTTGTAATATGTATGTGGATCTCAATGAATATATGGTAAAGGACCACTTGAATTTGATTTTATTGTTTTAACGTTGTGTCGAACACATTGAGGTTTTTATTTGATGGATTGTTTTCCTTTTTGAGAAAATTATGGGGAATAATGCTTTCGGTGACACTTAAAGAATTTTATTGAGGGTTTGGCAATGGATTGGGCATTCATGAGCTCAATATAATTGGCGATTAGGATGTTTTGTTATGGCATTGGACACTAGCTACAAATTTAGTTAGTTTGGTGTCTTGAACGCTTATTTTCCACCTAACGAGTAGAGATCATGAAAGATATCATACTTGATCCATATTACATGTATATCTATATTGCAAGATTCTCACCTGATGTTTAACACCCCTATATGAAGCCATAAAAGGATTCATAGTAATTTTGATGTAGATTATTTAACATGTGTTAGATTTGTAAACTTGTATTTTCTGAACTAGTTTTTTTATTTATTTGATTTATTGAAAAAGATTCGAGACTCTTATAACTATTTTCTTAGTTTAATAGGATATTTTAATTGGTTGAATGAGGCTACTTATCCATTTATTTTGATTTTTGATATCTTATGGATTTTATCTCTTTTAGTGACTAAACGCTTTGTTGTTTTGATGTTGCTTGCATAGAATGTTTTCAAGGTTGTTACATGGTTTATCTTTGGTTCATGTTTGTGAGTTGGTTCTACTTTGATCATGTTGTGTGCACTTTTTTATGGGGGTACACCAAAGGTGTCATGACCATATGCTTGGAGTCGCAAGACATGCCATTGGTTTTGAGGTAACGGGGTTGTATGCATCTCGGACTATGGAGTGATCCGGCCTCACTCTAATTCGGGACAATCTGTCCTCCTATGTGGAGTGACACTAGTTATATTTTGTCCTCTTTGGTGGAGAGACATATTTGATTCTAAGTCCTCTTTAGTTGAGAGACTCCTATGATTTCTTGGGTCATCTTTGGTTGAGAGACCCCTTTGATGCTCTTTGTTCTCTTTAGTGGATTAGATTATATGATATGCAATTTAGATCGGTGGATGGGAATTGATGTATACATTATTGAGAAATGAATTGGGAAGTGACTTGTGAGTATCCTTACTTTCTATAATGACTATTGACATCATTGAGATGGTCATGATAATTAGTAAAAACTTATAAATTTTGTATGGGATGGTTCACTCTTTCATAAGATGTGGTTTTCTGGAGGATAGCGTGCTTTTATAGTTTTGAGGATTTACATATAGGATTTATTACTGTTCTAATGTTATAGTATTACTCTTCCTTGCGAGAAGGCTAAGGTTTTGGACTATAATGTTTTGTTTTGGAAATATGGATATACTTTAGTTCAACAAACATGGTGCTTAAATAAAGGTTTCTATTGTGGTGATGGGGACCCATTAATAGGGATGATTTTTGTCTTACTCTCTATCAATTTGTATTGAATTAAAATACACCATAAATCCATTTTATCAAGAGTATACGTTGATGGACATATTTTGGGTAAGTTACTTCGATCCCCACTTTTATTAAGGGGTTTTTTCTTGGTAACAAAGGGTGAGTCATTTATAAGATAATATATTTTGCGTCATTAAGTCATACTTAGTACTAAACTGTTGGCTTTGGTAGATTTGGTAACCACTCGTAAAGTGATCATAGTTTGGGGTTAGTCCTTTTATACTTATCCCTCTCTAATTCTGAAAGAGAAAGTTATAAAACTCCTAAAAACAAAGCTTTGTCTCAATAATGTAAATTTTTTAACCTTGGTTTCCTCGTAAAATTATAATGCAATTTAATTTTTTAAAGATGAATGGTGAGTGAAATAAACACGAACCTTGAAAGAATTTACTCAAGAGACCCATTTTTTTTTAAATTGACTAGAATATAACATTTGGACACATGGTTCCTTATCCGAACCTTTTGCTTAAAAAGGGAAACCAATCAATATGTAAAAATATTGAAGAATTCTCTTGGTCATCTCTCCTTTCTCTCTAGAAAAAATGGGTTACACATATCTCATTTGGTAGGGTAAGGATCATACCAATATTGGTGTTGGTACTTGGCATTGTAAATTTATGAGATGATATGGATGAAAAACATAACAACTGAAAATTACAAAAGTTAAATTATAAACATACTATAACCAATAACCATGATTACAATTGGGAGCAATTTGTGCATTCATGATCATGTAAAATGAATTAATAAACAACCTTGGCAGAAGAAGAATTTTGGTTATACCCCTAAAAATATGAAATATACATGATCTAAATGATAGGACCAACTAAAAATGTTATTTTCCTCGAATGGTGAACCTCTACCTCGGTAGTATGCTAGATTTGGATGAAATATTGATTTGAAATCTTTCCATGTTTTACTTTGATATAACTAAAAATTATAAACATATACATAATGTTTATAACATAGATGCATGTTTGAATTGCATTGGAGCTTCCATTAATATGGCCCTCTCAACTTTGTACAAGGATTTAATCATTCTGATATATCTATAACTTGTTAATAAGGATATTTGTTGATCTTACATTTCAATAGACATAAAGTGACAACTATTATAATAGCTTTTCCTACCTTGAATGACGGAAACCTTTGATTATAGTGTTAAATCTTGCATTATAAAACATTTTTTAGTCAATTATGTGTACCTCACCTTGATTATCTTAGTATCTCCATCGTGAGAGTATATTGTTTTATAGCTCAATAGGATTGTACTTGCGGTCCTTTTTACTAAAAACATGCCTCTACCTCTAGTTTTTAAGAAGAACCCGTATTTTGGATTTAGTGGATTTTTGGTGACATAATGTAATCGGCATTGAGCAAGATATGTAGAAAATTTTGAATTCTCCTCTCCATTTGAAGAAAATCTTTTTGTTGTTTTATCTTGACCCTCTCGGAAGTACAAAAGGGAAAGTTGCTTGCGTGGTAACACAAGAAACGTGTCAAAGAGTTACCCTAGTGAAATTATTAAGATTTGAACCTCCTAAGACATGTAATCCACTCTACTCTTTTGATTTTTCCTTATGGGATAAATCGTTTATACATGTGACCATCTAAAAAATTCAAATCAGTCATTTTGTGCTTGAAACAAATTTAGTATAATTTTCCTAGTAGATGATTGGTGGCATGTTTTGAGGTATGATAGTATGGGAGTTAGATTTACTTAAGATATAACTCGAGCTAATTTGGAAAAAAAAAGTTTTATCATTCTCGTGTGGTTTTCTAAACTAAAATAATTAGACATGATACATGATTTAGGAGTAAGGAATCAAGCTAATGAAACTTTAAGAAAATAGTTAAATGTTTTGATTAATTATAGTGGCCTTATTGGGGTATAGAGGATGAAGAAATTGGGTTTTCCATGGTGGAAAACTTCGGTAGACTTGTAGACTAAAACAATTTAAAATATTCCTTATTGGTTTTCTTAAGCAATATTTTAAAATGGTGAATGGTTCAAGCTAAGGAATCTTGAAAAACTAAAATAGAAAACTAATCCTACCTTTATGGTTGGCTATATTTCTATTTACACATATAACCCATCTTGAATCTTTATTCGTGTGAACAAAAAAAAAGAATTGTAAAATCAATTCATCACCTTTATAGTATGTTGGGTATTATGAAAACCTTCATCTTTGACCCTTTAATGAAAAATACAAATGTTAAAAAAATTTAGAGAATCTTGTGAACTATTGTCCATAACTTATAGTTAAGTGCGACTAGGACATGGAACCACCCATAAATTTGGAAAAAAATCTCTTTTCTTATGTGGTGTTTGTGGCACCTTGGATGGTTTTTAGGAGTGGGTTCATGCACATTAAGTATGCTACATATCTACTTAAATGGAAAATTTAGGGATTTTAGATGATAATGTAAATAAAATTATTTGAAGTTACTGAATTTGTTTTCCTTCACAATTTTTCTCGTGACGAGAAATACAACTATGACATGACCAAATTTAAAATAGGGGGCATATTTTTGTGACTACAACTATATGGTACGACATGATACCCTTAAGAAGTCATATCCCTACCTCTTAGAGTGACTTCCAATAGGAAGTCTAATTCTATGGGAGGGGGATGTAACGCACCTCTAGTTCTCGCTCCCTTACTTATCGATTTAATTATTAATTCACAATTGGAGAAACTTACGAGAATAGTACAAATAATTATTTGAATTAAATTGAAGAGACTTAGTTGTAACTATTGAGGTCACCTCGCCTTGGTACAAAGGTACATGCGACATGCAAACCGAATTACCACTTTTACTGTCACCACTTAATTTTGATTAAGTGGGGTAGATATTAGTGATCTAATGTTACTCAAACTATATTTGGATAGTCCTTATATTGGTTATTTTCTCAAATACATGTACATTAGTTGGTCATATTTTTTAGAAAAGACTAACCAAATTGACAGTTACGTGTGATACTCACATTTCTAGTATTGTTACCCTTACTTATTATTCGTCATTATTACGATGAATAGTATTGAGATGATGATATTCGATGTTGTAAATTAATAGATCTTGTTGTTATATGGGATTAAATAATTTATCATGATTTTTAGTCACATGTTACTAACATTTGGATCATACTTCTATGTATCGTTGGTAGAATAGATGTGGTGGAATTATATTCAACTGATACTTTATAGTCACAATTTCATCATGATTTATATGCATATTTTATCACGTCAATCGGTTTTGAGGTTTTCCTCGAGTGTGCGGGATATAGGTCCACCACAGAACAATGTAGGACTAGATATGCATCTTCAATTTATACAAGCGATTACTAGGCTAAATCCTTAACCCTTTCTTGATTGTTCATTTGGCCTTGTGTTTGTATTGTGCATATTGGTGACATCCTTAGTGGTTTCCTCTTAACCCTTATTGTATTAATTTTTTCTAACCGTTTTTCTAAGATTGTTTAAGGGGCTAATGATTCCATTTTATGTTAGGGATAATTAATTATTGTTAATCATGTTCTTAGGGATGTGAGGCCACTTAAACATGAGTTGGGTAGGTCCCACCACCTCTCCATATTTTCCACTTTTCCTAAGAACAAAAATTTGGGATAAAAGTGGAATTTGTAAGTGTTGCGTTTTGTGTTAGGGGTCTCCTTTTCGGCAAAATGGACCCTAGGACCCTAATTACGGGTAGGAGGGTATTTTTCAAGGCTCAAACAAGATTTTACCTCCCATTTTATCCCCTCTTGTCAAGATCATTATTAATGATCTTGATTTGTGAATAACCTTGGAGTGGAGTAAAATATTAGTTTGATTTTTCATTTGGGATTTTGGGGGATTTTCCTCCATTATTACTTTCATCTTTTGTTCGATAGGGACTTATGGGAGTATTGTTTTGAGAATAAAAGGGGTGCCACATGTCACCCTCTCATTCGTGAGAATCCTTGGGGTCCTTCTCTTTATATACCTCCACTTAGATTCTTTGGGAACTTTTTGGTCTCATTTTTGCATGTGGAGTTTGGGAAGAAATTAGAGAGGAGATAGGATCTTGGAGGGCTTGTCTTGAAATTTGGATTTGGATGTTATTATTTGTGAGGTAAGTCTCACAACTCTCTTTTGTTTATTAAACTTGAGAATCCTACTTGTTTTCTTAGTTATGTTTTGGAAATGAATATGAGGGTCATCTTAAATGCTTTTCTTCTTAGTTCTACATCATATTTACTCTTTTTGAAATGTATGGAAATACCTTTGGGAGGTATGGGAGGCCATGGAGGCTTATGGTACCATGAAAATGTCTTTATAGTTATTTTTTAATATCATAAATTTGGGTGCCACAAGTTATTTGTATTTATTTTCTTCCTTCTTAAGTAGTGTTAGGATTTTTAAGGGTGTGTTATTGTTTTTGTGGTAAGTTGGTTGGCTTTTGTACATGTTTGATGACTTGTTTTTCTCTCCCTCATCTTGTGCATCTTTGAGGCATGCTCCCTCCCTTTTCCATGGTCTTGGAGGGATGCTAACATGTCCCCCATTTGTAAAAGAGGCATGTAATCATGTCTATTGGTTGAGTGGGCAACCAAAAATCTTTCATTGTGGTTTTTACTACTTTGGGAAAGGGAATTGGTGATTTTATTCTCACTTGGAGAAATGGAGGGATCCATCAAATAAAATAATTAGCTGTTGATTTTATTTATGAAGACCTTTCCACTTTATCTTATAGTTGTATAGTTTGCTTTGTAAATTTTAAGATAAGAAGATTTTTGAGAATGATACTTGTGTTTCCTAGCACCTCCCACGTTGTAATAAATATATAAGATAAGAATCTTTGTGAGAATGATACTTGTGTTTCCTATCATCTCCTATGTTGTAATAAAATGAAAAGTTGTGTTCCTTGTTTTGTAAATCTTGGAATTATTGAACCTTAAGGAAATATTACTTTGATAATAATTGTACTCTATATGGACTTTACTATATCAAAATCTGAATTCAATTTTATCGTAAACAAATAATAGTAACTATTATTGATTCATTTATTTATTTGTAACAATGAAATTACATATAGGAATAGATCCAATTTATTCCATAAATAAAAAAAAGTGGTTTGTCATCCCTTATTTTTCATAATTTCTCTTTTTATTGATTATTTTTTTTTTTAAATTATAATCCTTAACCTTTGAATTTTTTTCCTTCAATATACGGTTCACACATTTCCATTTCCATTGTTAACAATGTTGGAAATTAATGGTATGCAACCAATTTTAGAATTTTGTACATGAAATTTCATCAATTATTTTTAGAGGTTTATATAGTTTATTTGTTTAACAAATCATGTCATGCTGAAATTTAAATTTCTAGCCAAATAGAAAATGAAACACTATCTATTTTTGAAATATATTATTGGTAAGTAAGGCAACTCACTTGCACACATTGAATTGGTGTTGGGATCCTTCACATCAACTAAAGTTCATCCACACCTTGTAATATTTTAATAAATATTTTCTTTAGATGACAATGAAAGTTTAGGTTACTGATTATAGTTATTTTAGATTTATTCCCATCTTATGCCCATTATCAATATTTTAATAAGACAAATTTAATTTAGGAAATTAAGGGTTTTCAGAGATAGGACACAATTTAAATTTATTTTGAAGGCATTTAATATGGATATTATTTAGAGAGTGGTCCCATGGAGGGAGGATTCATAAAATTCTCAACATATGTTATTGAGAAATCTTAGTAGCATTTTAGCGCTTTTAACATCCCATGTTTTTTATTAGTTTCCTTAACAATATAAACTGAGATATTATAGGATCCCATTGGATTTTTATGCTTATTTGTAGGTAAATAAAATCATGTTTCCCTCTAAAATCACCAAAAATAATGGCAGGAATACATATTATATTCTACATGTACAAAACATAGCCTAAATTGTAGGGGGAACTCCCAAAGCATCCCTCTCCAACCACCTCTTATGTTTCGGGGTAAAAAGATGGAGATTATATTTTTAGGCCTAGATTATATTATTTCATAATTCGACTTTAAAAATAAGCATGGGACCTTCCACTATGAGAAAATAGGAGTGGAATCCCCTTTATCGGACCATGCTCTTACAAATCTATGGTTTAGTTGAAAATATATTATTGAAATCATATAACTTCAAAAGTATTATATTTGTTGTTTATTTATCTATGTACTTAACTACAAAATAAAATTTGAGTGGGAAAAATAGAATCATGTCAAACAAACCCACCAAACGGGTTAAGCTACTTTCCATCGATCAACGAAACATCCTAAAAACCCTTTCGGAACATACCATTTTCCTTGCATAATAATACAAAAAAGGCTCGAAGGTAGTGTTTTCGTTGTTGTTAACACATTTTAATATTTAAAAAAACCCTATTGATTTTAAACGAGAATGAGGATCTTGCCGCCCGCTAAAACCCTATGGATTGCATTCATATGCATTATGGAGGTGCGGCTCGAAATTTCCACTTGGCATTTTCCCTACCCTACACATCCAACTACCTTGTTACGACATCTAAACAAATGGACATGCACACACACACACATTCACATTGGAAATCATACCTATTTATACAAATATAATATCTCTCCTCCACATTAACCCTATAAGAGAAAATAAAATAATATAAATTACTTGTAAATAAAAATAAACTATTGAAAATTTTTGACCTCTACGTATGCCTCGTTCACTTTTATCGGAAAAAGAAAAAAATAAAAGTAAATGGAGAAGTAAAGAGCATAACAAAGAATATTAAATGACATTACTAAAAAAATAGGGTTTCCCAAACCAACCCTAAGATCTATGGTGCATAATGAATTCATCTAATGGCTCAAAATTGATCTAACACCCACTCTCCTCTTGGCTAAAAGCCCCTTTAGTATATTATCGCTTTAAACATTTGCAAACCATTTGTTGGTACCCAAATCGATTCTCCTTAGAATCGAGCAACATCACAGTTTTAACAGGAAGCTTAGAAACAAGTAGATCATGTTGTGTGTCATTTTGTAGCCGGGAATAAATGTAACTTGCTCTTTGTCACTTAGATGTGGAGAAATGGGTAGCACCCTTAAGAGGATTTGATCTATCCTCACTACTTTATGGTTATTCCTTTCAACCAGGGTGAGAGGACCCTTTTATAGCTTGTTGTTTGTGGAGGAGATGGAGATATCCTTCTTTACAAAGTTATTAAGAAGACCTTGAAGAAAATATGATCAATACAAAAAAATATAACTCTCACGAGTTGTCACCCTAGATAATGGAGATATTTTCTAAGCAAGGTTCAGGCTACTAAAGACAATGAAAACCTAATTGCTTCTGCATGTTTTAGTAATAGAAATTATGAATTTGTACACACACAGGACAAATAAGGGTAGTATGGGTAGGATTGGTTGTTTTTAAATGAATTTTGGTGGGAGGTGAGGCAGAGTGGACTTTGATTCACTAGATCTTTGAGAGCTTCTAAAAAAATGGAAGGCTTGATCAACATAATGGTTAAGAACAACTAAAATGTCCCTTTAACTAGAAGGTGTACTTCAGTGGAGGCCTAGATCAACAAGTTTTCACACAAACTTTAAGAATCCAAAATGAAGGCTCAAATTGAAAAACTTAATTGAACATTGTCAACCTTTGTTTTATCACGCCTAAGATACCCTAAAAGGCTAACAAACAATATTATCATCATGCTAGGAATAAAGTGATTTTAAATTTGTTTATTTCACTATCAAATGAAATCTTTTCTGATAAATGAAATTACAAATGCCACCAAACTATCATAAGGATAAGATCTTGTGTGATTCACAAATATTTCGATGTAAGATTGTAATGGGAACAAGAAAAACTATTTGTAGACATTCAAAAATGAAGTAGACACAATTTTTCTCAAAATCAAACATAGATTAACTCAAATTTGATTAAATGCATTAGCAGGGGAAAGTTTCTAGAACAATCTCAGAGCTTGTCAATGGTTGTACACTTGCAACCACCTTGACATGATCAAATTTAACACAAAATAAATAAACAGGTTCCTCAGATGATTTCTCAAAAAGATGGGCTCTGTCAAACTTTTCTCTTAGGAATTAACTCCTGACCTCTAACACTCTAACCATTTGCATGAAAAATTCATGCAATTTATAACATTTCATTTATAACAGAGTTTTCCCCCCAAAACTAAAAACATTCAAAGCACCATTGCTTGTTACGACTTTGATCATGATTCCCATAATCATATTTGCAAAAAAATTGTCAAGTGCTCAGAGGGCAAATCTCTTCAAATATTTCAAGCATTCAATTCTTCACCTAGTAAGTCACTCTTCACTTCATGCACCAAATACTTCCTCTTCTAATCTATTGAATCCGGTTTCTTGCGTGCGAAGGGAGGAAAGATTGGAAAATCAGATCGATTCCAATAGTCAGATCACATCTTAATGGTAAAACATGTTTTCAAATCTTCCCCACCAAATCAAGATATCAACTGGTTTCTTGCATGCCAAGGAAAATCAGATTGAATTCGACAATCAGATTATATCTTAATGGTAAAAGATATTTTCAGATATTCCCCACCAAACCAGGATATCAAATTAATTTTCCTCTTCATTTGGTGTGTAGGAGACACCAAGAAATGATAAAAAAACATAAAAATTTGCATCCCTAGGAGCTTTAGAGAAAAATAATGGAAAATTAGATATAGATGCACAATTGCCATTGATTTCCCTTTTGAATTTGGATTGTCCATGTGGGAGATCCGAGTTAAGACAGGCTTGGGGGTTATTTTTACCTTTTACACCTTTTGGAAAAATGCAAAATTTCTCAATTTTCTCTGCCCCTTCACCTTTGAAAAATGGGCTTGACACATGTCCCAATGTGGGTTCCAGAGGAACCGTGGCTCATTATGCTATTTTACCTCTTTTTGGAAAAAGGAAAATTTTCCAAATTTTCCCCACTACTCCTCCCTTCCACCATTAGTCTCTGATGTGGGTACCAGCAGAACCATGCATCCTTTTTACACTTGAATCCCCCTATTCACAAAAGGAAAATTTTCCAAATTTCCCCCGAAATTCCGCACCTCTGCCATTGACTGAAGAAAATTTTGACTATTCTCTGTCGAGCTTACAAGTCATTTTGACGAATTTAATATTTTTGACAATAAGGGGAAAAAAATCCAAGTTGCCTCTGATGGCCTGCCTCTCATCCTTTTGAATTTTCAAACTACAACGTGTCTCAATGGCACATTTTAGGATGGTCCTGAAAAGTAGAAACCCCAAACAAGTGTGAGCCTAACACGTGTCTCACTCCAACAAAGTCTCTAAAAATCTTGAAAGTTCAGTGGAAGGTGCCATGTGTCTAAGGTCCGAGAAAATATTTTTCAACCGCTGAAAAGTTCAAGCAAAAGGCAGAGTGAGCAAAAGCTCCAAGTGTCCTCCTGGCGCTTCTTCAAAATAAAACTTAGGGGTTGGTCCCCAAACATGCGTGGTCCCTCCACATGTCTTAAGCCTTTTAGGAAGTTGCTTGAAAATTCTAAGTAAAGGAATGCCCGAGAAACCTCCACGTGTCTTTATGGCATAACTTCAAGATGGTCCCCAAGAGCGAAGACTCTGAATGAGCGTGGGCTCACCACATGTCTCAGGCCTTAGAAACTTTCTCCAAAAATTTAAGTACAGAGTGGAGCCAGTAGAATCCTCCACATGTCCCTCTATCACATTTGTTAAGGTGGGACCCTAAGGTAGATCTTCAAATGAGCGCCAACCCACCATGTGTCCACGATCCTCCAAAAGCTGTACTAGTTGATGAAATTTTTTTCTCGATCCGGGAAAAGTAACGTAATCCTCCATGTCTCCTCCCAATGCAACTCCAAGGCCAAACCAAAAGGTGAGTCTTCAAACGAGCGTTGTTCCTCCATGTGGACAGGTTTTGGGTTGAAATGATCCACAAAGTTTTAGAGTGCCCCTCTAAGCTCGTCTAGCCTAAAAGGGCAGGTTTCCACCGATGCGAGATTTAATTTTGATAGGAAAAACACACCCGTCAAACCTTTAAAATGTAGGGGAACCACTGTTTGAGCCCAGAGATGAAATTTTCAAGGATAGAGAATTTGGAAATGTTGTAAGGTTCACACATGATCCTCTCGAACTACATTCAATCACGTGTCCTCAGGTATTTGGGAAAAAAATGGCAGGGACAACAACAAATGATTGTGGAAAATAGAAGGAAAGGAACAACCCAAGTTTTACGCCCAATTTACAGATGCCTTCGGTGGACGAGAGAAATGAAATACAAATTCAGGATCTTTAACTGATCTTCACCAAGGAAGGGACTAATCATGGTGACCAAATGGAGGACAGAGTCTTCAAGCACCAACACGGGGAGATAAAAAACGTGACAAAGTCTGTAAACGAGGGATTTTAATGGCAAACAGGGTGAGACTAATTTGAGCACCAACATCGGCTCTGAATCGGGGATGGGCACTCCCTGTGAGTGCCACAAGAACCAAATAATAGACCAAGTGCCAAAAACATCCATTGGGCAAAGGATTCAGCTTGCAGAGTAGAAAACCAAAACCATCTCCTAAAAATGAACCGAGAAACTAACAAAACTAGGTCACCAAGGACCAAAACAAGCAAAAACACAAAAACAGAAAACAACCAACAAACTATACACTATACAAATGATGCTCACCTTGATTATGGGGAATCAATCAAGGAAATATTTCAAATGTTTTCCATTAATAGGTAATTCAAGCAATTCCCTATCCAAGTATTTCAAGAAGAAGGTATGTTCAACAATTCAAATGTCCATGGAGTAAGGGCCCATCCGTAATGCATCAAATTGACCATACTTTCCCTTATCTTCATGTTTGTTATCCCATAACATCCCAAGATCCCCAATGCTGAAAGCTCTTGGAGTAATCTTCTTGTCAAATAACTTCTTCAATTTTACTTTGAACTTCACATGTCTTTGGTGAGATGCCCTCCTTTCTTCATCAAGTTCAACAATCTGGGTAATGCGAGCATCATATGGACTAACTTCTTGATCTTCCAGTTGTTGAATGAACTGATATGAGGATAATTGCATATGTAGGGGTAACAGATCTTGAGTTCCATACACCAACTCAAATGGAATTTTTCTAGTAGCTCTTTTAACAATAATTCTATCAGCCTAAACAAAAAACTTCAACTCACCCCAATTTCTTTTGTTAGCCTTTAACGTTCTCCTTATGATCTTTAATAGATTTTTATTGATGGAATCTGCTTGTCCTTTGGCTTGGGGGTTATATTTAGAGGCATATGTCAAATTGATACCATATTCTTTACACATTGCCACCAAAGGTTTAGCTCTAAATCTCATGGCATTATCAGCAAACAATTTTAAGCGGCACACCAAACCTGTAGTTAATATGGTTCAAAGATGAATTCCATGACAATTTGGTGTGTTTCTCTCTTAGTGGGGATTGCCTCCACCCACTTAGTGAAGTAATCAATGGCTACAAGAATCCACTTATGGCCAGCACTTAAAGGGTTTGAAATATCACCAATGAAATTCATTCCCCATTGCTTGAATGGGGCTTCAATTGATATAGGATGCAAAGGAAGGAAACCTAAAGCTTTTATCCTTCCAAAGAAACAATCAAAATTCTCACATCTTCTAACCAAAATAGTTGTATCCTTAAAATATTTGGCCACCAATATCAGCCCTCAAGATCTTGTGTTTTGTGTCTTTTCAGGAGAATTCCCTCCACAAAATTCTCCATGGAGTTCAAAAATTATCTTGGGGGCTTCATCTTCAATAATGCACCTTAAGAGAACTCCCTCAGAGTTCTTCCAAGCTAACCGAAAATTAGTAGTGACATATTTTTGGGAAGCCAACTTAAGAGATCTTTTCTGATTTCTACTCAAATACTCAGGGAAGTATCGTTGTCTGAGATAAAAAATTATATCTTTGTACCATTCACAACTCATCAACTTTTCAAGGACATCCACCCTTCCTTCTTCTACTTCATTCACCTGAATAGTTTACGGGTTGCTCTCACCATAAGTTTAGCTAAACCCAAATCTCTTACCAAATTTTTGGTTTGGATATCCATGTCATACTCTACAACTTGTTCACCCATCTACATGTTTTTCTTAAGACCTCCATCTTTGATAAGACATCTTTCACCATGGTGTGGGAACATAAGAAAAGAATTTAGAGCTCAAAATGTAAGGTCTAAAAATATTTGTTGCTTTTACCAAGGTAAATGCTTGCTTCTCCATAATGGTGGACTTCAACTCAGCCCCTTACAATGCCTTCTTTGAAAAAATCAATTTGCCTCTCAGCCCCTTCATCATCCTTCGCAACAAGAAAGATGCAATAGTGTTCTCTCAAGAAAAGAAAACATTTGAAAAGGCTTGTTATAATTTGGAGCTCTAAAACAGGGAAAAACAACGTTCATCAATAACTGCCTATCCTCCTTAGATGGGATTCCTCCATCATACTTCTTTATCATTAAATCTCTTAAATATTCAAAGTCATTATTGGGCAATTCAAAAGCTTGTACAATATCTATTTCTAAAGTATGAGAGGGAGGAAGAAGAGGTACAGTGAATGCAATCCCAAAAATCAGTAGTAGTTCTAGCACTTATTACCTCAGTTAAAGTTGCTCCTTGTTGTGAGCTTATAGAGCACTCCATCATGCATACATCATCATCATTGTTATCATCATCAGCTTCCTCTTTTACTTGTTGATTTATTTCACATGGAGCATGGGGCATGAAACATCTGTCACACCAATCAATTACATTTGTTTCTTCAATAAACACAACTCTGGTAGCCAAAGGATTAGGCACCATTCTATTTTACCTAGCTTGGGAATGTCTATTTTCAGATCCCATGGGTCCCTTGCCTCTGTAATTAGATCTCTGCTCATTTCTGTAAGATTGGAAAAATTTTATTGGCCTTGTTACTTATGTTGGCCTTATGAACTCTACCCACCCGCTTCTCTTCCTGGGCTAATTTGTATGAGATTTCTTTGATAGCTCCTACCAAAGTTTTCACAACTTCCTCCAAATCAGCAACCTTACTTGCTTGAGGTTTTTCCGGTTAACCAGTTTCACACCTTCCCTCTTAGGAGGTTTTCCAATTGCTTTAATGTTATTCTCAATTTGCAAAGCCATGGTAAAGTCCTACCTCAAATTGGTAGGGTTTTTGTCCCTCAAATAGTAAGCAACTTTCTTATCAAATGCATCTAAATACTTTATAAGACAAGATTCATCACATGGCCTTAAACTTACAAGCAATCTCCTCAATGTCTTATTAAATATAGTGTTGAAGTCATGCACTGATTCATTAGGATTCTTTTTAATATTCTCAAATTCTGACAAAAGAAACCTAGGATCCGTTTTATCACCATACTACAATCTAAATGCATTATTCATTTTGGTCCAAGAATCAATGGAATTATCTGGCAAAGCTTTATACCAGTCCCTTGCATCTTCTTCCAAAGTATGGATAAACAATTTGATATATACATCTTCAAATTCAATCTCAAAGTCTTCCATCATGTTGATGAAAATCTTTAAGTGTTGATCACTAGTTATAGCATTATTTCCTTGGAACTTTGGTAGTCTATTTCTTACATCTTAGGGAACTGCATTTGGATAATCGGCCATCCCTCTAAAATTTATAGGACCAAAGGTATTTACAACAAAAGGAGGTTTGGGTGGGGGATGGGCCATGTTTTTTTGAGGAGGTGACCTTAGAGGAGAATCAAACTGATAAGGGACAAGGGGTCTTTGAAACACAGGAGTATAGCTTTCAAAATGGATATACCCTAAAGGTTTTGTTTCTTGAAAGACCCTATCAACTTTGAAAAACAAAGGGGCAGAATGAGAAGAAAAATTTTCAAATTTAAATGAAGGCCCCTATCAATATGGAGAATTTAATTACACAAAAAGACTACCTGATTCAGAAGCACTTGAATGGAAATATTCAATGATAGGCTGATTACTTTCATCAATGGAGATCTCTTTTCTTGGTATTTGATCTCCAACAACTCTCTAGGCTCTTCTTCTTTCGACTTTGTTTTCCTAGCTCTGGAAATAATGTCCTAGTACAATCCTTAGCGAAGAAAGATCTTATTCCTTTGTAAAAACTAGTAACAAATATCACTTTACAGGGCTAAACACACCGTATTTATCAAAAAAATCAAATCAACATGGAGTCACCACTAAGGATTTCCACCTTAGTTGTGCAAATGCACTAAAAAATATGATCAGTCAAATGTTTGTCAACACTAGAAAATGGAAATGGAAATATTTGACCTTCCTTTACCCAAATTTATCTATGAAACTTAGTGCAATAACTATATAAATTTGAAATGTTGCATACAACACTTGTAACTTTGAACACTTCTTACAGGCCCGAACATAGGATGATGTTGAAACAATGTACTAGAACTTAGAGCATATAAGAAATGTTTACCAGGGTTTGAATATAAACTACAATCACAATGTCCCTGGAAATGGCACCAGAATGGTGTTAGTACCCAAATTGATTCTCCCTCAGAAGCTGAGTAGCATCATATTTTTGACAAGAAGCTTAGAGATAAGAAGATCATGTTGTGTGTCATTTTTAGCTAGGAAGAAATGCAGCTTGATCTTTGTCACTCAGATGCGGATAAATGGGTAGCACCCTTAAGAGGATTTGATATATCCTCACTACTTTATGTTTGTTCCTTTCAACCAGGGTGAAAGGACCCTTTTGTAGCCTTCTATTTGTGGAGGAGATGGAGATATCCTTCTTTGCAAAGTCATTAAGAAGACCTTGAAGAAAATATGATAAATACAAAAATATAACTCTCACGAGCCCGAATGCTTCTTTGATATCCTGCTTTAATGCTTCTTTGATCCCATTGAAAGCTTGAATGGCAGCCTCTTCCCATTTGATAACTTGGTACTTCTTTAGCATGCAATAAATTTAAATGGTCAACTCAACAAAGTTTGATATGAATCTTCCGATAATTTTTTTTTCCCAAAGAAGGATTGAATTCCCTCTTGGTTCTTGGAATTAGGACCTTGTTGATGGCCTCTACCCTCTCAAGATCAATCATGACACCATCCTTTGATACAACGTGACCAAGCAAATTGGCCTTCTCAACACGAAATGACACTTCTTTAGATTGAGTGAAATGCCATACTTTCTACATCTTATCAACATTTTTTCCAAGTTTTGCAAGTGATCACTTCTCTTCAAGACCTTCTTAAATTGGATCTCCCACGTGGATGGTCCAAATTCAAAAGGGAAATCAACGAAAATTGTTCATCTCGTATCTCATTTTCCACCATTTTTGCTTTAAAGATCCTAGGGATGTAAATTTTTATGGTTTTTTATCATTTATTGGTGTCTCCTACACACCAAATGAAGAGGAAAATTAATTTGATATCCTGGTTTGGTGGGGAAGATCTAAAAATGTCTTTTACCATTAAGATGTAATCTGACTGTCGGATTCGATCTGATTTTCCTTGGCACACAAGAAACTAGTTGATATCTTGATTTGGTGGGGAAGATCTAAAACGTCTTTTACCATTAAGATGTGATCTGACTATTGGAATCGATCTGATTTTCCAATCTTTCCTTCCTTGGCACACAAGAAACCGGATTTAACAGATTAGAGGAGGAATTAGTTGTACGTGAAGTGAAGAGTGACTTACCAAGTGAAGAATTGAATGCTGGAAATATTTGAAGAGATTTTCCCTCTGAGCACCTAACAAATTTTTACAAATATGATTCTTGGAATCATGATCAAATTTGTAACAAGTAATGGTGCTTTGAATGTTTTTGGTTTTGGGGGAAAATTTTGTTATAAATGAAATGTTATAAATTGCATGAATTTGTCATGCAAATGGTTGGAGTGTTAGAGGTCGGGAGTTAATTCCTAAGAGAAAAGTTTGACATAGCCCATCTTTCTGAGAAATCATCTAGAGGAACTTGTTTATTTATTTTGTGTTAAATTTGATCATGTCTAGGTGGTTGCAAGTGTACAACCATTGACAAGATCTAAGATTGTTCTAGAAAATTTCCCCTGCTGATGCATTTAATCAAATTTGAGTTAATCTGTGTTTTATTTTGAGAAAAATTGTGTCTGCTTCATTCTTGAATGTCTACAAATAGTTTTTATTGTTCCCATTACAATCTTACATTGAAATATTTATGAATCACACAAGATCTTATCCTTGTGATAGTTTTGTGGCATTTGCAATTTCATTTATCAGAAGATCTTTCATTTGATAGTGAAATAAACAAATTTAAAATCACTTTACTCCTAGCATGATGATAAGATTGTTTGTTAGCCTTTGAGGGTATCTTAGGCGTGATAAAACAAAGGTTGACAATGTTCAATTAAGTTTTTCAATTTGAGCCTTCATTTTGGATTCTTAAAGTTTGTGTGAAAATGTGTTGATCTGGGCCTCCACTGAAGCACACCTTCTGGTTAAAGGAACATTTTATCTGTTCAAAGCATTCTATTGATCAAGCCTTCCATTTTTTGTAAAAGCTCTCAAAGATCTGGTGAATCAAAGTCCACTCTACCTCACCTCCCACCAAAATTCATTTAAAAACAACCAATCCTACCCATACTACCCCTATTTGTCCTGTGTGTGTACAAATTCATAATTTCTATTACTAAAACATGCAAAAGCAATCAGGTTTTCATTGTCTTTAGTAGCTTGAACCTTGCTTAGAAAATATCTCCATTTTCGGGTGACAACTCGTGAGAGTTATAATTTTTTTGTATTGATCATATTTTATTCAAGATCTTCTTAATAACTTTGCAAAGAATAATATCTCCATATCCTCCACAAACAACATGCTACAAAAGGGTTCTCTCACCCTGGTTGAAAGGCACAACCATAAAGTAGTGAGGATAGATCAAATCCTCTTAAGGGTGCTACCCATTTCTCCACATCTAAGTGACAATGAGCAAGCTGCATTTCTTCCCCAGCTACAAAATGACACACAACATGATATGCTTGTCTCTAAGCTTCCTGTTAAAACTGTGATGTTGTTCAACTTCTGAGGGAGAATCAATTTGGGTACCAACACCATTCTTGTTCATATTTTTCTTATTCTTTGGATGGACATTACTTAAATGGTTATGTTGAAAATTAATAGCTAGGGTTTTCTTTTTAAAAATAAAAATATAATCAAATTTGGAGATATGTATTTTAATTTGGGCCCACCTAAAAAATATTTCTTGGCTTTGAATATATATATATATCACAAATAATACCCCATACTAGAATGCCCTGTTGTGGAAAAGATATAACCGTGATGTTTTTTAGCAAAATTTAATTTGGTAGAAAATACTAAAATCAAATTATGTCAACTATGGGAAATGTTTTGTTTTTATTGAGGTGTGCACTCAATTGGGCACTAGTGTTACATAGATTGTTGGAATATCTACTTATACTTCAGAGGAATCATATAGCGGGTTGAAAATTATGAGTAACCATACAACCATACTAGTGGTCCGTTAGTGATGTTGTTGGCTCTTATAGAGCCCACCAGGGATCAAGTCTTGCTAAGTGCAAGGCGTGGAGATACCAGACATGAAGAACATTTGAGGCCACGATCATTCGTGGTGACTTTGATGGAATTATTTATTGGAAATTAAGCTTTCATGTTTTTAATTATCACCAATCTAATATAGTTTTTTACGTTTTACCATTTAAGGTTGACATGATGGCACACTTGGTTAGTCATACTTGGTGTTAATTAATTGACCCTAAAATTTTTCATCTATGGGTTCCAACATAAATAATAATAATAATATCTCAAGATAAGAATCATTTTATCATCTTGGTTAGGTACTCGTTTCACTAGAAATGGAAAAAACCTAAATGGAATTATTATTGGCCATAATTGTCGATCAAAAGTATTTACTAAATTTGTAGTCACAAAATCACACACTTAATACTATTATTATACCACCAAGTATGTTGTTTTATATATGGATCTTGTGTAAGAAAATTATTCATTGATGACCCATTCCATAGTCCATCCATTGTTTCTTTTTTTTTCTTTATTTCTTTCATGTTTCACACTTTGGTCGCTTGTACACAAAGTTTTGGTCAGTCACAAGGATCCTTTTACTGTAATTTCTTACTCATTTATCATCACTTATCTCTAGAAACTAACGCCCATGATTGGAATGTCTTGTCCATCCTAGGCACCCATGTCCTCTTTGTGTTTGATCTTATTTTTGACATTTGAGGTTAGTATTTTGGATTTCCCTCTCATATCCCGAGGTACTAGTTGGCATGTTGGCTCACTAATGTTAAAATTAGAACAAGAGATCCCTATATAAACACAACATACATATTATTATAAGGTCAGAAAATTCTTATCAAGGGCTAGTTATCAACATAGAGAAAGGGACTACATTTGGGCACGTTACTTTGTATACACATTGTATAGGAATGTGAGCTCATTCTATTCCATCCACATATTTACATTTTATCTAGCTATTTGTATGCTATCTTTGTGTCATCGCCGTGAGGAAAACCTAGAGCACTTTGTTACACATAAAACACACAAGTACATTGGGTTTGACATGTAGTGCAACACTCGATAGTAAGTCCATCATTCTTACAACTGAGGATAGTCTGACCCCTCATTTTGCATCTTTATTTTTTAGAATTTTATGTCTATTTGAGGATTTTGTAGGTTGATTCTTCATTGCAGGTTTACAAGTACCTTGGTAGTCTAAGTGTGACATACTCGGCAATCAAAGGCAAGCAAGTGAGAAGCCTTAGAGACCATATCGTAACCAGGTTTTGACCTTTTCTCTGCACCCAAAATCCCCAAAATAGGCCTAGGGTTTGTTAACAATATTATCATAGTCTATGTAGTATTTCATTGTTATACTAGTTGTTATTATCTATTCCGTTATTCTCTCATATGGTTTGTAACTACTCCACATATTTTGGGGAGTCTCATTTATTCATGTACCTATAAATATTGTATGTGGTTCCATTGTTTAATAGAATAATATAAGAGATATTCAATCTCTTTTTTCTCTCCACTATAATCTCCTCATAATCTGTTATTAGAGCGCATGTTTGAAGGAGTAAAGTATGACCTAGGTGTTTGAAGGAGAGCTTAGTTTGAAAGTTGTTGAAGTCTATTATGTTTCCTATTATGTTACGTGCGTGGTGAATTAAGTGACTAGTTCTAGAGTATTTGTTTTTCCATTTGATGTGCCGAGTTTTACTATGTTCAGTATCCATGGAGGAATGGAGGATGCCCTGCATTAAAGAAGTTTTTATTGGAAGGCAATTGAATGTGACTTGCTGGGTTTTAGCAAACATTGCCTAATTTTGCAGAGCAGCCCTGATACTCATTATTGTTTGAAGCAGAAGGGACGAATGGCATTGGTAGGTTATAGCATGCCTCCACATCAACTGCAGAAGATCCATTCATAAATACGGCCTTTATAATTGGCGTTGTGATCTACTCCTTAGCCGGTGCATGTTGATAACAGATATTTTCTTCACAGTCACCGGAATAACAGTGGCCTCGTTTATTTCTTGCGTGAGAAGTTTTGATTGTTGTGTGAAGACTGGACGTGGAATAGAGTGAAAGAGATGCCTGCGTGGAAAAGCACATGTGGAGACTGTTGCATGAAAAAAACCAGTGTGAAGTCCTTCACCTGCATATGTGGAAGAATATCATAATTTTATCAGGATTGGATGTGGCATTTTTAATATGTTGAGATGCTTTTAAACAATTGCAATGACCTGTTTTGAATGTGTTCTACCAATCATGGCCTTTATAGTCTCTCAATCCCATCATTTCTCTTTCCCTTGGACGTGGCTGCACCATTATTTTTTATTTTTTCTTTGATGAGATTTCCAGACCTACCAGATCTCTACGTAGTGGTCTAGATTAGCAAGAAAATCTATACTTTGAAGAAGAAATGAAGAATCCTAGATAACTGCAAGTGTGAAGAGAAGTTTCAGCTATTGTGTGTTGCCTAAAACCTGCAACAACCCATAGAAATAGCAGCCAAAGGTCATTTTTGTTGAAAATATGATTTACTGACTATATTAAAAATTATAGACAGCCAGTATTGTATGGTGGAGTCTCTCTAATCCATGTTAAATTAAGAGCATGAATAACATGACCGAGACTGCTGAAAGCTGCACCATAAACGTGATTGTTGAAAGCTGCAACATCAATGAGACTATTGATAGCCGCAACATCAACTCGCACGCCAAAGAAAATAGTCCAGAAGCTCCTGAAAAGCTCCAGATTCTATTTTTCCTTGCTCAACGAGCTTCAAAACACAAGCAATCTAGTCTTTGACGAGCTAGTTCAAAAAGGGATTCTTGAATATTTCCTTTTTGACGTCAGCTTCCAAGAAAAGTGAGTTCGGAAGAACTAGAAGTTGGGTATGACAACATTGACCGTGAAGACGAAGAAGAACTCCCACTAAAGTGTCATTGTCTCGAGAACGCGAGTATCATGAGCATCTACTAGCTGGTACTTCTCATCAGTGAGTAAAAGTTGTAATAACTCCTGAAATAAATAATTTTTTTTTTTTTATTAAGATGTTTTCTCTGAAGTTGCTTCTTTTCGATGCTCAATTACTTAAAGGGCCAAATTATGCAGCCTAGAAAAAAAAAATGCGTACAATCCTTCAGTTTGAGGGATTATGGAGCATTGTCACAGGGTCCACACAAGTTCCAACAAACCCTAATGAGCTCATTAAATATGAGATCACAAGTGCTAAAGCACTGATGATGATAATGCTGAGTATCACCAATGACATGCAACTGCATGTTTGGGATGCAGAGAAACTAAAGGAGGCATGGGACAAGCTTGCTACCATCTTTGAGGCAAAGAATAAGACTAAGGTTCTCCATCTTCAGTCAAAATTGCATACCCTATCTATGGGGTCCAATGAGAAAGTTGAGGAGTTCTTACATCGAGTGGCCGAGATGCAAATGGAGTTAATAGCTCTTAGTTAGCAGGTAGAAGATATGATTCTGAATGTTGTTGATCACCTTGAGGGAACTCCCTTCTCAGTTTTGAGTCTTTGTTATGACATTGAATGTATCCAACAAGGTAGTGACGTTCGAAGAACTCGTGAACTTATTGCAGTAGGAAGAGGCAATCAATTTAGTCCAAGATGAGGCCCAAGAAAAATCCCTTTTCTCAAGGCCCCAACGTGGCTAGAAGAATTGAAAAGGTCCCTCGTGAAGAAATCTCAAGAAGATCTCAATCAAAACCACAAGCTCAAAATTCGAGCGATGGTGTCAAATCTGCAAAACCAATACTCATGACACTGATCATTACTGGTACAATGGCTTAAAATAGGGGTCTTCAAGTCAAACAAGCACATCAGGGCATGACAATTTTCAAAATTCAGAATGACTTCCCTTACAGAGCGAAGGTAAGGGACATCTCGTGAGCTAACAAGATGATGAATCTGATGAGGAGACATCATAAGGAGCTAATTTTGGTAAGAACCTTGTACTCATCTCTCAAACTTCTTAGCCCACAAAGAAAGTGTGGTTGATAGACTCAGGTGCAAGTAAGCATATGTCAAGTGACAAAAAACTGTTTGATTCAGACCATTTGAGCGAAAAAACCCATTGGAGATCGGGTTCAAATAGCAGATGAAAATTAGTATGTTGCGTGAAGGAATAGGAAATGTCACCATTCCTCTTGGACAACGAAAATGTACACTTACAAAAGTACTAAATGTTCCTCGCTTGAATAAAAATCTCTTGTCGGTGAATACACTCTAGAATCATCACCTCAAGGTAGAATTTCTTGTCCAAAATGGCATTAAATCATGCTTAATCTCTAGACAAGGTACGGTCATTACTAGAGCATTTCTAAAAGATAAGTTATTTGCTTTAGATATTGTTTCATCTTGTGCAATAGCTTTATCTCGCATCAACAGGTTTAATCTACACCCTCTCTCATTTTAGATATGGTCACTTGTCGGTTAGTTCATTGCATCAAATGAGTTCAAAAGTAATGGTCCATGGACTACCCAAATTTTTGAGTTCCTTTCATATTTAACCTGGTTGTCTTGTAGGAAAACAACACAAGGATCTGTTTCAAATGAGCACCTTCCATGCCAAGAAGCGTCTGAAGGTATTTCATACCGATCTGAATGGCCTATTGCCTGCTTCATTTTTAGGATACAAGTACTTCCAACTGTTCATGGATGACCACTCTTGCAAGATGTGGCTGTTTTTCCCAATGAATAAAATTGAGGTTCTTTAACATTTCCATAATTTCTATCATCGTGTTGTGAAAGATACTTTGGACAACCACTTCTTCTACTTCATTTAGATTAAGGGGGAATTCACATCGAGAGAAGTTCTTAGCCTTCCCGAATCAACAAGGAATTAAGCGAGAAATTTTATTGCTCCATACGTGCCCAAAGAAAATGGCATTATTGAGTGTCATAATCTCACAAAGTGATGGAGATGGCTCATTGCGTGTCGACAATGGCAAAGCTAGAGGAATGCTATTAGGATGAAGTAGTACAGAAAGTTGTATATCTTCTCAACAGGGAACTAACAAATATTATTCAAAATAAAACACCAGAAGAGGTATGGAGTGGTATAAATCCAATAATTTCTCTTTTACAAGTATTTGGTTGCACATCATATATGCATGTCCTAGCTCAGAAGAGAAATAAGGTTGAGCCAAAGACACTCCCGTCCATCCTACTTGGCTATAACACTACCTCAAAGCTTTATCATCTCAAGGACCTTGAGACAAAGAAACTATACGAAAGTTGAGATGTGATTTGTGATGAGTCATCCTTTGACTCAATAGTGATAACTATAGAACCATTACCAACCACCTCTCACCGATTAGTCTCTGAATAAGATGATCACCTGAGAGAGACTACTTAAAGAAGAGATGTGCTTCCAGGAGAGCTATTTGTTGACCTTGGAGAACTAGAGAATTTGACTCCACATCAATCTACATGGCAATAATATAGTTCTTCTCAAAAGCATCCATGTTCTAGTCCGATGTGGATAAAAAGCACCATCAAGGACTCACATTTTATGACAACGCCGATACATCATCAAAAGTCAAAAAAGAAGTCAAACAAGAAATAAGGTACACTTTGCACTCATGAGTTCACTAATTGATATCTCTCGAGCCTCGATAATGTTCTGTGAAGTACTCATTCAACCTCAATGGAAGGAAACCATGGATATAAAAATTGAGTCACTCAAAAAAATTAGACATGGAAACTTGTTGATCTTCCTACAAGAAAGAAACCCATAGGCTACAAATGGGTTTTTAAGAAAAAACATAAGGTAGATGGATCCATCGACAAACACAAAGCATGACTTGTAGAAAACTTATATGCTCAGACAGATGGCATCGACTATGAAGAAAACTTTGCACCCACTGTGAAGATCAAGACCATCAGAGTTGTTTGCGCACTGATAGCAAAAAAAGGATGGAGACTTTAGTAGATGGACATCAAGATTACTTTCCTAAATGGTGATCTTAAATAAGAAGTGTACATGACCCAACTTGAAGGATTTTTTGATAAATAACATCCTAAGAAGGTATGTCATCTCATCAAATCATTATATGGACTGAAAAAAGATCCAAGGGTATGGTATATCAAGATCAACGATCACCTTTTGTAGTATGGGTTCACTCATAGTCCCTCATATTCCAATTTGTATATAAATAAGGTAGGCAAATAAATTGTCATTCTTTTTGTATATTTGGATGATCTTGTGATCACCGGAAGTTCGAAGATCATGTTGATATTGTGAATAATGATCTCAAAATAACCTTTGACATGACAAATTTGGGGCTACTACATTACTGTCTTGGTTTGGAGATATGGCAAAAGGAGCATCACATTTTTGTTTCCCAGATAAAGTACACCAAGACACTCCTGGAAAAATATAGAATGTAAGATCAGAAACCTATATTCACTCCCATGGAGAAATGATTGCAAATTTCAAGATTCCAAGACCCACCTCAAGTAGATGCTACTCTCTACTGAGACAATTTGTTGGAGGAATCATCTATTTGACATATACTAGAACAAATCTATGTTATGCTTTGATATCGAGTTATCTTTCTAGGTTCATGCGCAGAGCCGAAGAAATGTCATTGGACTCTAGTAAATCATTTTTTGAGGTATGTCCGAGGAACAATTGATTATGGTTTCGAATATAAGAAGAATGATCAATTCTTCTTATAGGGATATGTCGACTTAGACCACGTCGAATCTATCTTCCTACAAGAAAGAAACCCAGGGTTAAAATGGGTTTTTAAGAAAATATAAGGTAGATGATGACACGAAGTCAACCACAAGATACATTTTTTTATCTTGGATTTGTACCTATCTCATTGATAAGAAAGAAGCGGAATATTATTTATATCTCAACCATAGAGGCACAATATCATGCCACACGAGGAGCTATGTGTGAAACGATATGGCTATGTTGCATTTTGGATGACCTAGGAATTCCTAAAAATATTCACCTATTCTCTATTGCGACAATCAGAGTGTGTTGAAGCTCGTGAAAAATCTAGTTTTTCATGAACGCACAAAGCATATTGAGATTGATTGTCATTTCATTCGAGATAACATCTTGGACCATCACATTCAGCTCCAGTATTGTCCTACAGAAGCACAAGTTGTTGACATTCTCACAAAATCTCTTGGAAAAGTGAAATTTGAACTTTTCAAGGGTCACATTTGCAAGAATAATGTAATAAGGGGGGAATGTTAGCAATATTAGCATAGTCTATGTAGTATTTCATTGTTAGACTAGTTGTTATTATCTATTCCATTATTCTCTCGTATGGTTTGTAACTACTCCACCTATTCTGGGGAGTCTTGTTTATTCACGTACCTATAAATATTGTACGTGGTTCCATTGTTTAATAGAATAATATAAGAGATATTCAATCTCTTTTTCTCTCCACTATAAGCTCCTCATAGGGGTCCTTCAGATATGTTGTCCCTCTCTAAACGCCCCCCTACCATCTATCTCCATCTCTACTACATTTGTTTTGTGGTCCTGCATTACGATGGTATGTACATCTGTTTCATAACATTTTCCATTCTAGTCTCACTATGGGATAAGAAAAATTTAGATAAGTACCTTACCCCTCTCATTTCCTTTCATAGTTAAAATTAAATAAATTGTTTAACATTTATATTCCATTGTATATCATTTACAACAATTGTATACATCTAGATTCTAATAAAATATTTAGATTTTATTGAATCTTTTTAGTGAACATGTAGCTTAGAAATCTTTACCCTAGGTTCCACATAAACCCTAATGGTTAAGGATAGCTCCTCTCCTTCTTGGTTAGTCATACCTCATGTGAGTGTAAATCCTATTGTAGACACCAAAATCTACACCCCTCATTTTTATTCAATCAAAATTATCAAAAACATCAATATTTTATACCCACCATCTAATCATAACACATTGTTAAAATCATTTATCCTAAGTCATATACTATCCCCCATCTTCATTTAATCAATTGATATTTCATACTCCAAATCATACCTACCATTTATTCATATTATATTATTAAAACCATTTATCTTAAGTTCAATATTCCCTAATATTTTTTTATTCGAAAATCCCTTATCACATCCATTCCCTCAAGATTGATCTATCCTTTTTATTTGTAATAAGATATATTGTGTATAACACATAATTCATATTGGTTTTAATCAGGAAATTATTTAATGACTTGTAAGCTCCATTAATTTTTTAATGGAAAGGCTTGATGACTACTAATTTCAAGAGTTTGTTATTTTAAAAATAACAATCAAATAAAAACTCATGGTCTATTTTAGCAGCCGCTAGTCTACTACCATTAGATCTATTCATTGTAAAAACTATCTATACAACTTTTGATCACTACTATTTTTCATTGTTTATAATTGTATCATATTGTTAGGAATATCCCCGGAAGAATCAAGTGTTGCGAATAAATACCATCGAGAAAGATCAAGCCTTATGTATTTCTCATAAGATATATTGTGTATAACACATAATTCACATAGGTTTGTATTAAATAATTTTCTTAGTAAATTATGGGAAGTTTACAAATGCTTCCTTATAAGTAAAAGGTTTCATATTTTATGGATTGAATAACCTTAGTCTTTTGACCGATACATCGCTTTTATACCCCACTAATGGTTGTAGATTACATGAGTTCATAGGATAATTATTGTAGGTATTAATCTATTCAAATGAAAATTAATGAAAACAAACAAAAAATTGTGCGTAATGAGATACCAAGATATCTCACATTCCTTGATCATGACATAAGAACATATTTTACCTTATATACATATGAACATATTTTATATATAAACATATTTTACCTTCAATTTTTAGTTGTTCATTTTTTTCCAAATGCACTATACCATCAAACTTTAAATGTGTCTCCATAAGCTTTAAGGACTAATAATCATACCATGGGTGGGATGAAATATAATTGATTAACAAATAATACTTAAAAAATCCTCACAAACTCACAACATGTATGCATTTATAATAAATGAGGTTAATATTAACATTCAACATTGTACAACTCAAATGTGAAGATTGGAGAAACACTAGTTCAACAATATCATCCATCTTAATATCAAGTTTTGGAATAAAATAGCTTATATAAAAAACAAGGAGTCTTCATTTAAGCATATCATAATCCCATCATCACGTCATACTATAAAAATCAAAAGTATTTATAAGTATTCCACTTAATCATAAAGAATAATCAAATTTAGATTAATCGCCAACATAGTCCTATTGATACATCACTATATCATTTTGGATTAGGATTATAATTATATTCTTAAGGCTAGTTTAGTTTATAATAGTAATTAATTTCCCTTAATTCAAAAAAAAAAAAATCCAATAATTTAAGCATTAAAAATACATTAAAAAGATGCATACTTCAAAGAACTACTAGACACTTTCATCTCAAGTAATAGAGAACCAATCTCATAGAAAGGTGAATTACATAACAAGATTTGGTTTCTACAATACACATTAATAAATCCCGAACCACATAGGATAACACTTAAAACTTCCTTAGTAATTATGCACATTATCTGTATTACTATTTACCAAGAAAGAAGTCTCGGTTTACTTAGTCCTCCTTTATTAACAAGTACATATAACAATATGCATGTATTATATTTAGGTTAAACATATTTTTCAAGGCTTATCCACAAATATCTAAAACAAAGTATACTTAAATTTTTTTCCTTATTCTATGGATTATATATTGGTATAGAAACATTGATCATAGTTCACATATTGCAATCATATAAAATTTATACAAGAACATAGCCAACTATGCTCTTGAAGAACTAGACCTCATTACTTATATTATAATAGTTCAAAACAAGAATACAATCATCAATATAAATTAACATTTATTCAATGGTTTGTATGATAAAATTTTTTGAGTTGATAAAATATAGCTCAAGGATGAAAATTCATAAGGGTTGGGCATACGAGAACAAGACAGATAGGAAGGCACAAAAGTATAGCGAGAATAGGGCGTGCCCAGAATAGGTGGAAACATGACTTAGCCATTTTTAGTGTAAGGCTATTTTTGTACTTGAGTACTAAGCATGCAATGATATGAAGACTTGAAAAACACGCCATGGTTATTTTTGGAATAATAGAACTTTGAGCGCCATGCACGCTTTTCACTAATAATAAGATATGTACTTAGAGTTAACTTTAGAAGATCTATTATTAGCACTTGCATGCATTTGTATTCTCTTGTAAAGGCGCATGGCTATTATTAGCATGTAGCCTATTTATGAAGGTGCATGGGCAAGTAAGGGAATGTCCACACCCCTATAAATATGTATTGATTTACACGGTTTAGAGATCCAATATTTTGTAGAGTTATGTTGCTGGTTTGTATGCACGCATGACTCATGGTGACATTATTATGATGTATGAAGCTTCTATGTTTTACAATATTTAATAGAATGGATCTTATTGGCTGGATATTGGTGTTGGATGTAACTGAACATGGATCTTGTATGTTAAAACTGATTATGGTGATTGTTTAGTTATTCCTTCATATGGTTTAGATCTAGATCTTGCTTATGCACTATGGTTTAATTGATTATCTGTTATGGATCTAAATTATAATTATAATCATGCTAATATATTAAAAAATCTAGTCTAAAGACGGACCTGGTACACTTGCATGCTTCAGTGAGTGATGTGTTAGCGCGCCTTGGGATATTTGTAATGTATTCTAAGCTACACCATTAGTTCCTTTGATAGACATATTTCTAAATTGTGTTTCAGGATGTTATGTGATTAAGATGTACTGATTGACCTTGGCTAGTATTATGGAGTGGTTATAAGATTTGGAATAAGAGAATGCTCATAGATTGAGCGCTAGATCTGATTTTAATACATGTACGTGGGTTGAATGTAACCTATCTCATGAGTTGTACGAGATGTTCTTTTCTTATTTCCCTATAGATATATACAAGTGGCTTGTTTCTTATGTGTCTAAGAGGAACTCGGAGGCTTGACACACTTGGTTGGATGCAAGAAGAATTCCCTTTGAACTTGTTTTATGGACATTTGGTTCTATGGTGTTTTTAACGAGATACCATTGGAATATGTAGTTTTAACTAGCACTTTCCTAGAGGTTACCGAGTTCTGATTCTTATGCGTACCCAAAGGATCATATTTGCGCGGTATTTAGTTGGAGATCAAGATCCCGATTGTGACCCTAAATTTGGAAGAGAAGTTAATGGAAAACTAAACCCCACCATGAGTGGGGACAGGTAGGATTGGTAAGGATGGCGGAACTTCCAACAGTACCCGTTCTACCCACTCGGAAGAACTAGTTCCTATGGGCTTGGCAAATTTTTTAGAGAAGTAGGAAGAGGAATCGAGATGACAACACTGGAATGGACCACACATGAAGATTTTTATGCAAGAGGCGTACATCTAGGGATACTAGTGTTGGGACTCACAACCACTAAGGAGGTCACCACAGATAACCCAGTAAAGAATTTTTAAGAGAAAGGGAAGAAGTTATAGATATATGTACCGAAAGAGAGAGCGAGTAGGAAAATTCCTCTTGCAAAACGTGGCCACTCTAAGTATGGAAATGCAGGATGATGAGGACATAGGTGAAAGAATAGTCTATGAGGAAGTTGGTCCTAACATAAGGTCCCGTGAACTTGACAAAGACAAAAAAATTATTTTTGGTTGGGATACGAAGATCATAACACGTCCAAGTGTGAAGGAGAGGGGAATGACAAAGGAGAAGAATGAAAATAAAGTGTTGGCATTAATGCACACAAGGATTCAAGAAATTCTAGAGAAGAAAACATTGGAGAGAGCACCAAGTGAAAATAAGGAGAATTATGTGGTAAGGACTCAGACCATGGGGTACATTGATGACACAACGAAGATTATTCATGCCTGTTTTCAAAGTACCTTTCACAGGGAATAATTATATGGCTGGGATTTGATAGACCCAGAAATGTTGATAATGCGCACTCACAAAACATTGTCTTGGAGCATGCAAAATCACATGGATGAGTATGAATTTGAAATTTTTTAGGAGTCATGTGTCTCACACAAGATGAATATGGTGCCACATACCCGCCATATTACTATCAAGCCTACACAACTACCAAATGAGTAGGTAAGAAATGTGCTTGTTAAAGGAAATATAGAAGTTGCTTCCCGTAACATTGATAAAGAGAAAACTATAAGAGTGATTCTAGAGGATAAGAAGGAAAAAGACATTGAGGTCAAATGACTTAGCGAGGAGAGTGATAAATCCATGGACGAGGCACATAATTTTTATAAGATGGTGAAACAGATCCCTAATGTGACTATAGAAAAGAGGCCATCATTTCAAGAGAAAGTGCCAAGGGATTTTCCATCCACCCTCCATTATTTATGCACCACAGTAGTGTTAGGAAATAAGGGATAAAATATGCAGAATAATCCCTCATAGAATTACAACAGTAGAAACTAATATGCTGAAAATATTACAAATCTCAAATAAAAGTGAAGAATAAAATAACACAACACAAAGAGATAGTATTTAACATGGTTCACCTAATTTGGGCTATGTCCACAAAGAATCACTTCCTCGATTTTATTACAAGCCACCGCTGCTCTCTCAAAAAAATACCCGATCTATTTGGAGCTATGCTCAACAAACTCTACAGAATTCACACCCAAATTCAAAACACATCTACAATGTTACATTATCCCTACCATATGTATAAAACCATATAAGTAGACAATTTCTTAAGTAGTTTTACAAAACCATGGGTATTAAAACCATGGGCCAAAACCATCCCATAAACCTATGGGTCAAAATCCTACCCATATGAGAAAAATGCATTTCCCGGTATATCGGGCACATTTCAAGGCCCAAAAAAAAAAAATCTCTGGGGCCGCGTCCCCAAACTCTCTCTGAGGGGGTTGCCACCCCTGAACCCCGATGAGACAACTATGGAAAGTGTACATTACTCTTAGTGTATAGTCTTCAACACTTTCTCACATGAAAACAGGCTCCACAACCTAACAAGTAGGAATTTTTTTGGAAGACGTAACAATGCGCTTTACGAAACCAAAAGATGCTATAGAAGAAGCAGCAAGGGCCAAAGTTACGATCACAAGAAAAATTACTATTTTGGGTTCATTATACAAGCTCTAAAATATGAATTGAAGAAAACAGATCTATCATTGACTATGTGCGCAATACCGATATGATTATCAAGACAAGGACTCTAAAGCAGAGGAAGATGAGTTTCTCTAAGTGGTGATGAATGAAACACTTGGGCACATAGAGAGGATTATGCTTTGGTGGAGACTAAGCACGATGCACTTGAGGCTACCAGGATCTCGCAAAATGAAAGGATTAATTAAATTAGAAATATCATTGTGGGGAAGATGGATGTGATGGAGGGAATGGTATCAAACATGGCCAATATACTCAGGATTTTATAGAATGAAGGTGGTAAGATGACTCTTGATGAATTGGAGGTCAGTCATTTTAGACATTTCGGACAAGACAAATAAATTGTTGAGTGATTGGTATGAATTTGAGGTAGAAGCCCATAATGAATATCTAGAATTGATCCTACAAGCAGAAGAGAAAGATGCCAAGTAGGATGATTTCCTTTTACCGAGTAGTCCATTCCTTTTTCTTAAGTAATTGTTTATTCTTTTATTCACTAATATTTATTCTTGGAGAAATTACTTGGGATTATCTGTTGATGGGGAGGTAATGTAATTAGTTTTGGGTAATGTTGAGTGGATATAATATACCTCAAGGATGAAAATTCATAAGGGCTGGACATGTGGGAACATGTGGGCACAAAAGTCAGCGTAACAGGCACGCCCATGAATAGGTGTAAAAAAACTTAGTTGTTTTCAATGTGAGGCTATATTTGTACTTGAGTACTAAAAATGCAATAATATGTAGACTTGCGATGATGCCAAGGTTATTTTGGGAATAGCAAATCTTCTAGCGTCATGCGAGAGTTTTGGGCTAATAATAGGATTTTTAATTACATATAACTTTAGAAGATCTATTATTATCACTTACATGCTTTTGTATTCTCTTGTAAAGGTGCATGGCTATTATTAGGATGTAGCCTATTTTTTCAGGTGCATGGGAAGAAAAATGGCAAGTCCCCACCCATATAAATATGTATTGATTTGAAAGGTTTAGAGACTTGATTTTTTTATAGAGTCATGTAACTAGTTTATACGTGCACATGACTCATGGTGACATTATTATGATGTATGAAGCTTCTGTGTTTTACAATACTTAATAGAATGGATCTTATTGGCTAGATATTGGTGTTAGATGTAAGTGAACATGGATCTTTTATGTTAAAATGGGTTATGATGATTGTTTAGTTATTCCTTCATATGGTTTAGATCTAGATCTAATTTATGCACTATGGTTTAATTGATTATCTTTTATGGATCTGAATTATACTTTAAATCATTCTAACATTTGGAACAAGCTACTCTAAAGAGGGACCTAGTACCCTTGTGCACTTTGGGTGAGTGCTCAGTTCAGGCTAAGTGATGTGTCAACATGCCTTGGGCTATTTGCAGTGAATTCTAGGCTACACCACAAATGACCATAGTAACTTGTCATTAATGATTTTCAAGGCATTCATTCATGCATTACTTACTCAACTTGTATTACAAGATCAACATAAAATTTAATAGTTGTTAGCATAGTCTACATAATATTTTATTATTAGGCTAGTTGTTGTTCTTTATTCCATTATTTGATTTTATTGTTACTAACAACTCCATCCATTCTCGGGTAGTAAATCCATCCATTCCGGGGAGTATTGTTTGTACACGTCCCTATAAATATTGTATGTGCTTCTCATTAAATAATACTAAGTAAGAGATACTCAATCTCTATTTATTCTCCTCAATAAGCTCCTCACAATCTGCATCGTAACTAACTTGAACTCGACTTGTGTGTTAGAGGAATCCTTTAAACCTCGGAGTTTTTTAAAATCCTGTATAGGTGTGTGGTGAAATGTTGTTTGATTAAATTTTTCTTTGGCTATATGCACTGGAATTTATACAGACTGTAGCTTCATTGAAGAGCTAGACATGTAAATTTACTAGATTTATAACCTTGTGTGGAGATCATTTGTTGTGCGTGGAGATCTTCTCTATGTTTTTCTCGTGCAAACATTTGAAAATCCAATCTGGATGTGGCAATTGGTCCACTCATATTTGCTTTTGTGTGTAAATTGGGGCTCAAACTCACCTCTATCAAATATCAATTTTACACGTGGAGTTTTTGGTATGTTGACGTTGCATACTTTTGTTTTTTGCTAGATGTGGTTTGTTATTTGATCTAGTTTCCGACTTGGGTGTAAAGTAAGGCTACGTATCAATTAACCATTTACATGCTACATGGAAGAGGGGGAGAGAAGAGTGACCTCCACATAGGAGAATTGGCTACGTGTAGCTCGAGAAATATATGCCAAAGCAATTTAATCTCCTTCTAGTGCTAGGATGTGTCTGTGATGTCTTGGAATTAAAAATCCTATGTTAGATACATTTGAGTAATAAACATTATTAAAATACACCCGAGTGAAGTAGATAATAGTTGTGCATAAAAAAAAAAGAGGAGTGCCATTATTGTCTGAAAAATATGCCTCCACCAAGGTAACGGTGATTATTTCTTGCCAATGTTGAATGTTGAATGTGCATGAGAATATTGAGATTTTCGGATCCAAACCAAAGACTTACAAGCACAAGAACACCATCAAGATGCTCAAGAGAGCTCCTGGTTCTACTTTTCTTTGTTCAATGAGCTTCAAATACTAAAAATTTAGTCTTTGATGAGCTAGTTCGGAAAGGCATTCTATAATATTTTTTATTCGACGTTAGCTGCTCGTAATCAATGATAATGTGCAACCACATGTTCAGAATGTGGAGAAACCAAAGGAGTCCTGGGACAAGTTAGAAACCATTTATGAAGCCAAAAATTAGACTAAGATCCTCCATCTTTAGTCAAAGTTGCACACCCTCTCTATGGGGTCAGATGAGAAATTTGAGGAGTTCTTACATCATGTGGCTGAGTTACGATCAGAGTTATTAGCACTCGGTGAAATGGTGGAAGACAAAATTCTCGTTTCAATCACCTTGAGAGCACTCCCTTCTCAATTTTGAGTGTTTATTATGACACTAAATGTATCTAAACAAACGGTGGCATTTGAATAACTTGTGAACTTGCTACAATAGGAAGAGGCCATCAATTCACCTGTTATCCCATAAAATTAACAAGGGAATTTTACTTGATAACCATATCGAAAATTTTGTTTTGATCCTCGTTAGGGATCCCTCGTCTCGAACATTGTAAAATCCCTTTCCGGAAATCTGGTTTCCTAACTTAGTCGTTTTTGGTCTTTTTGGTCGGGCGCATAGAATGACTATGTAACATCAACTTTTGATGCGCCCCCTTTAAAACCTTTGGCGCATGTTTTCTTGTGTCAGCAGGCATTTTGGTGCACCTCTGCCTGTTAAGGCTTCCCTGCGTGTGCCGAGGCGCATGCGCCTTCCTGTCGACATATCTTTTGTTGCACCACTTTTTGGTGCGCCAAAGGCACACATATCCTTCACTCGCCACCACTTTCACTTTCGCGCCCTGGCACACGTATCTTCGTGCTGACAAGTCTTTCGGTGCGCCAAAGGGCACATGTTTTCTCATGTCGACATCTCATTTGGTGTGCCCCTTTAAAAAGTTGGTGGCGCATTTATTGCTGCCTCACCTATATATAGGTGCGTCTGTGCACTGTCATTGTCACCAGCAATCACGTAACTATTTTCATTATTTTCTCGACCACTGTCCGCACTCGCGCTTTGCCTTATGCTTTTGATCACGTTATGGACCCGTTCTCACAATTTTTCATCATTTATATCCGGGTAAGTGGCCTTCTTTCTTTCGTGCGTTTGTTTTTGTGGTCTTTGATGTTTGGGGAGTAGAATTGATTTTTGTAAAAAGAGGAATAAATTATGATCTTGCTCTCCCCCCTGCTTTGTCTTTCCACATTTTCCTCCTCCTCTTTCCAGATCTGCTGGTAGAGGAAGCTCTGTCCTGAGGTAGTAGCTTGGAAACCTTGGTTTAAAGCCATTTCTATCACCCCAATAAAACTTGCAAAGAGAGTTTTAGCCTTATGTGGAAACCCTCTGAAGAATCAAACCTAAAAAAGGAAACTGTATTTTCCTTAGGCGCATTGGCACACCATGCAACATCAAAACAATTGCGCCCTCATGGCACACTTCCCTCGCATGCTGCAAATGCTTCCCATGCGCCCCTTGGTGCATCAAACTTGTATGCAACATAAAGAATTCTTGCGCCCTTTGGCGCACCCTACGCCCATGTAACAGCTCTTTCATATGCGCCAAGTGTTAAGCTATAAAGACGCAGTGCGTTCCTCATCGCAGCAACATCATGTTGTGCAGACCCTCCATGTGCCGCGCCAAGTTCCCTTAAGCGCGCCAAAAGCATATGTTACACAAACTCTATATGTGCCTTTGGCGCACCAAAGTTCTATGCAACATGAAAGATACATGCGCCACGGGCGCATCCTGTTCCCTTGCAACACCCTTTTCCTGTGCGCCTTACCTATTTAGCTCTGCAATCTGCAATATCTGTGCGCCATGCGCCCCGAGGCCTCAAAATTGCTAACTCTTTCTTCTGTCAGCATTTCAATGGAAAATCAAGCAGCTGACATGGCTTTCTTCGATTGGGTTTCACGTCTTATTCTTGCAGATCAGCAATTAAACTCAGAAGAACATATGTCAACATCAAGCAAGAGGCCTACCAAATCCAAAGGCAAGGCCAAGCTCACAGAGGAAGAAATGAAGTATAAATATCAGAGGGTCAGAATGCCCGACTCCCAGGCCGAGTGTGACCTGGACATCAGAGACTCAGAGTTGGGTCATATTGATTTGGAGGAATTCTGGGTCAGGACTCAGAAGGTCACAAGAAGTCCATGGATGGACAAGCTAATAGGCAGTGCCCTGCACTTTGCTGGGGGAATCCCAGTCAGCGACCGTTAACAATGAATTCATGATGGTGGTTGCCCGGTGCTATAATAAAGACACAAGGTGTGTCGTAAATGAGAAGGGCGAGGTCGTAATCAACCTCACTGCCCACCACTTTGAGATAATACTTGGCATTCCTCATCACCGGCACTTTGTGGCCGTCAGCCAAGGAGATTGCATCAAGGCATGGGACGACAATGAAGATCAGTGCATGCAGCTGATGAACGAAGTCTATCTGAAGAATAAAAAGGTAGTGACCCGTTGGCCACAAATCATTCACCGCAGTGATTTTTCAGAGGAGCTCAGTGACACCATCACGTTCCTGAGCAGGGTGTTTGGGCTTCCTGACGCCCACTTTTTCCACAAATGGATGCTGCGGTATTTAGAAACCATGAACAAAAATGTGCCTGATCAACGCTTCGAATGGGCAGAAATTATAAGCAGCACGATATCAGAACAGCTGCAACAATTCCCCACAACGGGAAGATTCTACATGAATTCCTATGTTGTTTATGCTGCAGCTTCTGAAAGGGACTATCCAGCTCTGATGCGGAGTGGGGTTTGGCCCCAGGTCAAAATATATGAATACTATCCAGAATTGAGGCTGGAAAATAGCATCCCTCAATTTACCAAGATCAACGATGCATTTTTCTACTTCATCATCTGCCTATTGAGGCCAAATATGACTTACGGTCGCACGACCAAGAGCATAGTGACAGCCACTGAGAAATGGGGGGCCCTGTTCACCCAATTCCCCACATTCACCTATCTGAGGGCAGCTAACTTCTTGGGAGAGCCAACTAGACTGCCAAGGTATGCTGGACCCAAGTTGATTCTACTAGAGCTGTCAAGACAACTAATCACCTACCATGAGAAGTGCCTCAAAAGAAAGAAGGGTGGAACTCCTTTCCCCCTCACAGTGGGTAGATATACATGTCTTTCTCATCACAAGGCAAAAGACATGTTTGCAGAGCTGGAGCTGCTCAATTTGAAACATGACTTCCCAGCTAGACCCACCTTCGACTCGAGGAATTGTCTGCCGAGGGCTAAGCTCGATCCAATCCACATCCCTCAGATCGAGGATATCTACATCGACCTATATCATGAGGTGGAACTCAGGAGGAAGGACCATTCTCATTTGGCATTGGCAGAAATCATCCAATACGGGGTAGCCATCATCCCCAAAGGCTACCAAACTACTGAGGAGGAAGTGGATCAAGTATATCTTGATACAGGTGGGGACGATTGGCCTTTTGCGGTGATTGATAGAAACAAAGCACCTCAGACAATTGAGGAAAGGGTCAAAGAAACTCTGCGCAGAACAGAGCATTGGTGCCGAATGAACGGACTCATCTACCTCGGGGTTGATTTCACAACCTCCCCATTGGGTAACGCACCTTCTCGATCTAAACAACAGAACCTAAAGGCAAAGGAAAAGGCAAAGAGGGCGAATCCAACACTTCTCAAGAGGAAGCTCCTGAAAGTCCTCCTTCCGCTACACCCGAACAGGTCATAACTCTGGCTTCTCCAGAGAAAGGAATGGAAGAAGATGTTCCAATAGGCCCATCCACTCAGGATGTCGGCACTGCTGCAACTACCGAGGTCCCTTCTGTCCCTTCTTCTTCTCCTCCTTCCCCTCCTCGAGTGACTCAAGCGACCATCCCTTTGGTCGTGTCCTCTCCCCCTTCTTCTACTGTTCCTCCCCCTTCTTCGTCCATCTTCTCTTCTCTTGCGGATCTGTCCCCCTCCATTTCTTCCCTCATCTCTAAGCTCCCTTCCCTTCCTATGTCTTCCTCTCCTACAAAAGATCTCTTCCTCCCATGAGCAGCCTCTTCGGCCTCCCTCTCGATGCCACCTCCAAGTGTCTCCACTTTTTCCCTTCTTCTACCGTAGTTATCCCCTTCTCTCGCTTTCTCGGCCCTTCTCCCATATGTCCACTGGATCTCCCAAAGACTTAAGTCAGCGAAAAAGGAAACTTCCCATCGCTCCGATGGACTTTTTCGTAATCCCGTCCAAAGGGGCAAAGAGACAGAAGCCTATCACACGCTTCTCTCAGAGTGCTTCGGGAGAAAGGGTGATGGAGATCGCATACCCTAATCCCCTCAAGGATAAAAAGGATCTGTCTCTGACAGAATATACAGTGACTCAAGTCACAATGGGTACATCTTCTCAGAGCCTTCAAGGAGAATCCTTATCTGCAGTTGACGCCCTCTGCAAGAAGCTTCAAGAAACAAAAGAATAGAAAAGGCTATTGAAGGAGCAAAATAAACATCTCTCCCCAAGCCTTACGAGAAGATGGGTAGTGGCACCTCCCTCAACTACCACCGAGACTCCTGAGCCTCTGAACCAGGATAAAATTAATGAATATGCAACGATCGGCGAGCAGGGTATGGCAGTTTTTGCTTGGAGGAACCAGATCCTCAAAGACAGTGAAAAAGTGATCACCGAGTTCTCTAGTTTGTATTTGAACATCAACAAGGCGAATAAAGAGCTCCAAGCACTAGCAGGACCCATATCAGAAGAGCTAGACCATGCTAGGCTGCAGCATGAGACCTTTCAACAAATGTTCAACTGTTCAATCGAAGATCTGGTCAAGTTCGGCATCTTCGGCCATCCCAGGGCCCTCAATAAAGTCATTTCCACTATGGACTACCGGATGGATCAACTGGAGTTTGTCCTTGAAAAAATCGATAAGGTAAAGGAAGAAGCCCTGGACACGATGCACCAAATGGAACAAATCATTCTCAACATGTCTCCAGGGCTGCTTACTCCTTCCTTCGCCTTAAGAAAATTCGATGAAACCATCCAGATCTTTAGAGAGATTGTTTCACAAGGGCTGGGGCCA
Source organism: Taxus wallichiana var. yunnanensis (assembly GCA_018340775.1). NCBI lineage: Eukaryota > Viridiplantae > Streptophyta > Pinopsida > Cupressales > Taxaceae > Taxus > Taxus wallichiana. The sequence goes on from CM031235.1 coordinate 848,618,083, forward strand.
GAGGTCACTTTTGACGCAGAGTCCATCAATAACCTGCTGGCCTGTCGGGACTTCATCGGGTTCCTCATAGAAGCAGAGAAAGAGTATTCCAAACTCCCAGAGAAGCTCATAGACGAGTGGGAGACTTGCGAGGTGATCAGTGAATGACACAAGGATCCTTCCCAGGATCAACTAGGGCCCATGATCAGCAAGTTCATGGAATACCACGCTCAATTTCACATCTCGTCACCTGAGCAGCAGCAAAAGCAGGCTACCCCCTTTCGGCCGCAGGATGACGACGATGAATAGCTTCTCTTTCTTCTTCTTCTCTCTCTTCTTCGTCTTTCTTTTTGTAAATATCTGGAGTATGTTGGCACAAATGATGACATCATCCATGTTGCACTATGAGATGATGTCATCCATCAAGTTATCAAAAGTCAACATGACTTTAAGATATTTTGTATATCCTTGTAGATATTTTGTAAATATCTTTGTAAATAGGTGGTTGGCTCCTTTTTCCTTCTTTTCTCTCCTTCTTCTATAAATACCCCAATACTTGTTGTATTGTGGATGAGTGAATATCTTTCGGATGAAAAAAAGAAGCGGAGGAAAGACTTTGAGCTTTTTGTGAAAAAGAATTATTAATACAATATTTAGACTTTGTCTTTGAATACATGTGTTATTTGCATTGGATCTTTCTTACGTTAGATCTCGTGCGTTTTCTCCGTTGAATTTACTTCTGTTTTATTGTCATTTATTCATCAGTATTGCTTTTCTCATTTATGTAAGTAGGTTTGGCTCTGTTTACTACCAATCCCAAAACATAAACCCTCTAACCTTTCTGCTTTGGAATTCATTTCTTTTCTCCCTTCGGACCTGCTCTTCCTTCATCCTCTCTTTCATTCCTTTCTTTTCGCGATTGAAACACCCTACTTGGAATGAGATCCCAAACCCCAAACGCAGAATATTGTGAGACTTGCATGCATTCCCGCTTGGTAGAATAGCAATAAACCGGGATTTCGCTTTCTTTGACTCAAAGAGGGGCTATGCCCTGCACACTGTTGGCTCGTTTATCCATAGATCTACCCAAGCGACAGATTTTCGGACCAACAGTTTTTGGCGACTCACTGGGGAACGAACAGATCTATCAGATCTATGATAGTGGTAGGATAGAAAATCGGAAAAATCAGAAAAATCACTATCTGTTTGCAAACTTTAACTTTTTGTCAAAAATCCAAAATTTTGCAAAAGTGACCCGAATTGAAAATTTTCTTCTGAGATCCATAGATCTGGCCTAGTTGGAGATCTTTAGTTCACTGAGTTCTTACAAAATTTGTGTTTTTCCGTAGATCTGAGTTTTTGACAGTTTACCAAAATTTTCAAACTCTTCAAAAGTCAAATTTAGATCCGAAAATCAGCTTGCTAATCTTCACTATCATTTTATCCTCGCTATTATTTGTCATTAACCGCAATCGGTTTTCAGAAAGGATAGTTTTTAAATATTTAGAAAAGTACATGCTGCTGGTTTTTGTCAAAAAAACCAGAAAATCAGCAAGTACAACCAAAAATAAATTTTAAATCTACACCACAACATTCCAGATCTGGAAGGTACGCTGGCAGGTGAGCCATTTACACGTGGCAGGCAAGCTTGTGGAGAAGTCGATCCTACTTTCAATCGGCTTCAAAGGCACAATTTCAGTGTAGCACCGACGTGCTTTTCATCACTAAGTTCAGCTGATCGGTCAACCAGAAGCGCCTCACCCCCACGGAAGAGCCGGTTTTCACAAGGAGCCTCTACATCCCTTTGCAGTGCTTTATTGCTCAGTGGAACCACACTCCCACCCCGTTCTTTTCCAGTGTCCAGGATGGTGGTGTCGTGGGAAATGCTTATGGGTCCTCTCACATTACCACACCTGTTCACGTGCTCCCTCACGGAAACCGAAAGAATTTTCCCAAATTCGATGGGAGCGGAAATCAAAGCATGGATTCGCACATATCTGCATTCATCATGTCATGCAGTATCCTAGATGTAACTCATGAGGATGTGTCGGTTCACCTTTTTCTAGAAACTCTACAAGGACCTCGTAGCTGAATGGTTTCAGCATTTGCCGGCCGGATCTATTACGAGTTGGGCCACCTTGCGGGATGCTTTTGAAGACAGGTACAAGCCTTACAAGATGCATTTGCATTATTATCACAAATCACTCACCTGAAGAAGGAGGCCAATGAGACCATGCGTGATTTTATCGCCAGGTTCAATGCATTAATTAACCGTGTCCCTGTTGCCATGCTTCCAACACCGGAAAATTAGAAGTGTTTCTTCGTGAACGCTATGAGCTCGAAAGTAAGTTTCTTGCTCCTACAAGAACAAGTGGCTACCCTGATTCTCGCCCAGGCACTGCCATTTGAATTGAAGATAATTTGATAATATCTGAATTAAAAAGGGAATCATCCAAGCCTAAATCTTCGGGCCCTTCACCCAATACTTCGTCTGATCCGGCCTTTCAAAAGATGGCTAACGACTTGCTTGCATTGAAGAGGCAATTAGCCCAAGCTTCCCCCAGTTCATCATATCGGATATTCCGAAGAGGAATTTTGTTTCCAACAATGTTTCACAAAGGCCGCGCTTACCTGCAACTGCTCCACAGTTGGCACTTGAGGCCCCTCCGGTCAATGCTCTAGCCGAAATTGAAGAAGAAGAGCAAGATTATGAAGAACCTTCATCTCAAGGTGAAGATGATCAAGATGTCGGTGAACCGACTGGCGACTCTACTATCGGATATATGGAATTTGATGAGGAAGAATCTGATGAAGAGGAAGGTACACAGGGATATGCAAGCGGACAATCATATGTTGTTTTTACCCGCTCGCAAGGAAAAGAAGCAGAGGTCGCTGCCCATGTGCAGAAGGAGAAGGCCGTGTCAAACGCGCCTCCAACTATTGCTAAAAGAGGTAATCCTCTTCCTACTCAACTCCCTGTTAAGTCTTTTACAAGGAAATCTTTTCCCCCCATCTCTCCTCCAAATCAGCCCTCTCATATTCCTATCAAGACCAGTAATCCTACTCCACCATCACGAAGTGAGGGACTCATTCCTTCACCAGCGCAACCCTTGGCCGCATTTGATATCATAGATCATGCTAAAAAAACCAAGATCCAAATGTCTGAAGCCGAGTATCTTCAGTCAAATCCCAAACAGCTTATAAGATTGACTAAGTATATTCAAAGCCAAGTTGTTATATCTAATCAGGTTTCCCCAAAAGGAATCCTTTCCACTCCTCCTGAATCTTGCATAAATGTTGCCTCAACATCCGCATCAGGCAAGATAGAGCCTTTCTATCTCTCCCTCCTAATCAATGGTCACAAGTTGAGTAACTGCATAATTGATTTGGGAGCTTCTGATAACGTCATGCCGGAAAAAGTCGCCCATGCTTTGGGCCTCACCCTTACCAAGCCTTTTGGCAGATGTTATTCCTTGGAAACCAAGCAGGTTCCGTTGATTGGTCAAATCAAAGATGCGCACAATTTGCATTTGCGGCATTCCCAGAGAAGAGAGTAAAGATGACCGTCCTCGTTGCCGACATTCCAGCAGCCTACGGAATTTTGCTGGGGAGAAGCTTTTGCAGCGAAGTTGGTGGAGAGATTCATATGGACTGGTCTAAGGCTAGAATCCCCGTCAAAGGTGTAATGCAGACCTTGGAGCCAGAATCACAAAAGAAGTACTTGGTTACTAGCTCTGAGGACCCCAAAGCTCAAATTCTTTTTGAATCATCAGGAATGGGGAACTATTTCTTGTCTACCGAGTCTGACAAAATGGTTGTTCTCGCTCAAGAAGAAGATCTTAATAAGATCTGGACTTTGCAGTTTGATGGCAGCTGCGCAACCAGTGGATGTGGCACCGGAGCCATGCTAATATCTCCCGAAGAGGAGATTATTCCTCTCTCTTTCAAGTTGCAGTTTTTTAATATGAATAACACTGCTGAGTATGAATCTTTGTTACTCGGCATGCAGGCAGCAAGAGAGAGAGGGATCAAAAATCTGAGAGTACAAGGTGATGCAGAGCTAGTCATGAATCAAGTTAGGAGGATATATCAAGTGAAGAATGAAAGGCTTAGGCATTATCGTAATGCAGTGACGGGACAACATTGAAGAGTTTGATGCTTTTTCAATTGAATCCATTCAAAGAGCTCAAAATGACATGGCTGATTCATTGGCTGTTTCAGCATCCCTCATGCTCCCTCACCCAGGTTTGAAAACAACAAATACACCATTGAGGTGGTTTTCCACCCGAGTGTGCTGACAAATTCTCAACATTGGCAAGTGTTCAACGATGATAATCAACTCATTGCCTTTCTAGAGAAGGCAGAAAATTTTAAAGAATTACATTTGGAAGGATCTACTTCCACTTGTCGTGAATCAGTCACCAATCAAGACGATGAATCTGAAGGGAACAACGGCATATGTCAGCTCAAAGGAAATAAAATTCCAAAGGGCCTGGTTTCTCTAGAGCGGCTGTTCAACAGGCATGACCATTTTGTAAAAAGAAGAGGCGAGATGATCCTGACTCATCCCCAGAAACCGAACCGGTCAATTTAGGTTCGGTAGAACATCCGTAATTCGTGAACATTGGAAAATGTTGCACGCCTGAAGAGAAGCGGAAATTCTTCAAGTTGCTAAAGAAATACATGGATGTATTGGCATGGTCCTATGCCAATCTAAAGTCTTTTAAGCCAAAGGACGTCCAACATGACATCCCATTGAAAGAAGATGTCAAAGCCTTTCGCCAGAAGTAGAGGCATTATAATCCTAAGATCTCAGGCACCATCCAGGCCAAAATTCAGAAAATGCTTTGGATGCGAGAATCATCTTTCCTATCCATCACAGTACTTGGGTAGCAAACATTGTGCCAGTACGCAAGAAGAATGGGGAAATACGCATATGCGTAGATTTTTGAAATTTGAATCAGGCTTCCTTGAAAGACAACTACCCACTTCCTATAATGGATCAAGTTCTACAAGCAGTAACTGGATCGGAGATGTTGTCCATGCTTGATGGTTTTTCAGGCTACAATCAGATTGAAGTTTCACCTGAAGATCAATTTAAAACAGCATTCACTACTCCCTGGGGTACATTTGCCTACAGCAGGATGCCTTTTGGCCTAACCAATGCTGGCGCCACTTTTCAGTGGGCCATGGACCTGGCATTCAAAGGTATGATGGGGAAAGTCATTGTCATTTATCTGGATGACTTAACTGTGTTCTCTAAACAACGAAATGATCATTGTGATCATTTGGAGCAAGTATTGGCCAGATGCCGAGAACATGGGATTTCCCTGAACCCAAAAAAGTCTGTTTTTGGAGTCACGGAAGGAAAGTTGCTAGGGCATGTTGTTAGCAAAGAAGGAACAAAGATAGATACCGAAAGAGTCAAGGCTATTCAGAGCCTTACTCTGCCTACAAGTAAGACTGGCATTCATTCTTTCTTCGGAAAGGTGAACTTTCTCAGGCGTTTTGTTCCCGACTTTGCTGAGAAGACTCGTCATATATTGGACATGATGAAAGGGTCACCAACTTTCCGGTGGAGCGAGGAAGGAAAAAGGTCGTTTGAAGAAATAAAAGCTTCCGTTGCTCACGCACCAGTCCTGGTATGTCCCGATTTCTCCAAGGACTTTATCATGTATAGTTATGCATCTGAGCATACTGTGTCTGCCATCTTGATGCAAAAGAATTCGGAGGATGTTGAATCTCCGATTGCGTTCATGAGCTCTCCCCTCAAGCCTCACGAACTAAAAATGTCTCAATTGGAAAAGCATGCCTTCGCCGTTGTCAAAGCAGTAAAAAATTTCAGGTATTACATTTTAAACTCTCATACGGTGGTGTTGGTTCCTGACACGGCGGTCAAATCAATTCTAACTCAACAGGAGTTAGGAAGCTTGCGAGGAAATTGGATTGCAAAGGTCCAGGAGTACGACCTAGATATAAAACCAACCAAGCTGGTAAGAGGCAAGGGCCTATGTCAGCTTATGGCTGAAAACAAAGATTCAAAAAGTCCCGAGGAAAAGGATGATTGTGCCAATGAAACACAAAGCCATCTGGAGACAGCCCATTCTCTGCCTCTGGTCCTATTTGTTGCGACTAGTGATGAATGGTATTCTGATATTGCTTTCTTCCTCACCTACGGCGAATGTCCAGCTCACCTGACAGCAAAGGAGAAGTGCACTATAAAGCTCAGAGTAGCTAAGTATGTCATCTGGGATGACGGTTTATATAAACGTGGGATAGATGGTATCTTCTTGCGATGTGTCGATAAGCCACAACAGGTAAAGTTACTTGAAAGTTTTCATAATTCAGCCTGTGGAGGCCATTTCTCTTCCTCCGTGATAGCACACAAGATCATCCGAGCTAGGTACTATTGGCCGACACTTTTCCAAGATACAGCCACCTGGATAGCAAAATGTGAACCTTGCCAGCAGTTCGTCGGCAAGCCCAAGTTGGTTTCTTTTCCCCTCAGGCCGGTTGTTGTCAACGAACCATTCGAGCGTGGGGAATTGATTTTATCGTTGCACTCAATCCCCAATCAAGTGCTTGGAGATAGTTATGTCCTTACAAAGAATGTACATTACTTCACCAAGTGGGTGGAAGCCATACATCAAACATGCCACTTCGAGGTTGTTTGCGGTTTCATTAAAGAAAATATTATTGTCAGGTTTGGCGTTCCCAATAAGATTGTTTCTGATAATGCTTCTAACTTCTCCTCACGAGAAGTTATTAGTTTTTGCTATGAATACGGGATAACTTTAGCTCGCGCCTCGTTATTACCCTCGGGAAATGGTCGGTAGAATCCAAGATGTGAGAACTTGGTGACCATCATACGAAAACTAGTGGATGAGAATCAATGAATGTGGCATAAGTCCTTATACGACGCATTGTGGGCAGATCGCATTACTCCCAAGAGGTCTCTCGGTATGTCACCTTTTCAAGTGTTATATGGCACTGATGCCGAGCTTCCCATTTCTGCTAAAATCCTCGCTTTCTGCTGCTTAAGCGCACGAGCTATTGAAGATGAAAATTTCCAAAATTCTCTTGAAAAGATGATCATGTATCTGATAGAACTCGAAGAAAAGAGAGTAAGAGTGGTCGACAGGATCACCAAACATCAGAATCAAGTCAAGAGACTGTTCGATAAAAGAGCTAAGCAAAGGAATTTCCAGGTGGGAGACCTCGTCCTTCTGTGGGACAAGCGAAGAGAGCCAAAAGGCATGCATGGAAAGTTTGATTCCCTATGGAGAGGACCTTTCAAGATCAAGCAGCTCAACGAGAGAATAGTTTCTATCTCTCGTATCTGGATGGAACCGAACTCCCGCTTCCCTATAGCGGGCAGCATCTGAAAATTTTCAGGAAGTAGAGCTTGCTCTCTTCTTTGTACAGTTTTCTTTAGTTGTGTGTTTGTTTTCGTCGTGTGTTTGCTTTCCGTTTGTTGCGTGTTTTTTTTTTTTCTCCCTCCAGTCGCCCTTGTTTTTGACTCTATTACCCAATGGATAGGCACATGAGATCTGGGATTCTCTACCCCGAGTTTGCTCATAGATAGTCCCCGAAAGAGCACCATTGTTATCTCGTAAAATTGACAAGGGAAATTTTACGATAACCATACCGAAAATTTTGTTCCAATCCCTCGTCAGGGATCCCTTGCGTTCGGAACATTGCAAAATCCCTTTCCGGGAAATCTGGTTTTCCGAACTTAGTCGTTTTTGGTCTTTTTGGTGGGCGCATAGAATGACTATGTAACATCAACTTTTGATGCGCCCCCTTTAAAACCTTTGGCGTATGTTTTCTTATGTCAAAGAGCATTTTGGTGTGCCTCTTCCTGTTAAGGCTTCCTGCGTGCACCGAGGCGCATGCACCTTCCTGTCGACATATCTTTTGTCGCGCCACTTTTTGGTGCGCCAAAGGCGCACATATCCTTCTGTCAGCACCACTTAGGTGCACCATAGCGCATGTATCTTTGTCTTGACAAGTCTTTTGGTGCGCCAAAGGGTGCATGTTTTCTCATGTCGACAGCTCATTTGGTGCGCCCCTTTAAAAAGTTGGTGGCGCATTTATTGTTGCCTCGCCTATATATAGGCGCGTCTGCGCTGTCATTGTCACCAGAGAAATCACGTGACTATTTTCATTATTTTCTCGACCTGTGTCGCCATGCACTCCCTTGTCACTTTCGATCACGTTGTGGACCCGTTCTCACGATTTTTCATCATTTATATCCGGGTAAGTGGCCTTCTTTCTTTCGTGCGTTTGTTTTTTGTGGTCTTTGACTGTTTGAGAGTAGAATTGATTTTTGTAAAAAAGAGGAATAAATTATGATCTTGCTCGCCCCCTGCTGTCTTTCCACATTTTCCTCCTCCTCTTTCCAGATCTGCTGGTAGAGGAAGCTCTGTCCTGAGGTAGTAGCTTGGAAACCTTGGTTTAAAGCCATTTCTATCACCCCAGTAAAACTTGCAAAGAGAGTTTTAGCCTTATGTGGAAACCCTCTGAAGAATCAAACCTAAAAGAAAGGAAAACTGTATTTTCCTTAGGCGCATTGGCACACCATGCAACATCAAAAATAGTTGCGCCCTCATGGCGCACTTCCCTCACATGCTGCAAATGCTTCCCATGCGCCCCTTGGCGCATCAAACTTGTATGCAACATAAAGAATTCCTGCGCCCTTTGGCACACCCTGCACCCATGTAACAGCTCTTTCATATGCGCCAAGTGTTAAGCTATAAAGACGCAGGCGCGTTCCTCATCGCAGCAACATCATGTTGTGCAGACCCTCCATGCGCCGCACCAAGTTCCCTTAAGCGCGCCAAAAGCATATGTTACACAAACTCTATATGCGCCTTTGGCGCACCAAAGTTCTATGCAACATGAAAGATACATGCGCCACGGGCGCATCCTGTTCCCTTGCAACACCCTTTTCCTATGCGCCTTACCTATTTAGCTCTGCAATCTGCAATATCTGTGCGCCATGCACCCCGAGGCCTCTAAATTGCTAACTCTTTCTTCATCAAGCATTTCAATGGAAAATCAAACAGCTGACATGACTTTCTTCGATTGGGTTTCACGTCTTATTCTTGCAGATCAGCAATTAAACTCAGAAGAACATATGTCAACATCAAGCAAGAGGCCTACCAAATCCAAAGGCAAGGCCAAGCTCACAGAGGAAGAAATGAAGTATAAATATCAGAGGGTCAGAATGCTCGACTCCCAGGCCGAGTGTGACCTAGACATCAGAGACTCAGAGTTGGGTCATATTGATTTGGAGGAATTCTGGGTCAGGACTCAGAAGCCCACAAGAAGTCCGTGGATGGACAAACTAATAGGCAGTGCCCTGCACTTCGCTGGAGGAATCCCAGTCAGCGCTGTTAACAATGAATTCATGATGGTGGTTGCCCGGTGCTACAATAAAGACACAAGGTGTGTCGTAAATGAGAAGGGCGAGGTCATAATCAACCTCACTGCCCACCACTTTGAGATAATACTCGGCATTCCTCATCACCGGCACTTTGTGGCCGTCAGCCAAGGAGATTGCATCAAGGCATGGGACGACAATGAAGATCAGTGCATGCAGCTGATGAACGAAGTCTATCTGAAGAATAAAAAGGTAGTGACCCGTTGGCCACAAATCATTCACCGCAGTGATTTTTCGAGAGGAGCTCAGTGACACCATCATGTTCCTGAGCAGGGTGTTTGGGCTTCCTGATGCCCACTTTTTCCACAAATGGATGCTGCGGTATTTAGAAACCATGAACAAAAATGTGCCTAATCAACGCTTCGAATGGGCAGAAATTATAAGCAGCACGATATCGTAGCAAAGCTGCAACAATTCCCCACAACGGGAAGATTCTACATGAATTCCTATGTTGTTTATGCTGTAGCTTCACGAAAGGGACTATCCAAATTCGATGCGGATTGGGGTTTGGCCCATGTCAAAATATATGAATACTATCAGGCCGAGGTGGAAAATAGCATCCATAAATTTACCAAGATCAATGATGCATTTTTCTACTTCATCATCTACCTATTGAGGCCAAATATGACTTACGGTCGCATGACCAAGAGCATAGTGACAGCCACTGAGAAATGGGGGGCCCTGTTCACCCAATTCCCCACATTCACCTATCTGAGGGCAGCTAACTTCTTGGGAGAGCCAACTAGAATGCCAAGGTATGCTGGAACTAAGTTGATTCTACTAGAGCTGTCAAGACAGCTAATCACCTACCATGAGAAGTGCCTCAAAAGAAAGAAGGGTGGAACTCCTTTCCCCCTCACAGTGGGTAGATATACATGTCTTTCTCATCACAAGGCAAAAGACATGTTTGCAGAGCTAGAGCTGCTCAATTAGAAACATGACTTCCTAGCTAGACCCACCTTTGACCCGAGGAATTGTCTGCTGAGGGCTAAGCTCGATCCAATCCACGTCCCTCAGATCGAGGATATCTACATTGACCTATATCATGAGGTGGAACTCAGGAGGAAGGACCATTCTCATTTGGCATTGGCAGAAATCATCCAATACGGGGTAGCCATCGTCCCCAAAGGCTACCAAACTACTGAGGAGGAAGTGGATCAAGTATATCTTGATACAGGTGGGGACGATTGGCCTTTTGCGGCGATTGATAGAAACAAAGCACCTCAGACAATTGAGGAAAGGGTCAAAGAAACTCTGCATGAGAACAGAGCATTGGTGCCGAATGAATGGACTCATCTACCTCGGGGTTGATTTCACAACCTCTCCATTGGGTAACACACCTTCTCGATCTAAACAGCAGCCTAAAGGCAAAGGAAAAGGCAAAGAGGGTGAATCCAACACTTCTCAAGAGGAAGCTCCTGAAAGTCCTCCTTCCGCTACACTCGAACAAGTCATAACTCTGGCTTCTCCAGAGAAAGGAACGGAAGAAGATGTTCCAATAGGCCCATCCACTCGTAGTGTCAAGATTGCTGCAACTTTTGAGGTCCCTTCGTCCCTTCTTCTTCTCCTCCTTCCCCTCCTCGAGTGACTCAAGCAACCATCCCTTTGGTCGTGTCCTCTCCCCCTTCTTCTACTGTTCCTCCCGCTTCTTCGTCCATCTTCTCTTCTCTTGCGGATCTGTCCCCCTCCATTTCTTCCCTCATCTCTATGCTCCCTTCCCTTCCTATGTCTTCCTCTCTGTAGTATCTCTTCCTCCCGTGAGCACTTCTTCGGCCTCCTCTCGATCTTTGCCGCCTCGTGTCTCTCCACTTTTTTCCCTTCTTCTTCTACCGCACTGTCCCCTTCTCTATTTCTGGCCCTTCTCCCATAAGTCCAGCCTGGATCTCCCAGCACTTAAGTCAGTAGAAAAGGAAAGTTCCCATCACTCCGATGGACTTTTCCGTAATCCCGTCCAAAGGGGCAAAGAGACAGAAGCCTGTCACACGCTTCTCTCAGAGTGCTTCGGGAGAAAGGGTGATGGAGATCGCATACCCTAATCCCCTCAAGGATAAAAAGGATCTGTCTCCGACAGATTATACAGTGACTCAAGTCACAATGGGTACATCTTCTGAGAGCCTTCAAGGAGAAGCCTTATCTGCAGTTGACGCCCTCTGCAAGAAGCTTCAAGAAACAAAAGAAGAGAAAAGGCTACTGAAAGAGCAAAATAAACATCTGCTCCAAGCCTTACAGAAGATGGGCAGTGCACCTCCCACAACTGCCGCCGAGACTCCTGAGCCTCTGAGCCAGGATAAAATTAATGAATATGCAAAGATCGGCGAGCAGGGTATGGTAGTTTCCGCTTGGAGGAGCCAGATCCTCAAAGACAGTGAAAAAGTGATCACCAAGTTCTCTGGTTTGTATTTGAACATCAACAAGGTGAATAAAGAGCTCCAAGCATAGCAGGACCCATATCAGAAGAGCTGGACCATGCTAGGCTGCAGCATGAGACCTTTCAACAAATGTTCGACTGTTCAGTCAAAGATCTGGTCAAGTTCGGTGTCTTCGGCCATCCCAGGGCCCTCAATAAAGTCATTTCCACTCTGGACTACCGGATGGATCAACTGGAGTTTGTCCTTGAAAAAATCGATAAGGTAAAGGAAGAAGCCCTGGACACGATGCACCAAATGGAACAAATCGTTCTCAACATGTCTCCAGGGTTGCTTACTCCTTCCTTCACCTTAAGAAAAGTCGATGAAACCATCCAGATCTTCAAGGAGATCGTTTCACAAGGGCTGGGGCCAGAGGTCACTTTTGACGCAGAGTCCATCAATAACCTGCGGCTGTCGGGACTTCATCGGGTTCCTCATAGAAGCAGAGAAAGAGTATTCCAAACTCCCAAAGAAGCTCATAGACGAGCGGGAGACTTACGAGGAAATCAGTGAATGACACAAGGATCCTTCCCAGGATCAACTAGGGCCCATGATCAGCAAGTTCATGGAATACCGCGCTCAATTTCACATCTCGTCACCCGAGCAGCAGCAAAAGCAGGCTACCCCCTTTCGGCCGCAGGATGACGACGATGAATAGCTTCTCTTTCTTCTTCTTCTCTCTCTTCTTTGTCTTTCTTTTTGTAAATATCTGGAGTATGTTGGCACAAATGATGACATCATCCATGTTGCACCATGAGATGATGTCATCCATCAAGTTGTCAAAAGTCAACATGACTTTAAGATATTTTGTATCTCCTTGTAGATATTTTGTAAATATCTTTGTAAATAGGTGGTTGGCTCCTTTTTGCCTTCTTTTCTCTCCTTCTTCTATAAATACCCCAATACTTGTTGTATTGTGGATGAGTGAATATCTTTCAGATGAAAAATAGAAGTGAGGAGGAAAGACTTTGAGCTTTTTGTAACAGAAAGAATTATTAATACAATATTTAGACTTTGTGCTGAATACATGTGTTATTTGCATTGGATCTTTCTTACGTTAGATCTGTGCATTTTCTCTGTTGAATTTACTTCTGTTTTATTGTCATTTATTCATCAGTATTGCTTTGCTCGTTTATGTAAGTAGGTTTGGCTCTGTTTACTACCAATCCCAAAACATAAACCCTCTGACCTTTCTACTTTGGAATTCATTTCTTTTCTCCCTTCGGACCTGCTCTTCCTTCATCCTCTCTTTCATTCCTTTCTTTTCGCAGTTGGAAACACCCTACTGGGATGAGATCCCAAACCCCCGAAGGCGGAATATTGTGAGACTTGCACAGATTCCTGCTGGTAGAATAGCAATAAACCAGTTTCACTTTGCTGACTCAAAGAGGGGCTATGCCCTGCACACTGTTGGCTCGTTTATCCATAGATCTGCCCAAGCGTGATTTTGGACCAACACAAACAAGAAGAGGAGACTCAAGATAAAGCCTTGTTCTCAAATCCATACCATGACCAGGAAAATAACAACCCCCCTACTTTCGGCACTTTATAGTTCAATGCATTGATTACAACCAGATGCGACTGTGTTTTGAGAACCAGTTTGTCACTCACCTTGCAATTAGCGTAATAACGCGTAATGGTGGAGACAACAATCAAGGTTCGTATCACGCAATAGATCGACACGGCAAGCAAAAAATAGAAAGGAGGTGAAAACCAACCCTAGTGGTGAGAAAAACATCTCACATAACATGAAAGAATCCCTTTATCGTAAGACTCGGTGACGCACACACAAGTCCACAAAAAAAAAGGAATAGAACAAAGCTCAAAAAAATGAGCTAAATTAAGCAATACAAAGACACCCCCTAGAATGCGGCACTTTATAAAATTAGTGCATTTACAAAGCTAATGATCCCATCATCTAGAGTGTGAAAAAACATGCAATTTTGACTAAATAAGTGCTAAAACCGAGCAACGAGTCAAAAGTTATAAAGCAAAACCAATTCCCACATTGATGAGAAAAATCCAATAAGCCTGCAAACGGATTAAAAAAGTGCCCTAAACACATGCAAAAGGTGTCGTATGTATGCCCATTGGAAACGGCATGGAATTTGAGATAGGGTTTGTTTGTATTATGAGGGGGGATTAGCCACCTGCCTATCCCGGACCTCACCCTTCGTCTTCGGCACTCGACGGAAGGTTAAAAATACAACAAGCCAATAGACCAAATTTTATAATGCCAAAGAAATAGTGTTTAAATAATGTTAATGAAATAAAATTAGATCTAATGTAATTAAATCTAATGAATTTTGAAAAAGGCTTTAATTAAACAAATCACTGAAAAGCACTTTTTGAATATTTTCTAAAACTTACAAGTTTTAGAAAGAAGGCATTTTTTTTTAAAGAATTTTAGATGAAGATTTTTGTTTTTTTTTTTAAAGATTGAATGTGTTTTGGAAGGTATCTTTAAAGAAAGAAAGATTGGTTTATATAAAATGCATACCAAAAAAGGAGTTGGGTTGTTTTTTGTTTTAAAAAGAAAGCTTTTAACCAAAAAAGAAAACACAGGCCATTTTTTCTAAAAAACTGAGGATTAGAGAGATTAAAAAAGGAAAGTAATTAAAAACTTACCAATCCCCATTGTACCAAGGGGCGACTGAAATATTACGCACCAGTTTGAGTGTACATGCTACGCATAAGTGTTTATAGCCACGTTTTACCTTGCCCAGACCAAAAAATGTGGCAGAGTTATTTAAAAATGCCTAGGAATGATCTTACAGTCCACGCATAGGAATAGACAACCCCTTCAAGAAAATAAAAACGTGGTAGAGTTGATTAAAACACCTGTGAATGAAAGAAAAAGTTGCAGGCCACGCGTGGTGAACAGTTGATTGCAGGGCGCGGCTGGAGGGAGTTTATACACCCACAATAGTCCAAAAAAATTAGTATAAAAGCAGATGCCTTTTCAGGCCGCACGTGTAGAGAAAAAAGGTCCACAACAGTCGTGATTTTCAAGTCTATGAGCAGCCACAATAGAAGAACACAAAGATCTTGCAACCATAGACAACATGCATAGATAAATATCCTGCAAAAACTAGAGATCTTAAAAAATTTCACTTCCATTTTAATAATTTAAAAAATGAAAAGAATCTCTATTTTGGATTTAGTTACATCCAATTAAAAAGTAGAAAAAACCCCGATTTCTCAAGGTATTTTGAAAAAACTTGCACATGCACAAGAAAAAAACACAAAAAAACTTTCCGAGAAAGCTTGTTAGTGATATTTGCAAGATAATTTCCAGAAAATAGTGATCAAAAGACTTGCATGCAGAGTAAAATAACGAAACCAAGTAAGAGTAATCGCAACAAAAAATTGAGTGCACATTTACCCGATCTCAGCTCTAATACCATGAAAAGAGTTTGTGAGAATCGAATCGAAACGAGGCACCACGAAGTAGTTGCACTCCAACGAAATCATGAAAGCTCCAACGATAGCAAGGAAAAAATGATCAGTAATGGAAGAACTTGCTCAACAGAAACAAAGCTTGCATAGAGGAAAGACAAATGGAGTGTCTTGGCATGCTCATAAATGAATAGAAAAGGGGTACATATAGGGTGTTGAGTAACCCTAGTGCATGACACATATGAAACCCTAAACCTAACCCTAAACCTAACCCATGTGAGATGACCCTCCAACATGAGAGGAGGACACATAGGATAACTCACACTAACAAGCACCTTCCATGCCAAGAAGTGTTTTGAGATAGAACATACCGATTTGAATGGCCCATTGTCTCGCTTCATTTTTAGAATATAAGTACTTCTAATTGTTCATGGATGACCACTCTCGCAAGATGTACGTATTTTTCATGAAGAAGAAAAGTGAGACTCTTCAATGTTTCCATAAGTTCTATCATCGTGTTGTGAAAGAGACTAGACAACCACTTATTCTACTTCACTCAAATCGAGGGAGGAATTCACATCAAAGAAGTTCTTAGCCTTCCTAAATCAACAAGGCTTTAAGAAGAATTTTACTTCTCCTTACACGCCCCATCAAAATGGAATTGTTGAGTGTCACAATTGCACGATGATGGAGATGGCTCACTTTGCATGTTAACAACATCAAAGCTAGAGGAATGCCATTGGGCTAAAGTAATACAAACAACTCTATATCTTCTCAACAGGGCACCAAAAATATTATACAAAATAAAACATCATAAGAGTTATGGAGTGGTATAAAGCCATCAATTTCTCATTTATGAGTACTTGGTTGCACAACATATATGCATGTCCCATCTTAGAAATGAAATACGGTTGAATCAAAACACTCTCATGCATACTACTTGGTTATAGCACTACCTCGAAGGCATAATGTCTCATGGATCCTGAGACAAAGAAAATATATAAAAGTCAGGATGTGGTTTGTGCCGAGTCATCTTTTGACTCATGAGTGACAACATAAGAAACATTACCAACCACCTCCACAAACTAGTCTCCAAATTAGATGATTAGCTAGAGGAGACTACTAAGAGAAAAGATGTGCTGTAAAGGGAGCTATATGTTGACCTTGGAGAACTAGAGAATGTTACTCTACATCCATCCTCACGTCAATACAACAGTTCTTCACAAAAGAAACCAAGTTCTTGTTCAAAGTGGGTACAAAGCACCATCAAAGACTCTCATTTGCAACAACTTCCAAATAATTCATCTGAAGTCAAACAAGAAATGAGGTAAATTTTTCACTCATGAGTTCATTGATTAATAGCTCCAAGCCTGATAATGTTTTTGAAGCAATTAGTCAACCTCATTGGAAAGAAGCCATGGATGCGTAAATTGACTCACTCGAGTAAAATTAGACATGGGAAATTGTCGATCTTCCTACAAGAAAGAAACCCATAGGATGCAAATGGGTTTTCAAGACAAAATATAAGGTAGATGGATCCATTGAAAAACATAAAGCATGAATTGTAGCAAAAGGATATGCTTAGAAAGAGGGCATCGACTATGAATAAACCTTTACACCCACTATAAAGATAAATATCATCAAAGTTTGTTTGTGCACTAGTAACACAAAAAGGATGGATACTTCAATAGATGGACATCAAGAATGTTTTCCTAAATGGTGATCTTAAATAAGAAGTGTACATGACCCAACTCAAGGATTTTTGATTTTTAAATAACATCCTAAGAAGGTATGTCATCTCATCAAATCATTGTATGGACTGAAACAAGATCCAAGGGCATGGTATATCAAGATCAACGATCACCTTTTGTAGTATGGGTTCACTCATAGTCCCTCATATTCCAATTTGTATTTAAATAAGGTAGGCAAATAAATTGTCATTCTAGTTGTATATGTGGATGATCTTGTGATCACCGGCGCTTCGAGAAGATCAAGTTGATATTGTGAAGAATGATCTCAAAAGAACCTTCAACATGACAAATTTGGGGCTACTACATTATTGTCTTGGCTTGGAGATATGGCAAAAGGAGCATCACATTTTTGTCTCCCAGATAAAATACACCAAGACACTCCTAGAAAAGTACAATATGTCCAATTGTAAACCTATATCCACTCCCATGGAAAAAGGCTTGCAAATTTCAAGATTCCAGGACTCACCTCAAGTAGATGCTACTCTCTATAGGAAATTTGTTGGAAAACTCATCTACTTGACATATACTAGACCAAACTTATGTTATGTTGTCAGCTATCTTTCCAGGTTCATGCAGGAGCTGAAGAAAAGGAATTGGACTACAACAAAGCATGTTTTGAGATATGTCCAGGGAACAGTTGAATCCATTTTCTCATGAACAAACAAAGCATATTGAGATTGATTTTCATTTCATTCGAGAGCATGTCTTGAACCATCATATTCAGCTCCAATACTATCCTATAGAAGCACAAGTTGCTGATATTCTCAAAAAATATCTTGGAAAAGTGAAATTTGAACTTTTCAGGGGTCACATTTGTAAGAATAATGTAATAAGGGGGAATGTTAGCATAGTCTATGTAGTATTTTATTATTAGGCTAGTTGTTGTTGTTTATTCCATTATTCACTCTTATTGTTAGTAAACTCCATTTATTCTTGGGAGTAACTTCATCCATATGGGGAGTATTGTTTGTACACATCCCTATAAATATTGTATGTGCTTCTGATTAAATAAGATTGAGTAAGATATATCCAATCTCTTTTTATTCTCCTCAATAATCTCTTCACAACAATTTATCTATTTATTTCCATTCAATAAGATTAAATATCCATACATAACTTATTTAATTATTTATTTAAACATCTAAATATTCTTGGTTCAAACCGAGAAATATAGGTGATTTAAATTATGTACAACATATACATCATACTCAAGCTAGAACCATATTTCCCATTACATAAAGTTTGAGGGAATGATGTACAAGATTGTAGGAGTTTATGATCTCATTAAGAAAATTAAATGTGCTTCAAAAGAAAGACTAGAATTTCTCTTTTATTCATAATTCAACTGGAGTTCATGGGACCGCTTCCCAGTAAAAATGGAGCTTAGAAAATGTGAGAACAAATATATCCCAAACCTCGACAAAACATGCTTCATAGAATGAAGTTTTCTAATTAAAAACCCTAACCTAAACAAACCACTTATACCAAGAACCAAACAAAACTAAAGGAGGAAACTATTTAATCAAAATCCGTAATAAAGAAAAACATTTCCATCTCCTATGGCAAGGAATTTTTTTAGAAACCTCCTTCACCTCATCCTCAACCACTAAATAACCACCTTCCCCGCGTCTACTTGAGAATCGTGTTCCACTAACTGCTCCAAGATCTCATAAGAAATCTAACATGAATATTTTATCTCTCTCCATTTGCATGGGAAATGTGCCACCAAAGCCTTTAAATGAGATAATTAAAGATTAGGAATTATTAGGTTCTAATTTGAAGAAAAGAAGAGGTGCATTTAGGAAAATCTTCACAAAGACAAGAAAGGAAAAGAAGCAAGCTTATAAAACATAAAAAGGATTCACTATAAACTAAGTGATCGATCCTTCATTTTTCATCTCCGAGTTAGGGAACAACCACTCGATGCATTTTCTAGCTCCCATTCCATATCCACCTTATACTTTGGGGTTTCACAAACTTATACAATTTATTTGGCTTTATCAATGTCCAAATTGAACAACATAAGATGCCCCATGAATGTGGCTGTAACTTTTATATTGAATCTAGCCCTTCCATGACGACACATATTTATTACCAAAAATAATTTCAATGGAAACCATATCTATATCGACAAAACTTGAAACACCCAACTCGGATGCTTCCTTGACATCATGGTATATAAGGCTACTTTGGATTTTTCACCTTCAAACTGCAATAGAGGAAGCCACAAATTCTTAGTCAATGACATGCTGACAACACCCTCGGTCACCAATGAACCCTACATAGAGGAAAAAATACAAAAAAACCTCGAACAATGCTAAGGAGATGCCTGCTGTCTTCTAAATAAATAGGGGAACTAGCCGTCTCTTGACACACACCCAACCATCAAAATTGATTGTTTCCACTTAACTACTCAACCCAAGCCATACATTTGCATCACCATTGCATATAATTCTTGTGATTTTGAGAACTCTTAAGTTCTCCAACCAATCAATGTAAAAAATGAAATTTTCTCTCTCTCTACTCTCCCTTTCTCTCTCTAAATCTGAATTGAAATCATGCTCTGAAAATATGGAAATTAGTTATGTTATTTTTCTCTCCTTAAATTTTTTTTGCATGACAATAACATGTTAGCGGGAGCATGGATCCATGCCAACGATTTTTTGTTGATTCATGTTCACATGGTTTTATAGGATGAAAATAAGATGGCAAAATGGTGTCATTGTAATTAATTGTGTATTATTGTAATTTATATATTTTATTGGAAAAAATATGTATTGCTACATTTACAGTAAATTGTCATTGCACTATTTTCTTTCAAAAAATAGATTTTCCTTATCGTGCATCAAGTTTTAATAAACTCGTAATTGTTCTTTGATATCGAGTTTAAATAATTATCCAAATTTTACTAAATTCTCTTCTTGATTTTATTTGTATCTATGTTGTGAAACCTACATCATATATGGTAGAAAGGAATATCTCTATATGAATTAAAATGAAATTGTTCTCTAAACCCCTTCATTTCATCATCTTCCTCAATTGTTGCATGACTAGTAGGTGAGCTTCGACATCGGGTAGTTAAGAACTCCTTGAGATTCCTTCTGTATTGAGTGATCCCCACTTTGACCATGACTATCCTACTTACAGGGTTCTTGCATTTACCAACTAATATCTCTACCGTCAAGTGTCATTCTTTGATAAAACCTTGTGATGATGAGTTGTGTCTCTTATGTATATGTATGCAAATCTAGTACCCAATGGATAACTCTTGATGACACCTTGCATATAATACAAGTCTCATATTTAATGAAGCAATGAATTATGGGAAAATTAATGGTAAGGTAATCCTTGAATCCATTAGAAAACTTGATTTTTTATCCTCTTAGTTGACCCACATTATATCCTAAGGAAGATACCATGTCAGGTATGTTTGTAGGCTCCATGCTTTAACAAGATGGAGTTGTGAAACTTTCGTAGTGTTGACTGTGAAATTTTTTTACCTTAATTTGATTAATATAACCTAATATCTCTTGAGAGGTCATTTTTAGATAATGCACGTCTCTAACTTATAAACCTCTAGAATTGGTCCTAACAAGGTGTTGAACCTAAAGTAAAGTAATACTCATGATTTATTCCTTGTACTTAGTGATAAGCTTGTTGTGTACTTATCATATGAGGGATTGATTGACATGGGAACCAGTGATTGAGAAAACATAGTTTCTCATTTGAGAATCCAAAATTATGATGTATAAATGCTAAGATACTTCTAATTAACAATTGAGTTGTTTCACATGTAATATAATTTTGGAAACTAGGAAGCCTAATTAAAATCAAGAGGATTGCAATTCTCAGGCATATCTTGAATGGGGAAAACTAAAAATCTAAGATGCATGGTTAAAAGTAATAACACAACCAATGAGGGAAGTGTGATTTTGATGTTGAAACTTTGTAGTGAAGATTTAAAAACGTTGTGCCACTCTTAGCCCTGATTTCCCTCCCCATGATTTCATGTTAATATTCCCTCATGTATTGAAAGTGAAATAGAAGGTTGAATAAATATGATTTTTAGAGCATGGAACCTTATCCTGAGATTTAAATTTAGGTTTCTCGTATGTGATTAAAAATTTTCCAACCATTAGTTGAGTCATACAAATGATTTGCAATAAGAGAAAATAAATAAATTAAGTGTAGTCATTGTTTAGGATAAGTGTTGAATGAAATGAAGGAAAATGTAATTTATAAGATGGGATTATATGTCTACTTATTGAATGCTCTTTAAATATTTAAAGTTAAATAATGAAATATTATTATAATAAATATGTAACCTTCAAAACTTTTTGTTGTCGAAGGTTCCTTTTCGCAATGTTCCTAGTGTTTGTAATAATGTTTTTGAGGAAGTATGACATTTTGTGCATCTTATGTTATCCTATCGCACAAGTGGTCCATGTTATACAAGTGTCACTTGTGATGTGGAGTTTTCTGGAGTAAGCCAATGTTTTTAATTGTAACAAGTAATATAGTAAAACATAGTGTTCTAGTATTTTATTATGTTTATTTGGGTGTGTAATTTGTGGTTGTGACATTTAGTATTAGAGCCAAGGTTCATGCTCTTGAACCTCTAGGGAAAATTTGTGTTGTGATGATTATGCATGATGGTAAAGGATTTGGAAGAGTAATGTGATATTATGTTGCGATATGAAAAGCATTGTACTTAGGATTTTATGAATATACATGTTGTGCACACCAATTAGTATGGATTTATTATGATGTTGATGTGTTTTTGATGAGATAAATTCACTCTCTCTTTCATGAATTTTATGTGAAATTCACGTGTGTAACTACTTTCTCGTGTGAAAATAATGTTATTACGGACTATGAAGTGTTTTAGTGTTTCGTTATCTTGTGATATTGTATATTTGTACTCATGTGAATGCATGGAAACTACTACCTAGAAAATTGAATCATATTGTGTTCATGGCACCATGTTGTATTGAATCATTGATGTTATATCAACAAGTTTTATTGTAATTATGTATATGTTGTGATGTTAGACATTATGTTCATTGTACATATGTATTCATATATTACACATGTAAAATCATGTTTATAAGACCTAACCACTTAGATAAGCTTAATCATTTTCTAAACCACCCAAATCAACCTAAATCTATTTCCTAAAATACATTTAATACTATGTTTAACCTATTTCTAACTCCCTTATCTCAAAAAATAAATCATTATCATGCACACACCTATCAAAATCATCTATGGTTTCTAGGGTAGAGAAAGGGCTAGGGTCGAATCCTCAAGCTCAACATTAACCCTAAGGGAAAAACAGATTTGGGAACCATCCTAAGGGTGAACAAAGAGCTGGTGATAAGGAAAAGGGACCTATGGGATCATAGAATAAATATCCACCCCTAGGGATAATAAGATAGTTCCTGATCCACTTACTATTAGACTATCATTAGCACGAAAATTATGTTATTGAATGGTGTGATAAAATTTTTTTGCCACATTCTCCTTGTGATATCATTGAGGGAATTATGATGTTCGTGATGAGGTTTCTTTTAGCTATGTGTTTAGGATGGAATGTTCTAATCACTCACCATAAGAATCCACTTCAACCGATATTTTAAGTGTTAGAACTATGCAGGGTTTTAGGAATTACATAAACCGTATCTTCTTTCCCATCTACAACTAATATTGATGTTGATATGGTCCAATCATTTGAGTTTCCTAATCATGATTTTGAATATTTGAGATATTTAATGATTAAGAAGTATGATGGCGGCATCCCTTCTATCGAAGATAGGCGTTTCTAATTAATTTGGTTATGGCCCAAGAAAAGGATTACAACCTTCAAGCATACTTTTGGTCAAATGAATTGTCCCTCTTGTTAAGAAAAAGGTACCTCTCTTGACTAATATTCCCAAAAATGATCCTAAGAAAAATATGCCTAATAAGGGCCATTTTTTTTACGAATAAAATAAGTACTTCTATTATTGCTCAAGTAGTAAAGGATTATATCACATCGAAAAGTAGTTTCATTGCCTCCTAATATAGATTTTCCCAAGTATACAACTTGTGATATGGATCAGTCTTGATTCAAATAAATATCACTTGTACTAATTTTTGAGTTTCTTAGGATCCCCGAGCACATAAAAAGTTCATTTGAGTATTTGGGATTCAAAGAGGAAGCAGTTGTCACTACTAAAGAGGTACGTAATGTGAATAATCCTTCTATTGTAGAATCAAGTAGAAGTACCAATGGAACAAGAAAGTATAGGGGAAACCCTAGATGTCTATTTGGGTACTTCTTTGGTTGAGTCACAATTAGATGTGGACCCATTTTTCACTACCTTGATTTTCAATGAGAGGATTGTTCATAACTTTATGTTTGATTCAGGAGCTTCATGTAATATAATGCCCTTGGAAGTTATGAATGAATTACACATAAAGATAACAACATTTGGAACATATTTTTCTATGCATTCGAGGGAAGTACCTATTAATAGATATGTGAATGGTTTAATCATTCAAATTGTTTCTTATCCTGACAAGTATTTAACCATGAACGTAGTTAATGCAGATTACCCTCCTAAATGGGGTATGATTTTGTCAAGAAAATGGGATGCATGTGTGGGAGGTAGTGTCCAAATGGATATGTCTTATGCTACTATACCTTTGGAAGGGAATTTAATCAAATTACATGGAGAAAATAAAATGATCCATATCATTGAAGATCCTATGAATGCCTCTTATGAGGTATTGTTTGTTGATATAGATTTAGGTAATCTCATTGGTTATGCAGAATTTGACAATCAATGCATAAATGATGATACAAGCCATGAAAGTTCCAATGCTCCCTAGAACATGATATTTGATGGGGCATGCTCTAAATTTTGAAATGGAGCTCGAGTGGTTTTGACATCACCTAATCGAGAAACCTATAACTTTTCTTTCAAGTTTAAATTTGAATGTACTAACAATATTGATAAATATGAAGCATTGTTGCTTGGTATAAGGGTTTCTTGGAAGCATGGAATCAAGGATATCATTTTGAAGGGATATTCTTAATTGGTGGTGAAGCAGGTCAAAAACATGTATGCCATTAAGAATCAAAGACTAAAACAATACAAACATGTAGTGTGGGATCTTATTGACATGTTAACTCTTTTAATATTGAGTATCATGGGAGGGCCCAAAACGGAGCAGGGATAAGTTTAGAGTTTTGATTCTCGGTATTGAAACGAATTTGTATCACCTTGTTGCCATTATGAAATTGAAGTTCTAGTCAACACATTAATACCGCATAACATTCAACATTCAACATTGGCAAGAGTTTGAGGAGTATGCTCGGATAAATAGGTTTTTGGCCTACAGAGAAGAGTTTCTAATTAACTAGTTGATGTTGAGCCTATGATAGAAATGTGTTAAGGAGGAGAGACTATTTTTGGAAAAGACATAATATAGTTGAAAACCAATACCATCCATCGTGGCTTAGTTAGTCTTGAGATAAATGTTTATAATATTGATAGGATTATTAATAAAGTTTTTTCTACATCCAGGAGGTGGAGGAATGTAATTAGGGAACCCCGAGAATCCTAGAAAAGTCTGGTTTGGGTGTGGCCTAAGTAAATAAGAAAAGAAAACTTACACTAAGTTGCTAAGGAAATCTTAGGACTCAAGTATCTAGCATGGTCTTATTCGAAATTGAAGGCTTATCATGAGGATTTGTTTCAGCATGATATACCTTTGAACCTCACACTAAACCCTTTAGGAATAAAATAGAGGCCTATTAATCCCTTCCTTCTAAGAAAAATCAAAGAATAATTAGCAAAGGTTAATGATGGAGGAATCATACATACTACTAGATTTTCTTCATGTATGGCTAGCCTTGTGCTAGTTAGAAAAAAGAATGGGGATATAAGGCTTTGTGTAGATTTTAGGAATATCAACAAGTCATCAATCAAATAAAATTATCCATTTCCAAACATGGGCAATATATTTCAAGAGGTCACAACGTCGGAGTGACTATTAACATTGGATGCTTTCTCGACATAACCAAGTTTTTGTAAAGTATTCGAACAATTTTAAAACTTCCTTCACTAACTCCCGAGGACCTTATGTTTATGTCAGATTCCTTTTGGACTTATGAATTCTATAGAAAATTTTCAGAGAGCTATGGATGTGGCTTTCTTGGGCTTTATCAATGATTTTATAGCTATATATCATGATGAGGTTACGGTTTTATCATAGAAAATAGGTGACCATTTGGGACATATAGAGAAGATGTTTCTTACGTCCGGGAATATGGGATTTCATTGATCCCAAGAAATGCCAATTTAGATTCCAAAAGGAAAAATTGTTCGAGCACATTGTATCAAAAGAAGGTGTCGTGATAAATCCGAGAGAGTTGAGGCAATTGGTAAGGTTCTTATCCCCCTGTCTAAGAAATGTATTCATTCTTTCTTTGGACAAATATTCTTCATGAGGAGGATCATCTCAAAAATCTTGAGATTAGTGTTCTATTATAAACATGATGAAGAAAGATCAAGTTTTCAAATAGGGGAAGGATTTGTTTAGGCATTTAATGGGATAAAAGATGCACTTAAATCTTCCCCATATATTATTAACTCTTGATTATAAAAGGGTTTTCCATATATTTTTGTTTTCCTCAGAAAACAAAATTTATTTAGTATTGCTTCAAAAGGATGATGAGGGACATGAGAGTTCTATTACCTTCTTTAGAAAATCCCTACAATAAGCTGAGTTGAAATATACCATTATGAAAAAAGGCATTTTCCTTGGTAAGAGCCACCAAATTGTTTTGATCATATATCTTAAGTTTCAAGATCATGCGGCTTATGTCCCTCATACAATGGTAAAATATATTTTTTCAGAAATGGAGATATCTAGTAAAATATTTCATTGGGTGAATAAAATATAGGAATATGACATGGAAATCCAATCCACTAAATTGGTTAGGTTTTTGATCTTAAAAACATTAATGGATGAGAATAATTTGTAGGTAATGGAGGTAAATGCATTTCAGAAGGTGACTTGGACCCCCATGAATAAGTGAGAAACTCTATTTGTACAAGGACATAATTTATTATTTGAAGAACTTGAATTTTCCTGAATACTTAGATAAGAACAAGAGAGGGATGCTCAAACCGGCCTCCCAAAAGTATATTATAATTGATTATGGGATAGCTTGGAAGAATCTAGAGGTAGTTACGCTTAGGTGTATCATTGAGAGGATGATCCCAAAATAATTGTAGAATTCCATGGGGAGTATGCGAGAGTCATTCCACTAGTAGGGTGAGTGGTCAATAGATTTTAAGGGAAAGATATTGGTGACCTTCACTATTAAAGGATGGTGGGATATTGGTTAGGAAATGTGAGAGTTGTTAGCACTTTAATGGAAGATTGAAATCCTCATGTGCCTTACCCCGCAACTAGTGTCAATAGAAGCCCCTTTTAAACAATGGGGAATGGATTTTATTGGAGAGATCTTATATTCTTCAAGTGTTGGACACAAATGGATACTAATCGCCAAAAATTACTTTACCAAGTGGGTTGAGGCCATTCCCACTAGAAAGGAAACCCATCAAGTGGTCATGGATTTCCTCAACAATATAATTTACAAATTTGTAGTGCTTGTTAAGATAGTTGCAGATAATGCCATGATATTTAGAGAAAATCCATTAGCTACTATGTGTTAGGAATACAAGATTAACTTTTCTTATGCATCCCATGATTACCCTCAAGGAAATGGCCAAGATGAATCCAATAGAAAAAATATTCTTAAAATTCTCGGAAGGATACTTGAGACAAACAAGAATAGGTGGGGTGAACAAATCAAGTTTTCATTATGGGCATACATAGTAACCACTAAAATATCCACTATGAGAATTCCTTTTGAGTTAGTTTATGGGATCCATGGCCCTTTTCCTTTGAATTTATAGTTTTTGGCTTATAGTTTTATGCAACAATTGGAAGATAAGGAATAATGAGACCCTTATGAGATGAGAATTAACTAGATCATGATGTTGGATTAAGAAAAGAGAGAGTTCCATCATAAGCATATAAAATTTAGGGAGAATCTTAAAAGGATATTTGACAAGAAAGTTACTCCCAAAACATTCAGTATTGGAGAACTAGTTTTACTATGGGATGATAGGCACGAGGAAAATGGAAAAAATGGAAAATTTGATGCCTTGTTGATGGGACCATATTCCATTGATATCAGGATTGGTGAGCATACTTTCTTTCTAAAAGATTTGGAAGGAAAAAATTTAGATTTTCTTGTCAATGGTAGGCATCTTAAACACTTCTTGGATTGAATTAAATGTTTAGGTATGACCTTGCATAGTGTGTAGTTTTTATTAATCTTTGTTTTTGTTTCCCTTTTGTGCTCTAGTCTTGAGTGACCAAAGGCTTCTTGGTGTTTTGGAATTATGTTACATCCATAGTTTCTCGAGGAGGCCATGTGTGTGTTTTTATTATGACTTTGTTACCCAATGGATTGGCACTTGGTATCTCTTTTGTATTGTCTTTTTATTCTTATGGAACCTATGGGGGTTCACATCCCGATTCATAGCCATTTTTAGTACCTGTATTTGGTCATGTCTAATCCGAGCACTTTTGTGTAGTTTGTGTCATTGATCATAATCCTTTTTAAGTTTTAGTTTTTTCTTATTAAGGATTTATTTGAATTTCGAATGAGAATCCCTTGGTAGAATTTATATTTTTCATTTGTATTCTAATTATAATATGGTTTGGATTTATTATTGTTCTTGACAAATCAACTAGACACAAAAATTGTTTATCTCGAGATGGCTATGAAGTTTTGTGGCACTAATGGATATGATAAAATTGTCGTGGCCAATGGATGCATTTTTATCCCAACGTCCATAATAAATAATTATTTAAGGATTGGATGTTGAGGATGAATGATCGCATAACATAATAAAACCATAAAGTAATTTATGGGTCCGAGGTCCTTATGAAGCAATGTATAAAAATAATAAGTCAGAATCAAAAAAAAAGGAACGAGGTCTTATGCCTTTTTAAGACATGAAATTGGTAAAATAAACCTTGAGGCCTGATAACTTAAGGACATGGACTAGGCATATGGTATAGATGGGAATGAAGAAATAAATATATCTTGTAAGTTTCCCAAAGGTGGTGTGGGGATCGCTTTTGCAAAATTTTTTGAATCCTCGTAACAGATAAAAGGGATGATTAATGCACTAGCCATATGGAATTATTCCCATTAATGTGGATGAATTGTATAATGGATATATGTGAATGATAATACATGAAAATATTGCAATGATTGCATAAAGGATAAATCTGGGAATTACGAAAAATGTCCCATGAACACAATCTGTGGCATTAACACATGAATCCACGAGTAATTTATGTGTTAATTTATTATAAATATCTAATCGATACTTAAAAATTTTGATGTTGTGGAGGATATTCAAGTGGTATTGAAATAAATTTGAAGCAAAAGGTAGCCTCAAAGATCATAATTCAGTTATGCAACACTTTTCGGTTAAGTTCCAAGCAAGAACTGTAGTTTTATCAAGGTAAGTTCATTAATTCATATATTTTCTCGATCTTTTGAGAAGTAGTTTAAAAGGTCTTGTTTATAGTGAAGGGAGGTTTAGTAAAAATGTTTTAGGATCATGAGGCTTTATATACAACTCATAAGAACAAGTTCCAATCTTAGTTCCCCTCTAAACATATTTGTTGATTCCGGCCTTTCTTATGATGACCTAGAGGAATTTATGCAGAGGTTATATTCCCATGAAAGAAGTAACACCATGACCCATATATCCAACAATGTATTGACCTTTCTACTAATTTCCCTCCCTTTATGCCATTCTTAGAGCTTGTATGCTTGTGCACTTAGCATTATAACCCTATAACTAGAGAATTTCGGGATGGGAGGGGAATTTCATCTTATCTTTCTAGGAGAGGAATTCGATAGAATGTTGGGTTTTAATCCCACACACGAAGAAGGGCATATTACCAAATATTCGGCGTAGTTTTATTGGAAATCATAGGAAAAAAATGGAGAAAGTTTATGAATACTCATTAGTTGACCACCCAAAAAAACTTTCACTCCTGCACGATGATGAAGAATCTAAAAAGAACTTAATTCATTAAGGAAGTTGGGAGTGTAATTGTATTATTGAACCCACTAATGGGTATGAAATATACTACCTTTTTCAAATAATGGATGTTTCAATTCATTCAAGTAACACTTGTAGACACCAAAAATTGCATCCCCGACTTAGGCACATTCACGACCAAAAAAGCGACACATTTACAACCCTTCAACCTTTCGATCATATTTAATTAACTTAGTTCACACACCCCTCACATATCCATAAAGTCTAGATCAAATATTTATTTAATTAACTAAATAAATTATTTATCCCCTTACACTCACCCTCATACCTCGCTATGTCAAATAAGACACCTCGCTAACCCCTAACCTCCTCTCTACAACAACCCTCCCGAAATCACTTATTCCTAACTAAAAGCCTCACATCATAAATGTGTTGATGATACAATTTTATTGCTAATTACATCCATCCTTAAAGCTAAAGCTATCAAGAATATTCTCAAATTTTATGAGGTTGCATCAGGGAAATAAGCTAATTTTGATAAAATCTCCATTTATTTCTTTAATATTGCTTTGGAAAGACAAAAATAATTACTCTTATTTCGGCTACAAAATTAGATCCTTTCCTACTACCTACCTGGGGTTTCCGCTTGTGACCAATAAAGTTTCTATGATAGTGTGGAATGCGTTAATATATATATTTGAAAGGAAAATAGAAGGATGGAAAGGGGTTGTTCTTTCTAATGCTGGAAAATGTCTACTTATCAAAAGCACACTACAAAACTTTCCCATATACATTATGTCTATGTTCAACATTCCTACAACAATTATTGACATAATTGAAAAGATTCAAAAACACTTTCTCTCATAGGGGACAAATTAAAGATTCAGATACCATTTGGTGGCATGGGATCAAGTCTGTACACCTAAGAAAGTTAGGGGCTAGGTATGAAGGATATTAAAAAATGAATATTAATTTAATTGCTAAAATGGGATGGAGAATGCTAAAGGAGGAACAACCTTGGATTGAGCTAATCAAAGCTAAATATCTTGCTCAAAATAATGTGAATTCATTCCTTTATGAAGACCACTTCCAAATGGTTTTATTTTTTGGAACAACTTGATCCAAATGAGGAAATTTATCATGCAAGGATGTAGATGGAAAGTGGGTAATGGTAGTGAAATTCAGTTTTGGAGAGACAGTTGGACTAATTTCAGTTTGAAGGATATATTTGATTCCATTAAGGACATCTTAACTAAAAAGTATGGTACTAAAGTCAAATATTATATTGACATAGAGGGGAATAGAATAAAATGGAAACAACTTAGTGTGGATGTGTTAAATCTGAATCCTGTTGTCTCCTCTCTTCAAGAGAAACTTGATATTATACCCCTAAATCAAACTGATGCAAAAGATGAACTTGTTTGGAGTAATTCTTTTGATGGTGAGTATACTATTAAATCTGGTTATAATTCCTTTTTGAAAATGTTCAATGTGACTTCAAGTGGAGTAAAATTTGGATGCCTGAGCTAACTCCTAAAGTTAACTTCTTTTTTTGGATTTCTCTAAAAGGAAAGATTCTTACTAATGATAATTTAATAAAAAAGGGGTTTATCATGCCAAATATGTGTTGCATGTGTAAAAAGGAGGTTGAGGATATTAAACACTTGGTGTTACATTGTGATTTTGATTCAAGCTTTGAGTCTCATATTCTCAAGATTTAATATATGTTGGACTCTGCCAAATGAGCTCCTACAGACTTGGGAACAATGGGATCCCCCCTATAAACACTGCATTGTCCGAAGACTTTGGAAGCTGATCTTACCACATGCCATTTGGAGACTATGGAAAACCAGAATGGGATTATATTCAGAACAACATATAGGTTTGTAAAAATATCTTCCAAAACATTGTCACTATTGTCAAAGATAATATTGAGAGATTCAGACCTCCCAAAAATAAGAAATATCCTAAAAATGAAGAAGCTATTCTCTCAGATTGGAAAATTGATATTGGAAGTCTTCAGAGACAAGGAAAGCCAAGCATTGATAGGTCATTAATCCATTGGATTCCTCCTCCCAATTCTTGGTACAAGCTTAAATTTGATGGAGCCTCCAAGGGAAACCCAGTGTAGCTATTGGAGGTGGAATAATAAGGATCATAAAGGTTGTTTAATTATTGCTTTTGTAGGAAGAATGGGGCATCAAACAAATCATTATACCGAAGCTTTGTCAGCTCTTTAGGGTTTAAGAATTTCTAAGGAATGCAATATTTTGAACATTATTATTGAAGGGATTCAATGAATATCATCAATCATTTAAAACAAACTTACCCCCTAGCTAGATAATACAAGATTTTATTCATGAATCTATAAGTATTTGTCAATCCTTCAATAATTACAAAATTGTTCACACCTATAGAGAAGGTAATAGAGTTGTGGACACTTTAGCCAATCATGGGATTAACAACAAGTTTACCACTTGGTTTCATGATGAAAATATTCCTATCGAAGTAAAAATTCCATCCTTAATGACAAGTGTGAAAGATCACTTGCTATCCAAAATTCTTAATGAGATCTTCCCCTCTTTATTGGGAATGACAACTCTCTCACGCAGAATAGTACAATCACATATGGCCATATTCCTTCACATGCTTTTTGGGTCTGTAGTAATATGGTTAAGAAGTAGTTTGGGAAAGTAAGGATTGTTATTTTCAATCCTTGCAAGAAATTCAAACACAAAATAAAAAATCGGGGTAGCTCTTTGTCAAATAGAGCCCAACCGCAACCCCCTCTTGGAAAGAGAATGTTGTTCTATGAAATTTTTGCAGTTAGGAGGGATTTCTAACCTCATTGAGAAGATTCAAGGTTATGATAAGAATATCTCCTTCAATTTTCCACCCAGTGGAAAAAGTGAACGGTGAAGTATGGTGGACATGCCATCTAGATCACATAGGAAATGGTAGTTGAAGTAAATGGTATTAGCGTTGAAGGTAAGAGATTCTTCAACAAACAAAATTGACAAGAATACAAAGATAAGTAAATTTATTGAAGTAGGTGAAAAGATCCAATTTGTCAATGTGGGTATTAGGATAAAATCCATTATAACACCCTTGATGAAATTTCCAAGATGATGGTCTGGCTTGTCACTCTTGAAAGAAGGTATATCACAGTTCCCATTAAGCATCTAGTTTTTTTAAATCATTTCCGTAGGAACCTGCTTGTTTTTTTTTCCTCTACATTTTCAATTCCATGGAATGTTCCATCTTAGAGTTCCAAAATAATGCCCGTGGAATTCCCCTCCACTAGGGAATCATTTTCCTCCTTCACCAACATTTTCTCACCCATCACCCTCTCATTCCTTCAACCCCCATCATGCTACCCACCACCGACTCCAATCTCGATCATGTCATCAAGTCCATCACAATTACTAGGCAGAGAAAAACCAAAATCCCCTCTTTCCATGGTATTCATCCTTTTCCCTCCAACAGAGTCCTTCTTAGTAGTAAGGAAATGGAAATCGCACATAATCTATTTTACATTAGCACCATAAGGCCCAATAGAGATGCTCAAGATAAAAAAGAGAATCTTCAAGAAAAAATTGACAACATGGAAAAGGATTTGCAAACTCTAAAAAGTGACATGCATCAGTAATCAAAGCACAAGAGTAAAAAGAACTTGGATGAAGATGTTGAACTGGGTGAAGGTCAAGTGAGTGAAATATGCAAGAAGTTGAATTATTTTGATAAAAGATTAGGGAATTCAAAGGTTAGGCATGATTGCATCATCTCTGATATCAAGGATATTTATGAATTGTTGGAACAACATGATAAGGGCATATACATGCTTAGTGATATCTCGGATGCTATTTGGGGCAATGATGTTGAAAGGGATAGGGTTCTTTCTCATCTGGATGCCAATGATCCTACTCATACCACTTCCTTGGGTCTCTTCACTTCATTGTGAACTTTGAAGTCAAGAATTGACAGAGATTCTAAGAAATAATCCTCTGTAGAGTTGTCCTGGATGTTGATCTACTATTTTTGTTGTTTTTTAGTCACTATGTTTTTGCAGCTTTTGTCTCCTTTGTGTAGTTTCTTTTTACCACGCTTAGGCTTTGTTGTACTATCTAGATTTAGATCTATTTTTTATGATTTCACTTGTCTATCTGGATTTTGAGCCTCTATGTAATAGGGTATAGTCCCTTCAAAACTATTTTCCAATAATAAAAACTTGTTCCTAACTAACTAACCTTCCAAAAATCACTAACTCACTAAACCTTCTAAAAACATCTAACCACCCTCATCCAAACCTAGTTTTTTTGTTCTTTTTACCATTTTCACATCCTAAATACTTCAAAATTCATCATAACTAGTTTGAAATGGAAGAAAATCCCCTATTAATCAAATTAGTTAGGATTCTCTCGCAATCACCGGTGAATTTTCCGATCGCCGATGATCTATAAATATATGCAATCGAGACCTCCTTTTTTGGGAAACATTCTCACGTTTTTGTAGGTAAATGTTTCTTCACTATTAACATATCGAGACTAAGACATCCTTCATCATCTTTCACCAATGTCACATTTCTCCATATTCATAAAATTGATCATCAAACTACTTGTCTTCATTATCAAGTCATCTCCTTCATTTATCAACCAAATCGTTCTATTACGTAAAGTAATCAATTCATTTTATCCATCTTAGCCACTTATTACTAGTGAATTTTTATATATATTGATAATATGTAATCAATACTCAATCCATCTTAATTTATAGTTTATTCAAGATTTTTATCTCTCGATTTAATAAATTGTTAAAATTAACAACAATCGCTAGTGATTTCCTTGATTCTAGTGATTCCTATGTTATTTTGATTTTTTCTACATTTTCTACTTAATCCATTCAACATTTCTTACTTTTTCCTATTTTCTACTAATATTTTCCCTATGTGATCATTTCGTATGGTACTAGGTGGTACTAACTTCCCCACTCGTTGATAAGTAACAACCTTGAGGCCTCAGTGCAATCTAAGTTGAACCATTTGATCACTTTGAGGTTATCTTTGCTGCAACCCAACATATCTCGTGAAGCTACCGATGCTTTCTCGGGATGCATACGATGAGGCCTAGAGACTTCAAAGATGACCTTGTTCGGTATAAGCGTAATTATGAGACATACCTAGAGTTCCTAGATGAAGACTACCACATTGCTTCATAATTTGACACCCACAGCCACATTAACATATCTTACACCAACACTGCACTTTCTCACCTTTTTGAAACCCAAGAGGAATCCTCTAATTTATTTAAGGAGGACTACATTTCTAGTCCTGATTTTGACACCATTGAAGAAGAGGAATAAGTAATTGATTTTGTAGCATTTAATGTGACTAAAAATCTGTATACAGATTATGAATCGACCTCCGGATTTAGACTAATTATTAGTCTTTTATATGTATTTACATCTAAATAAGTGACACAGATAATCACATTTCCATTTTATCGCTTTGTAACAAAATTTTAAATATTAATAAAAGCTTAAGTGTTTTATGACCAGGCTAATATCCTTTAAGGGAAGTCATTGGGATTTCGAGAAATGGCCTTTACTAAATAACCAGCCCATTTATCATTCTAACATTATCTTGTTTAAGTGTGATTTGTAGGCTTGTTTACAGGGAAAGAATATTTGTTTCTTTGTTTTCATAGTGCGTAATAAAACACAATATACACCGCAATTATCCTAGAAACTCTTCCATACTTGAGGTCAAGTTTAGTTTCTACCCCTTGAGAAATATCAATAAAACCAAAGGTAAAACCATTCTTGACATTCTCGACACACTTTGGTGGGACTCAACCATGTTAATTCCTTCATTTTATCATCATTTTGAGCACTTTGGTTTTACTAATTGCTAATCGTCCGCCACTTAACTCAATCACCAGCCATTCCCCTGTATTTTTTATTGACATTTTATAATCAAGCTACAATTTTTTGTCTTATGTTTCTGTTTCTCTTAATCAAACTTGCAAGTTGTTTCTCTCTGGAAAATTTATCTTCTAGATTTGTTAAGCGAATGCTTTGGAAATTGCTAAATTAAAATTAAAATTAAAAAGGAATTTTGTCATGGTAAGTTCTAAAGCCATTTTTAAAACTTTCCGTCTTACATTCTTGATTTAATTTTCTCTCATCAAAATTGACATTTCATTTTGGCTCTTAAAATGAAAAATTCCCATTCTTCTTGCTTCACATAGTTTAATTAGGAAGGTAAATTCATTGCATCAACTTGTTCTTCCCCACACACAACCAAACCACATAAAAATCAAAAACACATTCAAGAACTTCCCACCTAGGTGAAACTTATTAGGATTTAATCACCCAATAGAGAAAATGACCCAGTGTTCTCTGAGTACAAAAATTAATTTGTCGGTATATTTTGGCTCAAAGACTTGAATCCCTTATTGCAGTGGGATTTTGTAAAGTGAGGGGGTAGGCCCTAATATACACACACATGTATTGGTAGTACTAAATATTTGTGTCTCACATAGCTTTAGGTTATATTGAGGACTCTTCCCTTAAACACAACTAAAAAAATCCCTAGATAGTGATTACCTAGGACCCTCATTAACCATTTTTCAATTTTCACTTTTTCATAACTAAGCAAGATAAATACAAAGTAATACTCTGGTTTCCTTTAATTTTTATTTGTAAATCAACCCATCTAGTTAGTATTCATTTTCTAGGTGCTTTGTGTGTATTTTCTTATCATGGTACTTACTAAACAAGAAACATGTAATCAACCTTCGAAAAAATGTTTACCTCATTGTTTGCATTTCAACAACAAGCCCCACTTCACACTACACCTCTTCCAAAGAGTAATTTCCTCACCTATGCAACCAAAAGCATTGCTTTATCAAAAAAATACATCCAATCCCTTTTTTACACACAAACTTGGAATGAATTAGGGAGTGTTTATAATAACGAAACAGGATAAAACTCTCATATTCTCCACAACAATATCCTCAATCAATCCACTATACACCAAAATCGAACATTATTTTTCTCCCCGCAGCATCCAAGCTTCCATTTTATAATCAGGGTGACCCTATTTTTGATGAAATGTTAGACTCAAATCCTATAGCTCTCAATGCCTACATAGTAGCAAGAAATGTTCAAATGCAACTATACGCACCCAAAATTGCATGCGCTACATTGTCATTTAAAAATAGTTACAAAAGTCCCCAATGATGATTCAAGTCCTTTCAAAAGGTGTTCGAGCCCCAAAACCGATTTACATTATATATTTGTGACTTAGACATCCATACTTAGCTTTTCTTTGCTTTCTTTCACTTCCATCTCTTTCTACGCCTATTTTGACCTTCGATGTTAGTACTACCGCCCTTCCTCGGTGGTGGTTTTGAAACCACCACCCAAAATAGGGTGGAGGTCCCGCCCATTTTTCTTGATTCTTCACACGTGTTTTAACATGCGATGGTTCACTTAATTTCACTTTTTGCATGCATCCATGAGCTGAATTGTCTAAAATTAGCTTTGATTGCTTGGTTCTCCTCCTCCTCCTATTTTTAAATAGATTTAATTGGTTGGAACTAATCCTTCTTTCCTTGTGCATGAAGGTACCTCCCATCCTCCATTCCTATATATTCCATGCTTGTATTCAAGCAAAAGGGCCTAAGAATTTTGTGTATCTTGCATTGTATTGTTGCTTTGATCTTCTTTGGGAATTGCATAGCCAAGCTCGATCTCTTGTGATATCTCTCTTCTACTTGCATTGCATATAGAATGAATTCAAGCTACCATTGCTCAAGTTCCATGCTCTTGCTATTGTTCTTGCATTCCCAATCCCTTGGATTCATATGAACACTCGTGAGAAAGAAAGTACAAACTAAGGAGAAAAATTACTACACAACTAGATTTACCTCTATTCCACTAATTCTAGGTTGGATTTGTTGTTTTGTTTCCTTCATTCTTGTAGTTTATTGTTGTTACATCATACAAAATAGAGTATAAATCAATTTCCTTTCATTTACAAGTAATTAGTTGATTTCCAAGAGGGTTTAAATCATTAATAGCATCTCCCAGTGACAGATCCTCTTCTTCCCATCCCTGTGGATTTGAAGGAGAGAATATCTGTAGGAGGTTGTCTACATATCATAGATCATTTAGAAAATTTCTTCTTTTAAGTTAGATTAGTTTTAATACACTTAAAAAGGTGAATAACCACACCGAGTTATTTTTCTTGTTTAGTTTTAGTATAGAGATATTTTAGTTATTTTGAATAGAAGTAAATTATTGTTTGTGATTGTAATATTTTAGTTTTTTGATTTGTTTAGATTAGTTTCCTTTCAATAGTAGCATAGATTGTTAATTTCATCTTAATTAATTTGGAAACTTCAAACTAGATCAACACTTAGATCCAAGTTAGGAAAACAAACCATAGGGAATTTACGCTACCCGTTCATAGCCTCTAAATCTCCCCTTTGCCAACTCAGCTACCAAGAGATCACACTACTAGATCTTAGTCACTGATCCTCCTATAGTTAGCCACACACATTCAACATCGGCTGCTTCGGCACAACCTTAGGGGGTCGAGTATGGTTGAAGGTTGCATGTCAATTTTCATTCATACAAATTAGTGAACCCAACATGGATCAATTAATTCCTTCTTGTTTCATGTTCTTTCATTGCTATTACCTCACCTCTCCATTTCTTCCCCTATTTTGGTAGGTATTTTATACTTTCTAAAATATGTCTGGAAGAGATTTTTGTGGGCCATTTGGCTCTAATAGATATTACACAAATGTGCAACCACAACAATCCCCTTCTCTTTTAAGGTGGGGTGACAATTACACAAGCAATATCCAAACCACCGCTAATTACACTTCAAACCCCATTAGCTATGTAAGGATGGAGGAGGTATATAAACCGTTAGACATACAATGTAGTAAACCTAATGCAAACTACGTTGTTATCACAAATGAAACAGGTTCTTACCATAGGTATATAAACTATATTGTCAAGAACTCACATTGCCATGCAATCAATAGAGGATGATCTATTTGCACAAATAAATAATCATCTTCATCAGATAAATGAGTCTTTGGATAGAATGAAGGCTTCATCCTCTGAGATTTCAAATACCTATCCTAAGATTCTTACTTCTGAGGAAGACAAAAATTATAACACTAAAAAATTCATGACAGGGTATCATGAGCCTTCTCAATCAAACCTGACGCCACAGGCACCCCAACAAGGGACTCAATCCTATCCCAATGAACTCATTTATACTTTATTAGAGAGTATTAGAGACCTAGAAATTATCCAGACATCACAACCAACACATGAAGTAGGGAAAAACATGGGATATCCATTTGACAACAAAGGATACATCGCTTTCAATGAGAAACCAACGCAATATCCTGCAAAAAAGGTTATCCAGCTTCATTCAAATCCAAGTGATATTCTCACAAGGTTAGACACACTAAGGATGGGTCCTCATCCTTATCAAGATTATCCTACACAAGGGCTTTGGTGGAAGTTTATTCTTGAATGCAGCCACAAAAGTCAATGTGACATTCCCTTGTTCTACACCCACTATTCCATATCTTGGTACTATCCCACCTTACATGTATATGTATTCAAAATCCCCCAAATGGAACCATATGCCATTCCCGCTCCCTACATGCCATATCAAGGGACCCCATATGTTCCCATCAATGCTTATAGTGCAACTTATCCAAATCCTCCTCCTCCACCTTCTTATAAGGATATTTGATGGTGGAATCTTACGCAATGGGTACATATGCTGAGTATGTAAAGGAACCTCTTTACTTCACCATACGTGGTGTCATGCTTCCTCGCCCATTGCCAAATCTTCCAAAATTCAAGGGAGAAGGAGACCCGAATGCTCATATCAAATCCTACGCTATTGCTATTAGGGAATTGCTTCCTTGGGATGTTGTAGTGGCTAAGATCTTTCCAAATACTCTCGAAGGAATCACATTGGATTGGTATTACTGTATTCCATAAGCTTGAATACATTCCTTCAACAAAATTTTTTCTTAGTTCATCAAAGTATTTAACATGAACAAGTTATTACGTACATGGATTAGGGAGTTCCTGCATATTAGACAAGAGCAAAATGAATCATTTGCCCATTTCGTCTATAGATGGCACCAAGTTCTCTATTCCTCTGAAAGTGCACCCAATATGGACTAGATGGAACTTTGATATATTTTGCTTCACTTGCTTAATCGAGAGACTAAGGAAGAGGTCCAAAAATTTCATTTTCGTAGTTATGACGAATTTTTGGAAGGTGAACTTCGGATTGAGAAAGCCACTATTGATAGTGGGTATAAGACTTAAAGTTCCAATGGGAAATTGGTATCCCCAAATCAAAATAATGTAAATTATTAAAACAATGGTGCCAACAAACAAGGACCTAAGGGTGTGAATCACAATCATGGTGCTACCACAAATAGTGCTACTGATCAAGCCAAGAATGTTGGTTTTCCAAACAATGAAAACACTAACAATAACAACAACTTGGGAAATAAAAGAAGCCCTAGCATTGTGTCTTCTATCAACATGGTCGATGTAAATCGTCCACTACAAAAATAAAATCAAACCCAAGGCCCAAACTAGTATCAAAACTTTGGCCAAGGGGTAATGAATCATGGTTATAAAAATCAATTTCAAAACTACAATCGAGGTTATAATAAAAAAAAACAATTCGGTTATCAAAGACCAAGATATTACTACCCTAACCTATAATGTGGTTTTCATAATTTTCAAGGTCATGGTGATAGGAATTTCCGTGATTGAAACAAGTTTTTGCAAAGACTTCCCAAAAACCAAAGGCAGCTCTTTGTAGACATGTTCTAGAAAATCTGAAAAAAACTCACAATCGACTATACAAGACCTATAGCTCCTTAGAATGCTAACGTGAGCATATTTCGAGATTTACTTCCTACACATCTTGAAAATTTCATAGAAATTTCACAAAACAAAAAAAAAAGGCATTCCTACGAAACAATGACCATGAAGCCTCAAGTTCCAATAACTCTCAAGTCACTCCTAACCTTGGTTCAAACGATAATACAAAAATATTGGGATTAGTTGAGCTAGAGGTTGAGCGTGAAATTAATGCAACAACTCGGACAAGGGATAACATTTCACAACCCCCACCCAATCTTTCCTTCCCGAAAGATGATGTTCTGTAATCTTGAAACCAATAGGATCCTATGATTTAATATTGGATTTGAACAAGACCTTTTCTCACATTTTATTTATCTATTTATTGAAGAATTCACCTATGCATCATTCTACATTTCTCTATGCACTAGGTCTTGGTCATCTAATGCATGTTACATGACCTCTAGAGCTCAAATAAATCATATTGACTTTGACATACATACTTCAAGATAGAACGATAGGGATATCAAGTTTTTTTTTCGATATAGATAAGATGCCATCTAACATTGAAATTTCTTGAAGAGGTGATCCTACCTTATTTTTACAAGTGCAGGTTTATAACAATTACATTAAGAGATCCATGGTTAATGATGGGGCTGCCGTAAATGTGGTTTCCTTCTCTTTCTTGCAGAAGTTAGGATACGGGAGACAAATTTTTCCTCCACAAGAAACACTTTACGAGGTATGACAGGTCTTAAAGCGACCTCGATTAGAACCATAGTTCTTCCAGTCACACTTGGTCCAAAAACTATCTTGACATATTTTTACATTATCAACAGGAAACAAGTTATAACATGATCCTCGGGAGACCCTAGATTCATCGAATGAAGATTATGCCTTCTACCTTATTTCAGAGATTAGATTCCTCCATTTGGGGAAGGTATTCATTTCTCAAGGGGATCCTAAGCCCTTCGATATACACTTAGAAAACCTCAAGAAGAAGAAAGGATTCCATACGGAGTATGAAATTCCTGTGAATCAATTGAACAAACCATCTCCAACAAAAGAGTTAGTCCCAGTCACCCCAAACATTCCAAAGGTTGAATTCATTGACCCAAAAACATTTGAGGTGGCAAAAAAATAAGGGTAAATCAACATCTATGCAAACAATGTCCATTGAAACCACATTAGGAATTAGGAAACTCTTAGAGAGTGATGATCTGATTTTCCTTCTGTTTGAACCACAGGGAATGTGTAGTCTTCTTAGTTTAGCATCTCTTCCCTCTGATGACCTAGGTCTATGTGTAAACATGATAGAATCAAAAAACAAAGAAGGGAAATTTGAGATTGAAATGATACTCATCAAAACCATCTCTAAGGGTTGTTCTATTCTAAACCTTGTTTTTGATCCATGTGTGTCTGAAACTAAGTTTTCCATATCCATGGGCAAGGCATCATCATTCAATAAGAGTTACAAGTGAACACAATGCTCTACATAGGAGACAAGGCCAAACATCATATTCATCCTCACCCACACACCATGTCTCAAGAACATGAGAAAGAGGTTCACCAACGCCTCTTTCGGATAAATGATTTTAATGATTGGACATATACATACTTGGGAAAGGGTTGTAAGTTTAAACATAGAATGGTAAGCCCTTGTCAAGGGAACAAAATTTTTAAGGATAATGGTTCTTCGCTATGTATTTTTAGGGGTGAAGAATTTGATATTCGTCAACTTTATTCACCTTAAGCGTCATGACATGTAGTTTCACCTACATTTCCACATGTACATTATTGAATCTGCATTGAATTTTCATCTGCGGTTTATTCTCAGTAAAATTTTTGATCAAGGGACTTATTCTTATAAGCAAATCCTAAACACTTCTAAAAACATTGGAAAAAAATTCAAATCATATCTCTTCAAATCTTCACGGTATCATCAATTGTTTTTGAATCATTTCATTGATCCAAAAAGATAATACAAAGTTTTGACAAGAAACCATACTAATGCCTGCATACTTGGATCTACTTATGGTCTTTTTATAGATTAGTTGTCTTTGTCATGGTCTGTTCTAGAAGCTTCATGGTGTCGCATCTATCATGTATACATCTCTTTGGAAATAAGAACATACTAAACTTTTTCCTAGATGAGTAATTCAAGTGCAAATCCACCCAAAAAAATTATTTTACACATTTATTTTCCCTACAAACCTTCGAGTGTTGAACATGTGTCTCTTACTACTGATGTAGGGTTGGGAAAGGAGAGAAATGCCATTACTTTCCTATTCCTTTTCTATGGTGATGAGCCCATGCTTCCTCCTGGTAGCATGGGGCAAGGTGTAGGGGATCTCTTTGACAAACGTGAAAGTTAGAACCAGTTCATTCAAATTCTATGAAATCATAAATCAAAACAAAGTGAGTTAGATGTCCAAAATTCCAAAAGAGCTTAAAACCTCAAAACCATATTTTGTCAACCAAGTGGCCATCTATGGATCTAAGTCTAGATAAACTGGAAAGAAATTCACATTCTAAACTATGAAGCAAACTTGAGTAGAATGAGGTTGTAGTGTCTCAATTTGGTTTTTCCAAATCCTTGTCTTTCTCTCATCATTACCATTCAACAAATTTCTATAACTTTTTCCCCTTCTGGATCTTGGTGTTGAGCCCCCACATCTTACTGGTTGCATGGAGTTAGGAGTGGGGCAAGTTCATTCACTTATCATATCACTCTTTCACCACATTTTTCCAAAACAATACGAAGTACCAAAAGTTGCTTAGAGAAACTAAAGTTCAACATCACAATGTGATTGCATTATCATATATCAGCATTACAAAGAAAAAAAAAAAAATCATTTTGTTAGCATTCATGTCCACTACATGCATTTTGAAAAGCATAGAAAATCAGAAATTCTAAACAACTAAGAGTGCACATGTGAATCAAATCGTAAATGAAAGTCAACTCTATACAAGGAATAACCGAGCCAAAAAGAAATATCTTTACATATCATGGTGTGTCATAGTTTTGTACAATGCCATCACACACTATGCGAGGTCAAAACACTCGCAATGAGCATGAAATACCAAAACATCATATATGCCTCACAAAATGGAGACTAAGCAATAAAGGCACTATTACTATCCGCCTTTTGAGGCCCCTTATGACTGCTTTAATTATGAATTTATTAGGAGTTCTTCTCAAAATTATTCAAAAACAAAGGGGCAAACTTAACACAAAATACCATTCCTTAGTCCATTCCAATTTAACCATACTCAAATGTGAAAAATGATCACCATGGGCCCAAATCTCAAAATCCACCGAGTCGGTATGCACAAATGAATTGAAAAATGAGTTTGTTTTGACCTCATTTTGAATGTATGTGTTCACATGGCTAGAGCATTAAGCGCGAGTTATATTTCTATATCCCCGCTTAAATGGTAAGTCCTCTTGTCATTTTAATTTAGTGTTTATTTTTTGATATTTTATCTATCTGCACTTGAGTCTTCTTTTCATTTTACAGTAACAAGAGTTTGGATGACAACATTTTGACACATAGGTATGTCAAGTATAGCTTCTAATTCCCCATTTTGGGAATGCCATACTCGAGACTCTACATTTTACACCTTTTCATGGCTAAGACACTTCTCTGAGGGGGAAATATGTATGCACCCAAAATTACATGTGCTACATTATTAGAAAACGATTACAAAATTCCCCAATGATGATTCAGGTCCTTTCAAAAGGTGTTTGAGCCCCAAAACCCATTCATAGTATATATTTATGACCTAGAAATAATTACTTAGATTTTCTATGCTTTCTTCCAGCTTCCCACTCTTTTTGCACCTGTTTTGACCTTCAGTGCTAGGACCTCCTCCCTTTCTAGGAGGTAGTTCTGAAACCACCACCTAGAACAGGCGACAGTCCAAACCGCCGCCCCTGTGCGGTGGTGGTCCCGGCCGCTTTTTCTAGATTCTTCATGCATGTTTTAACATGCGATGGTTCACTTAATTTTTATTTTTGCATGCATCTGTGAGCCAATGTGTCTAAAATTACATTTGGTTTCTTGGTTCTCCTTCATCCTAAACTTAAATAGATTTAATTGGCTAGAATTGCTCCTTATTTCCTTGCGCATGAAGGTACCTCCCATCCTCCATTCCTATATATTCCATGGTTGTATTCAAGCAAAAGGGCCTGAGAATTTTATGTATCTTACATTTTATTGTTGTTACGATCTTGCTAGGAATTACATAGCCAAGATTTGATCTCTTGTGTTATCTCTCTTCTACTTGCATTTCATTTAGACTACCTTTAAGTTGTCATTGCTCAAGTGCCATCCTCTTGTTGTTGTTCTTGCATTCCAAATCTATTGGACTCATATGAACACTCGGAGAAAGAAAGGACAAACTGAGGAGACAAATTACTACACAACTAGATTTACCTATGTTCTGTGAATTCCAGGTTGGATTTTTTGTTTGATTTCCTTCATTCTTACAATTTATTGTTGTTACATCATATCAAATAGAGTAGAAATCAATTTCCTTTCATTTACAAGTAATTAGTTAATTTCAAGAGGGTTTAAATCATTAATAGCATCTCCCATGTGATGATCCTCTTCTTCCCATCCCTATGGATTTGAAGGAGATAATATCTAATGAGGTTGTCTACATATCATAGATCATTTGAAAAGTTCTTCTTTTAAGTTATTTTAGTTTCAATACACTTAGCACAGTGAATAAGCTGCACTGAGTTATTTTGATTGTTTAGTTTTAGTGTAGAGATA
Organism: Taxus wallichiana var. yunnanensis; assembly: GCA_018340775.1. Taxonomy (NCBI): domain Eukaryota; kingdom Viridiplantae; phylum Streptophyta; class Pinopsida; order Cupressales; family Taxaceae; genus Taxus; species Taxus wallichiana. The sequence goes on from CM031235.1 coordinate 848,662,921, forward strand.
TTTTAATTATTTAGAATAGAAGAAAATTGTTGTTTGTGATTGTAATATTTCAATTTTGTGATTTGTTTAGATTAGTTTCCTTTTAGTAGTAGCATAGATTGTTAATTTCATCTTAATTATTTTGGAAACTTCAAACTAGATCAACACTTAGATCCAAGTTAGGCAAGAAAATCATAGGTAATTTACACTACCCATTAATAGTCTCTAAATTTCCCCTTTGCCAACTCAACTACTAGGAGATCACACTACCAAATCTTAGTCATTGATCCTCCCCGTACTTAGCCACACACATTAAACATTGGCTGCTCCAAAACAACCTTGGGGGTCGAGTACGGTTGAAGGTTACATGTGAATTTTCATCCGTACAACAACCTTTCACGTCCCAATCTATTCATATACCTATTGCCCTTCATCTTCCATTGCAAAAATAATTGATCAAGACCAAGAACTTTATGTCCAATAGTTATTTCCCTACACTTAAAGTTAACCCAAAACACTAAACAATATTCAACCACAAATCACTACTAACAACACTAATCCATTTGAAACATTAAATTAATAACCTTTTACTCGCAACCCTAGGAACTCGATGGTTCCTCAGCTCCCACCTATGAAATTAACATGGTCTCATCAAAGAACACATTTAGAAAACCTACATCTTCACCAAATATTTTTATAGGATCCATGACTCCCTTAAGTAGTATTTTTGCTCCTCCACACAAGTACAAACCCTTCCATTGAGTACAAAGGTGGCCCCATGTGAAGTTATAAATTCCCAATAGGTTACCACTCCCATCCGCAATATCGCCATGTCTATTCCCATAACCACTCCTTTGGTTAACATCAGTGCTATTTCTAATAGGCCTCCCATCTCACAACAAATACCAAAATCTTGAAAACCATTGATCTCTATGACACAATATATACCGAAACAAAACATTCCACAATATAGTACCTAACAAAAACGTGTTCCACAATAGGGACCATTATTTTCATCTTCTTCCACACCTTTCCAACAAGTACCCACATATTCACACTCATTAAATCATATGTTTATGCCATCAAAGTACCAATACATTCAAACCTCGCAGCCTACTCCTTCACAATTGCCTTTCTAAGTTCAACAAAACATCCCAATGTAAAACATTCCTTATCATCAAAATACCCTCCAACAAAACATTTCACAACAACAACATATACCTTAATAGCATATTCCTTGATAGAATATTCCACAATACCTTATTCCACAACACAATAACCCTTACCAAAGCACAATTTTTCATATCAACAAAATACTCCTTAGCGAACACCCTTTACTAACAAAACATTCCACAACTATATAAGTGTACACAAACTTAATCATTCTTTGTGTCAACCTAACTCATCCCTACACCAATCAACACAAGCTAACTCTCTTCAATATATTTTGAGTTGCATATCTAATTTAGAAGTTTCTTTATCAATATCTATGAATGTGCTCTCTTATGATTATATTTACAATGAGCACATTCACCCTTCTATACCATACAAACCATATCCACCTCACTGGGAACTTCTGAAACTTACTAAGTTCTATAGCAAAGAGGACCCCTAAGCAACACATATGTTCCTTCAAATCACACATGTTATCTGATATTTGATGACTAGGACCTCATGTTCAGGACCTTTCCCATTTCTCTTGTCGGTCCCGCATTTCATTGAGTACAACAAAATTCCACAAAACTCATTATTTTATTTTAGACAACTTGCACAATTATTTTTAGACCACTTTTCTATAAACATAGCCCATAAAATCACTACCAATTATTGAACCACCACTTGTTACTAATAACATTCTCACATCCTCACTAAACACTACTACCGAATCCATACCCTTGTCTTCCAAAGACAATCAGATCAAAGGTTCGCACTTAGGTTTGAAAAATAACTATGATATGACTTGAAACATTCTTATCATAACCAGCCCAACCTAAGCCAATCATGGGATGTAACCAACCTCAATCTACAAAAATAAAAAATTTGAAACCTGCAAATAATTTAGAGTAAACATTTCAAAATCCTCCTCCTTCATTAACATCAACATTGATAAATACACTGAGTTCATCTAAAAATTCAAAAACACCTAACAAGCATGGTGTAGTTCAGGTCTTTAGAAGTCCTTATTATTATGAAACTTATCATTTTCATGATCCTCCACCTTTTCGTTTGTCATTTAATTCAAGGGGCATACCCACTTTTACAGATACTCCTGTCATGTCAACACCAATACCTAAGAGATCTCTTCAACAAAACATCATTCAAGATCTTAAAAACCCTCATTATTAAGATCCCTTACCCGATCCTTCTTCCATCATACCTATTAATCACCACATTATTGCAGGGGCAAAAATCATGCATCGTGCCCCCACTTTGAGTCCATATTTCACACCTATTATCCCGCAATGGACATCCACATCTACTCCTTTCTCACTAACTCCTACACAATCCATCTATCCTTTATAGCTACCACTCATACAAGATCCCCATCACCCACTTGTTGGAACAACTAGGATGCCTCCATGACCACCAAGTAAACAATCTATTGTAAAATAACCCACTTCACCTAATCCCAAGAAAAATGAATGCTCGGCTACATTCTGACCGAAAGGACGTTATGCCACCATTTTGGAAATATTGTTACAAGATTCACTCATGACATTACCACCTCCTATGCCATCAAATCATTATGGGTGGAATCCTTCCTGGTATGACTTGAATACCTTTTGCAATTACCATCGAACACAAGGCTATACTATAGAATATTGTAGAGCCTTTCATCGAAAATTCTAGAAGATTGGAATTTTAATCTTCCTTCTTTATCATGCATCATTGACATCAACCAAAACAACATTATAAGAATATACCCCTAAAGCAACTAATCATCAATTCAATGTTGTTCATTTCACCATGAGCTCACGAAATTACGAAAATGATCCATCTAGGTCTAAAGAAGGTAAAGACTTTGTTGTTATACCCCCATCTCCATAATTATTGGCATCACTTGATAAACCTAAGGTCTCATTTCATTGGCTCCTAAAGAGCATGATCAAACATCATCATCTAGATCCAAAGGCTTAATACAAGACACTACACCTCCTCTCATTGCATTATAAAAAGTGGTTGTTAAAAATTACACCAATCTCCTATCAATTTGTCACTTTACAAACTTGTCCAGACCTCACACACTTACAAATAGGCCATGTTAAAAGCATTTCAATATATCAATGTCTTAGCCAATGATCTAGTTCCTTTTACAAATTTTATAGGTGTTGTGAAAACATCCACTTGCTATCTTATTTGAATCATCTAAAATTCCCTCTCTTATACTAGAGGATCATGCCTTACCACTTTTTATTACAAAGTTAGATAAATGAAATTTCCATCAATAGGGTCATGACCGATAGTGGTGCTGTCATCAACATCATATCATCCTTTGCCTTTGATTAACTTACACTACCCAACACTTGTCATTGCCAAAACTCGGTATTGTTTTGATCCTTTAATGAAACTTTCATACCTACTATAGACACAGTCATACTTCCTCCCAAAGTTGGTGTCAAGACCTTTCCTGAACTCCTCTACATTATAGAAGGAGAGTTTCAATATAATGTGTTATTGGGATGCCCCGGATACGTACCATGTGATTTGTTCCATCAACTCATCATTGTTGTCTCAAGTATGGACATGAAGGAAAAACTCTCACTATCCCAATAGATCCAAATCAATTCACCAACTACTATATTTTGTATTGCCCAAATGATGTCCTCGTACCTACATCCATGCTTGAATCATCCGATCAAGAATCTACTAACATGGTGTCACTTATCTTTAAAAAAATATTGTCTATGGAGGACGTGACCATCCTCCATCTCACATTATCAATCGACATCACGCCATGTATTTCACACTAGATATCAAATCCCTTGATAATCCAAAATTTACTCATATGTATCTCCATCATTGTGCATAGAGAGGATTTTTTATCAAGTGTTATGAACAAGGAATCCACAAACAACCAATTCTATATTCCCTTAAAGCTCATGAGAAAATTTGTCTAGGTTATAAGAACCATGTTCTTGTAGCATGTGAAACCAATACATCTAAACCAACTATATCCATAATTATTTCTAAACCAGAATCGTCACTCGCAAACCTTAAAGATCCCATAAAAAAAGACGATACCATACCCATCCCACCCAACTTTTTTTTAATCAATTTTATATCCTTGGGAACCCTCATATACAAATCCAACCACTCCACTAAATATTTACCTTTTTTTTGGAAAAAAGGGTTGAAGCATACTCACCTACCTTATATATGATTCAATTTTAGGACGAATAGGATATTCTATCTTATATAGGAGCCGAGGATCGTTATCTTCGAAGTCCTTACCAATGAAACACCCACTCTCTATAATTAATCTGCACTCAACATTAACATAGGAATACTTCAAGGTCCTTGTATAGTTAAGGTTGGTCAATCAATAAACCCACATGAATTTAATTTTTTACCTCATTCCTAACAAAATATCACCAATCCTTTTCATGGCCATATAGTGATATGCACCGAGATCGGTCCCAACATTTTCATATACAAAATTGTCACATACCTAATGTTAAGCCAATAAAACAAAATATCCATAAAATGCACCCACATATATCTCTCCTTGTCAAGGAAGAGTTGCAACATATTTTATCTACCAATTTCATCATACCCATTGACTATCCACAGTGGGTCTCCAACATCGTCCTAGTAACTAAAGCCTCAAGAAAAATTTGCATCTGCACAAACTTTAGGGATCTCAATCTTTCTTGTCCAAAGGATGATTTCCCTCTCCCAAACATAGATCAGCTTGTTGACCTAACAACTGGCCACAAAATTCTTTCCCTTATGGATGGTTTTTCTTGTTATAATCAGATTCTTATCACCCCTAACAATCAACATAAAACCACTTTTATCACCCCTTGGGGGAATTTTTGCTACCGTGTCATGCCATTTGGTCTAAAAATGGTTGGGCAATGTATCAACACACAATGACCTACATTTTCCATGATCTTATCCAAAAATTGTGGAATATTACATTGACGACATTCTTGGGAAGTCTAAATCATGAAAATATCATCTTAATGTCCTTGAATCAATCTTCACCCATCTCATTCAATTTTGTCTCTACCCTGAATCTTACAAAAAAATTTGGTATTTTCACTAGAAATGTTTTGGGATTTATCATATCTCTTCATGGAATTGAAGTTGATCCCAAAAAATTTAGGGAAATAATTGATATGCCTCCACCTTCCAATATTAAACAACTACACAATCTGTAAGGAAAACTACAGTCCATCCAACATTTCATATCACAACTCTCTAACCATTGCTAACCATTTCACCATCTTCTCCGCAAAGACATAGTGTTTCATTGGGATTTTGACTGCCAGAAGGCCTTTGATGAAATCAAACAATATTTATTATCACCCCCTGTACTTATGCCACCTCGTGAAGGGGATCCATTTTATCTCTACATCTCTACCTCGGAACATGCCCTAAGAGCCATGCTTGCTCACCGTGATGATCAAGGTCATGAGAAGGTTGTGTAATAAATTAGTCATATGTTTCATGAATATGAAACACACTAATCTAAAGCTGAAAATATTTTTGTGCATTGTACTTCGCTACTTACAAATTATGACATTATCTCCTCAACCACAAAACATATGTTTTCACTAGTTTTAATCCACTTAAATCCATGCACGCTAAATGATACTAAAATGATTGTATAACATGATGATTCATGTTAATGACTCAATTTTATCTTGACATTACACCACAAAAATCCATTAAAGGTCAAGCCATTTCCGATCAACACACTAAAGCACCCCTTCCTGATGATCAACCACCTCATGAATAACTACCGACAAATCCATCAATAACATTAATGAATTTGATGACTATGAATTAGACTTCACCCCCATCAAAATTACCCTCTTCTTTGATGACACTAAATTTCAAGAAGGTGGAGGGGATGGTGTCATTATCTTACCACCACTGAAAATTTGCGTTCTATTTTCATTCAAATTCAACTTTGAATGCACTAATAACATGGTGGAATATGAATCATTAATAATGGGCCTTACTAACACTATTCTCCTTGGTGTCCATGATCTAGAAATGTATGAGGATTCCTAAATTGTCATCATTCAAGTCAAAGGATAATATCAATGTAAAAAAATGTCCTTTAGAAGTACAAGGTCGGTGTCAATTTTCTCCTTTGCGCATTTCACCATTTCACCATTCAAGCTAGTCCATGATCTTTTAATAAATTTACAGAAACCATGGTGTCTCTTGACTCTCTCATTTATTTTGAAACAGAAAAATCAAAGGATAAGACTAAGATTTCCATATTCATTCAATGTTTGGATCATCCTTCACATCAAAATGAGATACCATCCATTAATGACATTAATGACAACTTACCTGATCTTTAGTTCATGTAGATATATAATTACCTTTTTGAGTGCAAAATCCCATGAGATCTATCATAATATGATAAATGATCATTTCCCAATGCACCACCCACTTCATCATCATAGGTGGTATTCTCTATAAATGTAGTTTCAACGACATACTACTACAATGTATTAAAACACATTAGTCAACCAGAGAAATTCAAGAGGTGTATGATGGCATTTGTGGTGGTCACTTTACTAGAAATACCATCGCTAAACACATTATATGGTTAGGGTATTATTGACCTACTACCTCCATTGATTATTATACATATGTGAAAAAGTGCATTAAATGTCAACTCCATTCTGATCTTATTCATATTTCGAGACAAGCACTATAACCCACACAAGACCTGTGGCCTTTCTCTTAATGGGGATTAGAGTTCATTGGCTCGATCATTCAAAGATCATCTCAACAAAGATAATGTAATCATCATTGCAATCTGAATAATTGACTAAGTGGGTTAAAGCAATTCCTTTGACCTCAACAAAATATGGACCCATCATTAATTTCATATATCAAAACATTATATGTCGCTTTGGCATCCCACATAAGCTTATCATAGATAATGGGAAATATTTTAAAAACAAGGAAGTCAAAAATATTTGTGATACATTCAACATCAAAATTATTTTTCTTCACCATACTACCCTTAAGAAAATAGACAAACAATGGCCTCTAATAAAACACTCAACAAAATCCTCATGAAAATTGTAAATGATGCGGTATAAACTAGCACGCTCAAATCCCATTCACTCTCTGGGATTATCAAACCAGCATTCACACACCTACCGTGTAACACCTTATTTAACTATCTATGGCTCTAAATCCATTTTTCCTCTCAAAATTCAAATTCTATCACTACGCATATCTCTCAAGGATTTCATCCATGAAAAATAATATCACCAAGATTATCTAACACAATTGGAATTGTTAGATGAAAAATGTCTAGCAGCTCTTAAACATCACTAATTTTATCAACAACACATTAGTAGGGCATACAAAAACATGTTAAAGAATGATATTTTAAAATAAATGATTTCATCCTTAAAGAAAATCAAAATGTGACTACATTAGAGCAGAGTAAATGTGGAAAGTTTTCCCCCAATTAGATTGGCCCTTATGTTGTCACTCACAAATATGGGTTAGGATTGTATCGTTTCATTTCTCTTGATGGAGAACCTGAGGTGGAACCCTTAAATTCTATCCACTTGTGGCCTTTCTACTATTAAGTAATTGACTATTATGACTCCAATTTTAGTCAAAACGTATTCATTACGTCATTACAACAAATTTCTTAAAATAACTACACCTACACAACAACATCACGAACATTGGGCATGTTGATTTAGGTCACATGTCCATTTATCACTTCCTATAAAAATGGTTTATTAGGGTTATTTCCCCTTAGGTTAATAAAATGATATAAATCTATTAGATGCTAAAAATAATAATAGACTGATCCCTCGAAGGACAGCTATTCACAAAATGCAAACTATCAAAAAAGAGTAGATTGATCCCTCGAAGAATAGTTACCTATATAAATCATGGACTGATCCCATGAAGGAAAATAATTCAAATAAAAATTGTCAAAAATGTAGACCATACCCTCAAAGGATGGCTACTCATATAAGGTTTCTGCATCGTTCACCATGAAAATACAAAGCATCTGAGAAAGCTTCCCACATTGATTAGGTTTCATGTCACAAAGAAAACTTCCCACATTGATCATTTTTCTTCAAATTTTTATAGAATTTGGGGTATCAATTGTCTATAAACCTGATAAAAAGGAGAACCTTTTTCGTTATAATGGCATACATCCACATGGCTTCCTCTTTTTATTTATCCTAGCAAAAACATCTTATGTCCAAATTCATTGTGATTTACCTAAACTATCTAGTAACAAATCTTATTTAACATTTTAGAAGGCTACAAGTAGAAGTGTTATCAAAACCCGTTATACACATTACAATTTAGTTGGGTGATCTTTCCACTTTTACATTGTTTTATTTAATCACATTTTTATTAAATCACATTTTCTAAAGTTAGTTGAACATAAAAAATAATAATCAAAACATAAACATTTCTAGATATCAATATATCCAACGCATATAATATATAACACGCACATATCCAAATCAAAGACAAGAACACATCAACATCATCATCATTATATATAAAATCCTTAATACGAATAACTACATAACATCGAGGCTTATATGAGCCTATCAACACAAGTATAAAAATCATCACCATCATGTATATATCAAATTCCACTATATAAATGTCCACATAATCAAAATGACATCATACATAGGAAAAATGGGCTTCCATGAGCCTATATACTATCATGTGGTAAACTCCATCAAACTAGGATCATGAGTGCCTCCCACTACATGGCCACCACCACTGGATACTCACTCACCATAACCTCCTTTTGGTAGTCTCGAAGGTGGGTGACCCACGCTCATTATACTATCACTGGGCCTAGTCATTGTTGTGGCACCCTCTTGGGCAGCTACATGATCAACATATAAAATGGCATTGGGATAGTTTCTAAATGATCATAGCCATATAATAGTCCATCTCTGATGGCACAACCTAGTAATGAGACACCACAATCATTCCAATAGGATGTGTTGCAGATGTTCATCTGTTTCTAACCATCATTGATAGCTCTGTGCTAGAAATAGAAGCCTCATGATCCCCAGAGCCTTCTTATAGGTATCTCTCTGAATATTGTACCAGTATCTATTAGAAGAGACTTATACAAGCTATTCCTATAGGATATCTCTCTCTATTTTAAATCCATATGTCTTTACAATGAGAGTATCTTGAACTCCCACAAATTCATCACGCTCTCTCTAATCGACATCTCACTTTTCCTCCACTATGGCCTTCTCATCTGTTACTTTCACAACATCTACAACTACAACATCTAGAGCTATAGTAACATCAGGCTCAAACCTCTCCTCTTCAGCCTCACCTCCCTTCTCTGCTCCTCTCTCTGCTCAATCCCACATCAATATAACCACCTATGTAGCCCTCTCTACTTCCCTCATCCTCTCAAAGACCCTCAATGAGCGGGCCCACCATGCAATAAAATTTGGGGTCACCCCGCATCATTGATTAGAACTATATTTTCATCCTCATCTAGACCCATCACACCTAGCTTCTCAACAATGACTATGGTACCTACCATAATATCCTGCAAGGTCTTAGTGTCCCCATCCTCTCTCCTATACAAAACTGGATCCTTGGGTATATCTTAAACTAGGAAAACTGTCTCAAGACCCAACTAAAATGTATCAACTCATCCTCCTTGGCTCTACGGCCTAAACCCATATGTCCTACTGTAGATACAATAAATCCTTAGAAAACTTAGGACAATCATGGAAAATTAGATATCGTCTCCAAATCACATCCCCCACGTATAACCCTGATATCAAATCTCTATAATATGTAGGCCCCTTGGCCTTCCTCTCTCTACCAAAACTTGCACTCCACCTCATAAAACCTAGGTTCCTCAACTCAATAGAACTAGGTAATCCCAAAGGATGAGAAATAACAATATGTGCATATGCCCAATACTATAGTAAGAATCCAACATCTATCCCATAACGCTTGTGGACAATCTAAGACTACATCTCTCTATATGTCTATGCCAATAAAGCAGGAGCCCACTCAAAAAGCCGTACGTTGCTCCATCATCTTTGTAACTACCCCTATAATTATCCATGGGAACCACACATGAATCGGGTAGTGTAAAACACAAAATCCCTAACATCACCATTATCATCCGCAGTAACTTGCTCTCTCGGACTCATATAAATCATGATAATCAAAAGCACCGATGAAAAATTCACACCCTAAGCCTCACCCCCATATAACCATTACATACTATCTACTATCTTTGCATCTGAAATAAATTAAAAATGCCCCCAATCAGAAATCTAGTAATCTATTGAACATCCTCAAGAGTGACATCTCTCCTGTGGATAGCCAAAAAAATTAGTGGAAGGATTCCACCTCTTTATCAAAGATAGAATTAAACTCTGACATCTATGTACTCTCCTATAAAATATCATCCCACAAAATCCCACAGTATCCAGTGATCCCAATCTACAATAGATAATTCCTCTTTGACCTCATTGAGCATCAAGAGGATATGGTCTCGAATCCACCTGCAAAATACACACATGAAAGTAAACATTAATAACATTGTAAAATTATTTAAAAATAAACATTTGAAATCAAAAAATACCCTCATAGCATGAGCCTAACATTCAAACATGTATAATATAACTCTAAACATTCCACAAAGTCAAAAACATTTATCAAAAAGCATAACTTTTTACTTAAAAAAACTATTCTTTTGTAGGTGAATCATTTTCAATTCACCTCAATTGCTATCCATTAAAGGAATCACCAACGAATCCTGTAAATATGGCCTTGGGAATCCCCATGCCCCATTACACATTTGAATCCCCAAAAATTGCAAAAACTACAAAAACAAAATAAAACAATTTAAAATCCTACCTCTTCTAGAACGAGCTTCTATTTGTGACTCAAGGAGGCCATTTGGACAATCTTTCACTCACCAAACATGTTTTTCTCACCCAGTGCCAAAGTGATAAATGAACAATAAATTTAGGTACTTATACCATCAATTATCCACGCGATGCGATTGTCGGTGATTGTGGAAATCACCAATGATTTTCCCAATCACCGACGATTCCATTGTTTTAGTCTTCCTTGCTTACTTTGCCCAAAGACATGTCATTTTTACCCTTTGCACAAGTGTGCCATGTTTCTAAAAAAGGTCTTAGCCATTAGGATATTTTTTTAAAACAACATAAACACAACATCAATATTTTCCATACATCTATGGAAGACGAGCCGTTTAGCCCCCATCACTTGGTTTTCCCATTCAATAGATTTATGTGGTAAGGGTCATCTCCTACAAGTGTCAAGCCCTTTGGCCACCCTGTAAATTGATTCTTCATAATTTTGCTTTGCACCACCCACACTTGGGACAAGCCTCTTAGAAATAAAACACAATGGTTTTCACCGTATTTTGCTATAGTAGACTCACTCATACCAACATAATTATTCTTTATCATTTTTTCTATCAATTTGCAAAAAAATTCTAGACAAAAAGGGGAAAATGTAGACACAAAATTTGCATCCTCGACTACGGTCACATTCACGACAAAAAGTGACACTTTCACGACCCTTAACCCATTTGATCATATTTAATTAACTTACTTGGACACCCCTCACATATCCCTAAAGTCTAGATTAATTATTTATTTATTTAATTAAATAAATTAGTTATTCCCCTTAAACCTCGCCCTCACACCTCGCTATGTCAACTAAGACACCTCGCTAACCACATAACCTCCTCTAAAACCACCTTCTAAAAATCACTAACATATACCTAACAACCTAACATCATCTAAGAAAACCCTCCCGAAAATCACTAACTTATTCCTAACTAACTAACCTTGTAAAAATCACTAACTAAACCTTCTAAAAAAAAAAGCTAACCGCCCTCATCCAAACCTAGTTTTTTTGTGGTCTTTTACCCTCTCCCCATCCTAACTACTTAAAAAAATTCATAACTAGTTCGAAAAGGAATAAAATCACATGTTTAACTAACTTAGTTAGGATTCTCCACAATTGCTGGAAATTTCCTTTATTTTTCAGCAATCTCTAAATATGTGCATTCAAACCTCCTTTGGGGAAGCATTCTCACATGTTTTACAGGTACATTATTCTTTAGTATCAACGTATCGAGATACCAAGACATCCTTCATCATATTTCACCAACGTCACGTTACTCTAAAGTCATCGAATTGATTGTTAAATTGCTTGTCTTTATCATCAAGTCATCTCCTTCATCTGTCGACAACCGTTCCTTTATGCGAGGTAATCAATTCATTATGTTCATATTTGCTACTTATTTTAGGTAATTTTTATTTATATACTAATAATATGTCATCATTACTCAAATTCATATTAAGTTATAGTTTAATCAATATTTTTATCTCTAATTAAATAAACTGTTGAAATTAACAATCTCTTGCGATTTCCTTGATCACCAGGTGATTTACCTCAATTCATTGTGATTACGGTGTTATTTTGATTTCTTTTTACATTTTTGCTTAATCTTTTAACATGTCTTTCTTTTTCCTACCATCTGCTAATATTTTTCCACTATTATGATTTCATAATGCATTAGGTGGTACTAACTTCTACACTACTTGTTCTTCCCGTTGTTCGACATCTACTCTACTAGGAATGCATTTGCTCCTTCACGACCTCAAGCTATGTACAAACCAAGATTCCCCTTTTGATCACCTTAAGACTATCTTTGCCTCAACCCAACATATCTGTGAAGCTACCGTTGCTTTCTGGGATGCATACAATGAGGTTCTGAGACTTTAGGAGGACCTTGTTCAGTATGAACGTAATTACGAGACCATCCTAGAGATCTTAGATGAATACTACCACACCGCTCCAAAATCTTACATCCACATCGATATCAGCATATCCAACACCAACACTACACTTTCTCACCTTTTAGACACCCCGGATGAATCCTCTAATTTCTTTAAGGTGGACTACATTTCTATTCATAATTCGACACCACCAAAGAATAGGAAGAAGTAATTGATCTTGTAGCATCTAACATGTTTGAAAATGTGTATAAAGACTATGAATATGATCTCTTTCTTTAGATTAATTATTAGTCTTTTATATGTATTTACATTTAAATAAGTTATATCGATAATCACATTTTCATTTTATCACTTTGTAATGAAATCTTAAATATCAATAAAAGTTTAAGTGTTTTATGAGAAGTTTAATATCTTTTAAATGAGTTCATTGGGCTTTCGAAACTGACCTTTTCAAGATAACTTTGCACATTTATCATTATAACATTATCTTTTTTAAGTGTGATTTATAGGCTTCTTTATAGGGAAAGAATATTTGATTCATCGTTTTCATGGTGTGCAATAAACTAAAATATACACCATGGGTATCCTAGAAACCACATCATCCTGACATCAATTTTGGTTGTTACCACGTGATAAATATCAAGAAAACCAAAGGTAAAATCATGTCTCGACAATACTCACAGAGAAAAAACCTCTCCCTTGGGCCAACATAATAAGTAGCCGAATTCATAAACAAATGATGGGAGTTTTTCAAATTGTGATAGGGAAGAAGGATGACATGACAAATTTTTCATGACTTCTTACTTGATTTATAACATTTTTTCATAGATTTTTTCCAAAATTATTAATGGAAGGTGATCATGAAAATGCCAAGGTGTATGATGTTTTCTATCGATTAAAGATAGAAAAATATGAATTACATTACATGAATATTTATAATCACTTCTTTGTACCAACAATTTGTTTATCCAACCATGATTGGGATACTTGAGATAATTTCCTAAACTCCAAGAGAGTTATTACTCAATATGGGTGTTATTTTATCTAATTCAAGACCTATTCATATATTAGGGTTAGTGGTTTTGATGGGAGTCCCTATTTACTCCCCAACTGTGTGAACGATAAGTGGATGTTGATGGAATTGGTCATGAAACTATTATCGATGCACCAATCATCACCAACAAGCATATAACATCCCCTATCAAGTTTCCCATGATCATTGGGAATTACACTCACTCAAATATCCTAAAAGTAAAAATATTGGAAGATGAAATGGGATATGCATGTTGGATAAGTTTGAATAAAGGAAGCACTATGATATAAAGCATATTTTACACAATATTTCACCTACTCGGATGGATCATAAACCTCCTTAAGAGGATTCTTAGATTAATTGTGAAGATGAGAAGAAATTTCGATGAAGAGACCATTCAAGAATAATATTGTCCAAGATGATTTATTTTGGGCTTATCCAAAGCTCAAGGGTTATAATATGATGGTAATGTGATTAGTGAATATTATATCCAGGATGATGTTTTCTCTCAGCCTTTTCCACCGATTGATTGGGATGCTTTGGAGAAAATTATAATCCGAAAGGACCGTAAATGTCAAACTTTCCTTAAAGTGGTTATTCTCAAAGGGAGTGGATGTAAGTTACCAAAATACCCCAGTATTAAGGGAGTATAGGGCTGGTAATATTATTGATGATGTTATTCCCCCATATTAGAAGGTCTATGCCATTAAGGATGTTTCATAGAGACAAAATATTAATATTCCTTTTAAGAAATTATCATCCACGCAAATAAGGGATGATGTAATTTCCTAAGTTTGAAAAATTGGAACTTCCTTCCTCTAGTAACAAGAATAGCTTGAGAAATACTTTAAGGAGTATGGTTGAGGCCCATATTTTTATGTTACCCCTTGTAAATTATTCTAGCATCTATTTCTAGATCGAAGGGAAAGGAGAAAGTGATGGAATCTAATCCCGGGAAGCTTATTTGAAACTCTTCATAAAATGAAGAAACTAGAGATTTGTCTCGCAAGAATCAAGGGAGGAGGAACAAGTCCACCTTCAGAGAGGAAAGAAAACTAAGGTATCTGATTGGGTTTATTTAGATGAGGAAGAGACCACTAAATATTTAGTAGTTCTTGATGTCCATGTCCTTTCACCTCTTATCACCCATTCTCTTGTAACTCTACTCATTGAGAAACCAGTACCTATGAAATCAATCCTTGATGTTCTAACATTTCTAGTTGCCTCATTTATTAAGTAACAACCCATTATGGATGCTTTTGTGCCTAATATCTTATATGTTCCACAACAACATACCGATATGCCAATAAAAGGGAATCATCTAGAGGGACTGAGGAATTTAGAGATGGAGTAGGATTTGATATCACCCCAGAGTAAATTCTAATTAGTTTGGAGGTAGGAGAAGAGAAAATTATTAAACATGAAGTACAACCTCACTCAAAAAGGATTCTAGTACAAATATCACAAGAAGAAAATTTGGGTGTCACGGTTGCAACAACACCTCGGAACCAAAGTGATTGCAGAAATTGTTAAGGCTCAAGTCCCGACAACTAAAGTTATTTCCTAGGAACCTTGAGAGACAATCCCTGCTCCTAGTAAGAAAACATGTGATAAATTTATATAAATAGAAAAGGAAGTTGGTGAATAACAACCCTAGTAGTTGAAGAAGTAAGATATCAATCTAATTATATGGATGGAATCGAGGATAAGAATGTACTTATAGGACAAGGTACTTAAGAGGAACCATTGAATGCATCTCTAGAAGGTATATCTATACCTTCTATATCTTCCAAATCCTTGTACTCATTCGTAACTCCAATTTTGCAATCACTTGATCAATCGAGTCCCATAAGGGATCCGATAGATATTAGTCTCCCAAAGAAGAAAAAGGTGGAGATATAGTTGAATGATGATTATTTACAAATAGTGTCCCTCCTCAATCCAACAAGACTACCCAAAAGGAAAAGATTTATTTCCATGGTAGTTATGAATAAGAAAAGAGAAATATTCATATACGTTTCAACTCCAAAACTGATGTGCCCCGGGAGAAGCATCCCCATCTGATTTTAACATCTCCAGGATCCCATTAGGTAAGCCTTATACTAAGGAAATTAAACATGATTTCTCTGTGGCAGTAGAAGGATTTTTCCAAAATATTGATGAATTCAAAGAAACCAAGAAGGATTTAAAGGCCAAGAATGAAGCATTATCCATCTTGGTTAGAAAATAAAATAGAACTCACAAGAAAGGGTAGGTTGAAATCCCTGAGATTACCAAGAATGATATTAGGAGGGTGAGTGACCTAGGATAAAGAGGGGAAGCTACCATCCAATGGTAAAATTATTCAGTTACCAGAGGTGAAGAAATTATTAGGAATCTATGAAGAGTTATTCTTGTATTATTGATAAAATAGAAACAACCAAGGCACTAACGAGAAAATTTGAGGCTTAGTAATTAATTTGGATTAATAAGTTACCAAAAAGGAAGATATTAAGGACTTAGGTGATGCCTTGGTTGTTAATGAAGGAATTGTATCTCTCGAGTCCGTAGGAAATCAGCAGGAATATGATGAAGTTGTAAAAGTAAGAGTGGAGACTCTCACAAAATCAATTGAAATTCTTAATGAGTTAAGAGAGAAAACAATGGAGTACATTGATGGTCTACATTTTCTAAGAGACAAATTAATTGGGGCGAAAATCGAGAAAGGATCAAAAGGGATAATACAAGGAATTTAATTATAATTTGTAGGGATCATGTTTTGAGAAAACCTAGAGAGACAAGGGTTTTTAATATATCCACCATGCAGAAATGGGCACAAATTGAATCAACATTTGATAAACTGTCAAGAAGTATAAAAAGGAAAACATTATTTCTATAGAACTATATAACACAAGTGTGAAGCAGGAAATAGTTTTCCACTACCATTTGGGACCCCATGAGGAAATTATCATATAGATGTTGGGAAATTTTGATGCTTACAAGGATAGGGTCGGAGACATTTCGGTGAATCATCCCACTAGAGTGCACCTAGAAAAATAAAGGAGGGAAAAGGAAATATTAAAACAAACTCATCTTCATGGTAATACATTTTCGAGTGAAGATTTCTCCAAACCGAATACATTTTTCTAGAGGATGAAATTCTGTTAAGAATAGAGGAATATCCTTTCTATTCCTTCCATGTGTCACAATGTTGTTCCTTCTTCACTCGACAAATTAGAAGAAGGAAGGAATCTTTTCGGTTGATATATATTTTCCTTTACTTTGGAAAGATTTTGAATTACGGAAGCCTAATTTAAAATATCCTTTGGGATGATTTTGGAGGGAAATTCAATCAAATTAATTTGTATAATTATTGGGATTTTGTCTTCATAAAAAGGGTTTTTGTCTCACATTTTTGTAAAAAGAAGAATTAATATATATTTCTATGATACTTTTTAATTTTATTAACTAAATACATCATTAGTTTTTACTCTTTCAAATTATGATGTTAAGATGATTACAATGTATAGTCATTAACAAGCATTGAGATCATCATTTTCATGTTCCTTGTTAATATTTTGGTATATATAAATGAAATTTGTTTGATTATGAGTTTGGCTTATGTGTTCTAGATTTTGTATATTGAGAATTCGGTTAATGAGTTACATTTTTATGTTACAATTTTGTATTTGTTGTTTCTCTGAATTACATTAAATATGTCCTTAGTGATTAAGTTTTAGGTATTTGTTCAATATTTTTGTGTGAGTACCTACTTTACAATATTGAATGCAATTATAAAATCCTTACTGAAATCATTTTATTGATGGATTTTCATAAGATTTTGAGTGAATCTTAAGTATATGATATCATAACTAAGAATTACTTCATTTAATTATTTTCATAAGACTTTATGCTAAGTATTTTAAAGGTTTTGTGGAACATTTCCACTAATAAATATCAATGAATGCAAATATTTCTTTAAGTGGAAACTACGAGTAATCGATGATTTTTCCTTCTTCATCCAAGATGTTATATTGTCTCGAGTGAATATTACAAGTTGTGTCATTAGAATATCCATTACCTTATAATCCATCATCCATACAAATACAAATATACTTGTAAATTCATCATACAAAACAAATAATTAGTTGGTCATTCTATTTTTTAACAAATACCAAAGTAAAAGGAACCTTTAATTCTAGTTTCCTTTATCATAAAAATGTAACAACAATACAACTTATCTATCTATAGTAACTTGTGTCTAGTGAAATAAGCATATGCTTCACTTTGTGTTACAACTTGTGAAATTAAAGTGTTGTTTTTATGGACATACTTATACCAGATTGATGTATCATTATAAATAAATTGAGGAGTAAAATATTTATATCTCCCCCTTTTTTTTTACCCCTTGTGTTCTCTCACCCCAGATTAAAGATAAGACCGGAGTAGTAGAGATAGACCATCACCTTTGTACATGTCACTCAATTACCCAAAAGCCTTGTCGTAGAGAGTTTTTATAAATACCCCAGCTACAAACAACTCATACCATAATGTCTATCACACTTAAAGCACCCCAATAATTTGGATATGTTGCTAGGCCCGAAGGGTGTAATATTGAGTACCAAAACCAACCGAGAAATAATACAAGGTATTAGACCATCAACAAAAAAAGGGATCTAGAATCCCATATAATTGATGACCAATAAGGTTTTTCTCTTAACAAGAACCAAAACTAAGAAACCCAATTCACCTCTCACGAATAAACCAACAAAAAGGGATGAGAGAGGTTGAATAGCTCAAACCCAAATAACCCTCATTTATTATTACCATCGATCATGCCATAACTCTCGTTTATCATCAATAAGAAACATTTAAGACACATAAAATAAATTAATATGTTCAACATAGGATATATATATATATATAGAGAGAGAGAGAGAGAGTTAACTAGTTCATGCCTAAAAATATGCATCTAAAACTTTCCTACTACTTCTATAGGATTTTCCAATAGTTGAACTACACATCAAGTCCTTCTCTCCACGGTTTTACAAACAACTTCCAAATTGAGCAACCCACAACCATGGAATAACAATAATTCTTCAATAGAAACATATTGCTTGAGTCTCTTTTCCCACCATGAACAACCTCCTACAACTTTAACATCTAACTCAAATTTTCATGCATAGTTCAAGACATGAATAGAGCTATTAATGGGGAAAGAAAAGCTCTACTTCCCACAATAATAAGAATAACCTTTCATGTGAATGGTTGGATTCCAAGGGAAGTTTTGAGATTCCCTAATTCATTAATGTTATTAAGTTCCCGACCAACTAATCATAGGTTTAAGGATTCCCATGATTGCTCCTTTTTCCTTGAGACTCGCATCATCTTTCGATAATTGGATGCATACCCTATTAAAATCTGATGGTTCAAATACTAAGGAGATGGACTCCTAATTTGGCCGGAGTTGATAAGATAGCAATTAATTTTAATATCCAATTTTCATCTGCCAATAAGAATATCCTAAATTATCCTACCAAAATACACAAAACCAAATGGTGAGACAAAAACATCATTCATAGCAAGAATGAAATAATCATTACTAAAGAAATGAACGCAAAAAAATAGCAATTAGGTAGGGTGTTACATATTTTCCCCTTTAAAACCATCATCCCAATGACTAAAATAAAATAGCCACTAATAGATAAGATATAACAAGACAAGCATACACATTCTTATATCCAAAGTAATCAAGATAATTTAACTAAAACATATAAATGTTAACTTTTCAAAAGATTACCACCAAAGTCATTGGTTGTAATAGCTAATATTTGGTGAGTTTTAAAATTACATAGTTTTTCAAGAAAATTTAAAAGAAATATATCAAATATATCATAATAGATATTAGAATAAAAAAATTGTCATTTGAAATAAGTGTGGAAAAGTAGTTTTTATATCATCAATATTTTCCTACGTTACTGATACCTTCATAAAAGTGTTCCCATTGGACCTTGCACTAAACACTATCTCAATTTATTAAGTGCAACCTACAAGTTTGCACCACTTTTATCGGCTCAACCAAGTTGATTCTTGGATCCTAAACCTATACGAAGTTCCAATTCATAACATGAGATATATCGATACATACTTTTTTAAAAAGAAATATGAAAAACATCATGTATCTTGGACAATGTGGAAGGCAACAATAAATGGTATACCATAGGATTGATCACTTTAATTACTTTAAATGGTCCAACAAAGCAAGGTGATAGCTTGGCTGACTTGGAAAATGTTATTGAGCTTTTCTTGCGATCAACCCTTAGGAAGACCTTGTTCCCTTATTCAAACTTTATGTCCACCACTGTTAAGATCTGCATAGCTTTTCTGCTTATCAACAACTTCTTTTAACTAATAACGAATGAGATTAACTTGTTTTAATTTTTTTTTAACATATTAGGTCCTACTAGTTCTCTATCCACTATGGTATCCCAAAGAGATAGGATTTCTACACTTTCTCCCATACAACTCCTTAAACGGATCAATTTTCAAAGATGAACGGTAAGTGTCATTGTATGTAAACTCAACCAGTTGAAGATATTCTTCCTACTTATATTGTTGATTCATGCAGTACTTCCTGAGCATATCTTCGACAACCTAATTGACTCTTTTAGTTTTCAAATGGTATGCAAAACTAAAGTTCATCTTTTTTCCCAAGGCTGAATTCAAGGTTTTTAAAAAAATGATAAGTCATTCTAAGATCTCAATTAAAAATTATCACTTCAGGTAATCCGTGCAATCTGAAAATTTCATGGACAAACCATTTTTAAAGCACCAGAGATTAATCTTTCATATTTCCTAGTTTAAAGTGAGCTACTTTTGTTAGTGTATCAACCACAACTAAGATCATATCATGTTTATTATTTGACATTGATAGTCCTTGCACAAAGTCCATATTGATTACTTTCCACTTAAATTTTGGAATGCTGTGAGGGTACAACATTTCGTTGGATGGAAATTTTTAAGCGTTAACATGTTGACATTCCAAGCAGATGAGATAAATAATTTACTATATCAACTTTCATCCCTTTCCAAAAATATTGTTGTTTCACATTAGCAAGCATTTTAGTCACTCGAGATGTCCAAAATAAGGAGCGTCATGAAATTCCTTTATCAATTTCATCCTTAAATATTTTTCCAATGATACATAAACTCAGTTCTCATACCTTAGGACTCCTTCATTGTAAAATTTGAAGCCCTTGTACCTCCTATCATTCGAATCATTAGCTATTTCTATTTTAACATGTTTATAATAAGGATCATCCAACATTACCTTCTTAACTTCATCCTTGAATTGGGTTCTTAGAGTCACTAGAGAAGAGATATGCTTCCTACAACTTAATGCATCTACCACCCTATTTTCCTTACCTTTAATATAATTAATATCGAATTCATAGTGAAATAATAACTCCAACCATCTTCGTTGCCTCGAATTTAGGTTGGGTTGTGTGAAGATGTACTTTATCCCGATATGATCTATTTTTAGCTCAAAGGGCTTTCTTATAAGGTAGTTCCTCCACACTTGCAAGGCACATCAATGGAAACAAGCTTCCAAGTCATGGGGAGAATAATTGATCATTTTCCTTCTTTCATGTGTGATCACATGGTCATTTTTCTTCGAGATCCCTCCTCGACCTTTACCGAAGGAATCTGCATTGCCATGGTGAAGTCCCTATTGAGATTTGAAACCTTTAAAATAGGTTTTAAAGCTAAATTTTCCTTTATCAAATTAGAGGCACCCTAAAACGTTTCTAACTAGATAAATTTCTTATCCTTCTTCTGAATGGATGTAATTGTAGCAGTGATTTTAGAAAATTCCTTCCTAAATTTCCGGTAGTATCTAGCCAACCCCATGAATCTTCTAACTTCATGCACATTTTTTGGAGCCGAAAAATAAATTATAGAAGATATTTTTGATGGATCTACTAAAATTCCATCCTTATTTATAATATGTCTGAGGTATTGTACCTCATTTTGATAAAATGAGCACTTTGAGAGTTTACCATATAATTTCCTCTTCCTTATCACTTCAAAATAGTTCTAAGATGCTCATTATGTTCCTCTACACTCTTAGAGTAAATCAAAATATCATCCAACAATACCAGCACACACTTGACTGAGAACTCCTGAAATACATTATTCATCAAGTTCATAAACGCTGCTAAAGCATTGGTAAGTCCAAATGGCAACACAATGAACTCATAATTCCCATACCTTGTCTTGAAGGTAGTCTTATGGATCTCTTTATCTCTAATTCTAAAATGAAGATATCCTAATCATGGATTGATCTTGGAATAAACTAATGCACCATGCATCTAGTCAAAGATGTCATATTTCCTTGGAAAAGGGTATCTATTTTTGATAATGGCCTTGTTAAGAATTTGATAATCGATGCATAACCTCAAAGTTCCATCCTTTTTTCTTGAAATATATGATTAGTTCTCACCAAGGGGACACACTTGGTATGATTAATGCTTTCGAAAACAATTCATAAATTTGTGGTTTCAGCTCAACAAGTTTAGTTATGGTCATTCTATAGGGAGCCTTAGAAATTTATTCACCTCCCGTTTTGATGTAAATGATGAAATCAAACTCTCACTTGGAAGTCCTAGAATATATTCCAGAAAGACATCATTTTAATCATATAACATTGGATGGTATTATACCAAGGTCTTATCTTCTTCCCCAAAATCTGATTTTTTTATAGAAAAACCATGAAACCTTTATTTTTGGCCTTCTTGAACTGCATTGTTGAGATTTTCCTTACATTAAATCCTCTCCTTATTCCCTCAATTTTATTTTCTCTCAAAAAATCATCGTAACATTTTTTTATTTGAGAGTAGTTGACAGTTGCTTGGTGTTGTCACAACAAGTTTATTCCTATGAATACATCATAAGAACCCAAGGGAGCTATATAAAGATTTAGCTGCATGGTGAAACTTGGCAATTCCAATGCTACTCCAAACAGACATTGATTCACCGTATGAATAACATTATTCCCGTAATGTACGGTCCATGAGTTCTTCATATGAACAAATTTTCTTTGTAATTTAGAATATAATTTATTAGAAACAAAAAATTTGATTGCTTCAGTATCAAATAAAATAGTTATAGGTAGTCCAAATAACTTACCCACGACATCGATGGGCATAGCTTTTTTCTCTACTTGTCTATCAACAACAACACCATGTATCTTGTTTGGCTAATTTTTTTCCTTCCTTTGTGGAGAGTTGCTTACATGATGATATAAACCACATATTAAATGTCCCACTATAGGTCCCTTTTTGTCGACACAATTTCAACTTTTCTAGACTTTTATGTCCATTCTTTATAAAATTTGAAATGTTCCTTGTTGTTGCATCTTTCTTTCCATTTCCAGGCTTATTACCAAATTTTTTCCATCCTAATTTATTAGGTGCTAATGGGGAGGGTGAATTGAAATTTTTCTTTTTCTATTCTTCACAATGAGTAGACATAGCCTGCAGTTACGCTTTTGTCTTATGGAATTTTAAAACAATGCCTCCATATTTGATGGTCCATAAACATCAACTTCTTTTCCTATGATGGGGTTCAACCCATAATATATTTACTTATGAAAAATTCTCATCAGTCATGTAATTGAGAGAAATATTTTAGAAATTTCATAAAATTTTCCCAATATTAAGCTACCATCATGTTATCCTGAGCTAGGGTTTGGAATTCTCGACATATTTTAGTTGTATAAAAATTATGGAAACTATCAATACCTAAAATAGGTCTTGATGTGTTCGTGGTTATGTTATCATCATCAACCCCGTTCTATCTTCCGACATTCCCACCACAAGGAATCCTTTTTGGAGAGATGATAAGCTCCCCATACATCCTTTGTCTCTTAAGAAAAGTTTCGATGGTGAAATAAGTCTCTATCTCACTAATTCAATTCTTATCCCCATCACCTAAATTCATTCCATCAAACTTAAGTTGGAGGATTCTCTTAATATTACATCTCGGCCACAAATCATGCCCTCTTGTTCTTAGGTGGGTTTATAGCATCCAAATTCGGATTGGTAGCAATAGGTGGTCCCCGAGGCTGCTCAATATTTCCACCTTTAGTACAATTGTAATTATCCATCACCTATTTTTCTATAATAACCATACAATTGTGCGTGTCCTAAAGGACATCGAGTATTTCATCCAACTTATGTGTTATGACTACCTCGTCATCCAGTGAGTGATTATTCACAAAGTGGTGCCTCTTGTCCTAGCCATCTTACCATTTTAAATAGGAATTAAGTTCCAGCTAGTGTAGGGAATCAATAAGTCCTTAGATGTAACCTTCATCTTTGACACCAAATGTAACAACACTCTCCTTAACAGCTTCTTCAAAATGGGCTTATTTTTTAAAATATCTTTCCAATAATAACATTAAATAGAAAAAATTTAAATATAACATTTATTTAGCATTCAATCCATCTAATAACCTAAAAAAATCATGTGCGGTTGTATGTGTCAACTAGATCTTCCCGACCCCCATAATACACTCTTTTAAGAGCATATATATGAAGTATACTATTGGTTTAACTTGAAACAAGTTTTGATGATCAAGTTTTGTTCTAAGTGTCTACCAAGGGCTTAGTAAATTGATTTCCTCATGGCATCTCACACCTCAATTGGGAACTTGTTAAATATGACAGTGTAATCATTGGCTTACACTACTTTCACCAAAGTTTATTAAACATGCATTCATGTTCGGTCTCATGATAGAACACTCATCAATCAAAACTTGTCCTCTCACCACATCACTTTCATTGGCTATCTATATTTTAATCAATAAATTCTGTAATTTATATTACCAGTTCACATGCAACGTCCATGTGCATGAAAATTCACTTAAATGTCACTTATTGGCGGTGGGAATTTATTAAGTTAATTAATGACTAATTTCATTCTTAGGATGAAGTGTAGTAATATTTTTCAGCGATGATAATGAGAAATTATTACTTCAATATACTTACTTTAGCATTCTTGTTAACTTGATAATATCACCTACTATGTATTTACCTACGATGCTTATAGTATGATTGTTTCCTTATTCATTTCACCATTTACTAAATTAAATGTCCTCACCTTATTTTATGTACTATAGGTACATTTATCTCGTTATCCTTTGTACTAGGGAACCTAAATCTCACCTAATGATAATTCATTATTAAAATAAACATTTGTTAACTAGTCCGAATAATAACATATTATTATAACCAGCATCCCGATTGCCATCCATAACAATTCAATTTTTAACAATAACATCATCTTTATTAAATAATAATAATTCCAAATACATTATGGATTTCCAACAGTAATACTCCATTTACAATAGGCTTGACTGCCCCTTCTTCATCTTAAATATGACATTGAAGTATAATTTAATTTTACAAAAATTGTATATTTAAGTATAATGAATTCAACTTAATCATCAATATTAGGTAGCTACACATGTATATATTTTCTTTAGCCATCCATGAAAAATGGTACACCTTCTTCATCTGTAGGAGATAGAGAGGGTAAAACATGGTCAGTTCAAAATGAACTGGCATGAACTGTCATTCTCATCATCCCTAATTTTTATCACATTATAATATATATGTTAAACATCCCTGCAATCCTACCATTTCCATCTTCCAAAACTTCAAAATAACACGAAGAGGTAAATAGAGATATTCTCATCGTCTTTAAATCATTCTTAACTTAGGAGAGTAAAATACATCATAATACCCACAATTAAGGATAACTCACCTTAAAAATATTACAACATTGTATCATAGAACCGAGTTATCATAACATAATTCTAGATAAAACCATATTTGATAGTAGGTCCATACATTTATCATTTCTACTCCCAAATTCATATAAGTTTAAAATCATTACATGAAACTCCACCCTTTTTGGAGTCATCCAGTTGACAAGTAATGAGAGGTAACTTATCGACACCAAAATAATGTGCAATTGACCGAAACCAAAAAAAAAAAATTCCATCGACTCCATCTCATAAGGCCACTACTCGGTGGCACTGCATGATGATTCTACTTTGGTCAATAACATCCTTGATGCTACCCACCGGTAGTGATGCTGCTGGTTGGTAGCATCTCTCTCGGTAACATCCTTCGATGCTACCATCTGGTAGCATCCCTCAATGCTACTCTTGGTCGGTACCTTACTTGAATGCTATCGGTTGGTAGTATCCTTTAATGGTATCGATCGGTAGCATCCATCAATGCTACTAGTAAAAATCATCCTTGATAATATTGACTGGTAGCATCCCTCAATGCTATTAGTTGGTAGAATTGGAAGATGCTATCGCAATCGATTATACTAGTCAAGAACATACAAATATGCTACTGGTCCACTCTAACAGAGGGTTTCTACAACCCAGAGAAAATATGTTTCCCCAAATACAAGCCAACAAGTGCTTCTAGAGGATCAACTGTGAAAGAATACAAGGTATTGGACCATCAACAACAAAAGGGATCTAGAATCACATAGAATGATGACCCAAAATGGTTTTCTATTATCAAAAACCAAAACTAAGAAACCTTATTTACCTCGATGGATCAACCAACAAAAATTACGAGAGAGACCGAATAACTCAGACCATAACCACCATTGTTCAATTTTAGCATCAAACCATGCCATAATTCTCATTTATCATCCATAAGAAACATTTAACACATATCACATAAATCAATAACTATATAAGAGAGATATAAAGAGTTAATCATTTCATACCTAAAAAAGGGGGTCTAAAAATTTCCTACTTCTTCTACATGATTTTCAAGCAATCGAGCTACTCAGAAGTCCTTTTCTCCATGTTTTTGTAAAAAACCTCAAAATTGAGCAGCCCAAAACCAAGGAATAAAATGGCTTATTCAATAGTGATGTATGGTTCGAGTCTCTTTTCCCACCATGAACAACCTCTACAATTTGAACAGATAACTCAAACTTGTATGCGTAACTCAAGACAAGAATAGAGCTCTCAAGGGAAAGAATACTCAAGATATACTTCCCACAACAATAAAAATGACCATTCACGTGAATGGTTGGTTTCAAGGAAGTTTAGGGATTCTCTAAGTCATTAATGTCATTAAACTCCCTACCTACCAAACATAGGTTTCGGGATTCCCACCACCACTCATTTTTCCTTAAGACTCGCATTAACTATGAATAGTTTGACTCATACCCTTTTGAAATATGATGGTTCAAATATTAGGAGATCTAATCCTAATTTATCCAATCGATAAGATAACAGCTTAATTTTAGTATCCAATGTTCATCCACCAATAGGGATATCCTAAATTTTCCTACCAACATAGATAGAACCAAATGGTAAGATAAAAACATCATCCACAACAAGAATTAAATAATCATTACCAAAGAAATGAACACAAAATAAATTGTAATTAGGTGGGATGTTATAGTTTGAAGTAATAAATAGAAATTGATAAGAAGAATGAGAGGCCTCTTATTCTTTGTAAATGTGAAAAATAGAGCTAAGATAGAATGAGAGGTTTTTCATTCTCTCAACATTTTTTTACATTAAGGGAGAATAAGAAGCCTCTCATTCTCCTTATTTATTATTTTTAGTTTTTCATGTTGTATTCATCCTTTTTTATTTATTTTTATTCACTTTGAAGGAATAAATAACAATCCATAGGGAGAATGGGAGATCTCTCATTCTCCCTCAATATGAAAATAAAAGTTAAGAGAATGAGATATTTTTCATTCACTCTCATCTTTTATTTTACACATTAAGGAAGAATGGGAGACCTCTTATTCTTCTTATTTATTTATTTTATTTTGAGGGAGAATGAGAAGATTTTTTCTAATCATTTTTATATATTACGGAGAATGAGAATTTTTTTTGTAATGCAAACAAGTGAACAAGGAAAAGTTTGCAAAAGCTATAAAAATGGGGTAAGAACACTTAAGAAACCCCAAAATATTTGAAAAAACAAATCAATATACCATCATAATAACAAATAAGAAAGGATTCATTACTTTGCATGCATTAATCTAGAAGTAAACAAGCAATCTAACATGCCTAGTTATCCTCTATTGTTTAAAGCTTTGTAAATGAACCTAATAAATATTCTAAGTAATCGGTTTGTGATTACGAGAATGGGAGATCACCATTAATGGCTAAAAATCCATATGGTTCTTCCCATTTGATGAAAGCTTGAGTGTGTAGTGTAATGGAAAAGTAAATAGATCGGTGAAAAAATGAAAACAATCTCTAATCCTAAACAAAATACTATAGTTTATGTTAGAAAGGAGGAAGTGTTCTTAGAAATGGTCTTGGGGTAGTGGGGTATTTATAGTTTTTCATTTCAAGAATGGGAGACTATTGGTGCATGTGGGACAAATGAATAAGCCAAAAATCACTTTATGGATTAGAAGAGGTTTAAACATGTCTTATACTAGTTGATATAGGTTTAGGCTAATTAATCCTAATTAGTGAAGAATTAGGAGTTTGAGAGAGTTTTCTCAATCCAATGAAATGGATTGATGGTCTAGAAGGCTACTACAAGTGGTTTAGAAGGATATTAGAATATGGTTTAGCTAACAAGATACTCTATTAGCATGTTCTAGCCAGCTATAAGAAGAATACAATGAAAAGGATGTCGCAAAGGGAGAGTTAGATAGGCCTAATTGATGAGGTGTCATCAATTTATGTGGAGGAGAATAGTTAGTGCAATAATTAGACTAATAGTGTTTTGATCAAACTATAGGTGTCTACATTTTCCCATCTTTTGGCTAGCGTCATTTATGCCACTTCAAATAAAGTAGACAAACACAAACAACTAAGTTCTTTTTAAGTAGTGGAAGAAAATTTAGTAAGGTGAATGATGCCCCCTCGAGGGTCGATAGGGCGATGAATGAGGTCGATCGACAATCAAAAAATAAGAGGAAAGAATCATATAAGAATGAGAAGTGAGAGAATTATGGGGAGAGAAGAAACTGGATGAAAAGAAGGGGAATGGAGAAGAAAATAGTGAGGAAAACATATTGAGCTATTTGCAATCCAACAACATTAAGACAATATTCATTGCATCATATTTCTAAGAATCTTCATCATCAGTCCTTATTAAAAGTATAAGAAGATGATAAAAGTGTAAAATTACATGAAAATCCATAATACAAACAATTATCAATTGATAAAATTACAACTCCATGCAACATACAAGAATGCAATGCAATAGGAGAAGTAAACAAGTTGATTTACTAGGGTAATAAATACAAACACACACACACACACACTCAAACCAACAACGTTCAAGATAGTTGCACAAATATTTTTATTAAGATATAGTCCCAAATGTTTATGATAAAAGACATACATTAAAAATTATTCCCCAGAAAAATTTCATGCAAGGAATAGAACATAGGACACTTGGGTCCTATGAAAAAGTAGTGTGCACTACAAATCAATACCAAGCAACTCATTGTGCCGTAGAGTACGAGATGATGTAAGTAGCTGAGATTTTGTAAATGATTCTAGAGTGAGAAGATACATGAGTCATTTTTTAAAACCATATGAAAATGATAAAAAGATACAAGATGAATGCCATGTGAGAGACACAAATTTTAGCCGCAAAATGAGTTGTTTACTATTTTTTTGTCAATTTTATGAAATTTTACAATTTTTTGGATTTTTGAATAATTTTATAATTTTTTTAAATTTGAACATTTTTGATTAGTCAAAAGAATTCAAAAATGGAATATAACCCAAAAGCATGTGGAGTTCCCCATGGAGAAGAAGCGGGTGTCGGTTAGCGAGAAAATGCCACGACAACAAGGAAGAGTCGAAAAATAAGTATTTAATATAAATGATTATCACGATAGATAATTAGAAGAAGGAAGAAGGAAAAGACCACCATGAAATATTGTAAAAATTTCCTAGGGAGAAGAAAGGGATGTTAGGTGGCAAGTAATACCCAACGTAGTGAAAAATTAGTTTAAAATAATTATCATGGCGGTAGAAAAACGGGTTAGAATGACCACGAATGTTGAATCGCACATTTTTTTCCATCACGGAGGGTGAGAGGTCATAATGATGGGTTAAAATATCCCTATATACCCTTCCCGAGAGGGGTAAATCATCAGATTCAGTTCATTTGTTACGGAGCTCTTGCGAATTTTCACCGCGAGTGACTTGTGGGATGGAGAGAGATGGTGAGAGTTCGTAAGAAGCAAATCGACACATAGATCAGATATGGGATTACCTTTGGGATGATTCCGATGGATGCTATGTGAGTTCTCTATACCTTCTAGTCAATTTTTTCATATAATGTTATTTATTAGCATTTTTAGGCTAAATTTAGGGTATTTTTTAATGCATTTGGTGTGCATACGTGCCTGGAAAGGGTACGTGCATGCGTACGCACTGAAAATGTGGGTATGCACATGTGCACATGTTGGAAGGGTCACATATGCATCATGTGGTCAACTACATATGCACGTACATGCGTACGCCAAATCCGCATGCGTATGCGTCATTCTAGGCATGTATGCACTAGGTGAGGGTTAGTTTTTAGGATGGAAAATGGCTAGGGGCATATGCATCATGATGGGTCTGTGTTTTTGGAAGGCACACATATATTTCTTAGACACGTATATGTCAAGATAGGCATGCACACATCCAAGGGAGCGTGCATGTGTCAAAGGAAAGACTTAGCCAATTTTTGTATAAAAATAGGACAAGTATAATAGATTGTGGGCTAGAATTTTGTAGAAGAAACTAAAAGGTAGTACTTAGAAGAATATAGAAGAAGATAGAGAGAATATAACAAGTGTATTGTTACTTTACGAGATGATTTCCAGTCCTTCATACTAGAGAGCGGATAGGCACCTCGCCGCTATTGAGGTGAGTTTTGATGAGGAGCAGGGGAGATACTTGGATATCCTTTTATATGTCACTGGATTGGATTATGTGGCTCATATGCCACATATTACTCTTGATCAAAACCTCCTAATAGCCTTATCTAAGAGGTGGCACAATGAGAGTTAATGTTTTTGGCTCCCTAGTAGCAAGATTACTACTACGCTTAAGGACGTATGGAGGATACCGTGGGTTCCCATCTAAGGTCAGCAGATTGAGTATATGAGCTGCCAAATGGATATTGTAGATTGTATCTTTGATCTTTTTAGATTAGAGGATATACCTTGATGATGTTTGACTATTAGACTATCTCGGTGCATATCGACTTGGAGTTATATCGGGTGGTGTTTTATTTGATAGCCATTGTCATGACGTTCTTCTTCTTGACAAGACCGGTGCTACATTCCCACTTGGTCTCATTGGTGTAGTTCATAGATTGATTGAAGGTGAGTGATATTTTTGTGGCCATTTTATATTTACACATTTGTACTAGGATCTTCACTTGATTACCTACTACCATCAAAATATGGTAGCCACGACTGTGTTACTACAAATATGGGTCTAGGACCACATAGCCATTGGGCGTACTACATGATTTTTATGAGTGCATGCCCTAAAAGAGCTATCGAGAGATGGGTTGGGTTACGCAAAGAGGATGTTCAAGAAAACATGGGCTATACGTATAATTACCATCGGGAGTTTGATTAGCTACAATAGATCACAATATTATGGAGGCCTTATAGACATTTCTAGTGGCCAGAGGATGGTCTAGAGCTTAGTATGGCCATGTTTGATCATTTTATGTTCGGAGATGACACTATATTAGAGAGTTCTATAGAGAGGATAAATGTCGGTGATAGTTTAGACTCGTTCGGGATGTTCGAGGAACAATATTTGGTATGCACGTAGGGTCTATGAGGTTTTTGACATGGAGAAATAGATTCAGATGGATAGGGATACAACCACTTATTAGTAGATGGTGCTAGTACCATGGGTATGATGGAGACAAGTTAGGAATCCCGGGGTGACAACAGTGTATGATTAATGGTATCATGTAGTTATACCTCGTTGTTTGAAAATTCCATGGGTAGCCTGGGATGTAGGGGTTAGGCAACCTCCAAAGGGGCCACTGGGTAGTGATGATGAGGATAAGGTTAGAGATGATGATAATGAAAATGATGATGATCCCTTTAATGGTCATCATTATGATGGGAGTAGAGGATAGAGTCCTTCACCTTAGCTTCCACATGGACAGGGGTCGAGGTTGAGACATGAGACAAGTACTGAGAGCTCCAAAGGTACAACTTCCTCCAATTGTTATTCCAGTTGGATTTCATATTCCATTAGAATAGGTACACCCACGATACTTCAGGTCCTCCTCCTTATTTCCTAGGGAAGCACATGGCTAGGTAGTTGGCTCCGTAGTAGTGTCCTCCTCCTAGTCTACCACATTATGGTAGAGGAGACGATGGTGGAGACAGAGATCGAGATAGCTATATTATAGTAGCAATTACATCAGGTTGTAGTTTTGCAACTTCAAGTGGCCATTACGAGAGACCAGCTCGGATCTTAGTTACGAGTTGTTATTGTAGAGTGTGATGAGGCTAGGGAATAGGCTAGCCATGGAGGTGGTGGAGATGGTGCCACTTGGTTTCATAGATTCAATAGCTTGCTGCTCGGTGTACATAGATATTAGGCTTGTTAAAGCGGTCTTAGGAATAGGTAAAATAGTTAGTATTTCAAAGATATCAAGCCCATGATGATGTCTAGCCCCTTACAACATGAAGAGACTAGGCATAGGCTCGGGAGAAGGCTATGATTGCAGAAAGAGATCAAATGTTTGCTTTAGTGACACATACTCGGTGGATGTAGCATAAGTTATAGGAGAGCATGATGCTCTACACCATGCATCGATGACAGGTGGGATGACTCATATTTTATCATATGTGATGAGGGAAAGTGGTGAGGCCTCCTATTATAGGGCCGTATATTACAACGTAGTCTTAAAGGAGATGAGAGTGGCATTATTTGATCAGCTAGATGTGAGCAGATCTATATCTAGCTCTCGGAGGACCTCTCGATCGGTGATCGGTGCAACAACCCACTATACGGTGGAGTGTTACAGCTTTGGTTGGTCCATGTCATCAACAACAACATCCTCCTCCAGGTCATAATCCAAGAAGCCCAAGAGAGTGTGAGAGTCGTGGGTGACTCTCTTTATCTTTTTTTATATTGATAGATGTATGTACCCTTTATGTATGCCTCTTATGAAGGCTCAATTTTTATCGATGGTGTATTGATGTACCATTTTTGGATTATGCCTCCTGATGAAGGCTTATTTTGATTCATGCCCATGATGGCATATTTTTATATCGATGATGTATATATTTTTTGAAATAGACATTGCATATATATATGTGGATATTTGATGTTATACTTGTCATGTTTTTATATGATTGATGATGTGGATTTATGGATGATGATTATATCATGATATTGTATGATTTTACTTTTCATGAATGTATCATTATGGATGTTGATGATGTGTCACATGTTTTCGATTGATGATATATCCTTTAGATATGTGACAATATGATATATGATACTATTTATCACTTATACCATATTGTCAAAAATTATTGCTAATCTGTGATATATCCTTTAGATAAGTGATAATTTGTGACAATATGATATAAGTGATAAATAGTATCAAGCATGTATACTAGGCTAATCATTACATATGTGACAATATGATACATTATAGAAGTGATAAATGTTATGATGCTATGATGACAATAATTTGTACAATCATTTTACAAGTAAAACCTAATTAAAATGAACACAAAACAAATATTCAAAAGTATGCAAAAATGGATTCAATGTAATAGTTAAGTAAAACTCCACTTGAGTAAGAAATTGAACGTAATTTAAACATACAACATAAAGCGGTGGAAGCAAAAATAAAGAGCACACTATAAATATAAACAAGTATGCAAGATAAAATGAACTAAATGTAACAACTAAGTAAAACTTAACCTAAGTACATGAATTCAATATATGACATACAAAATGTAAATAAGATGCAACCAACACTCTACAAACTAATAACTAAAACTAATCAAACTACTAATTTATTTTTGTGGGACATCATTGATATATTTTCTATTATTTTCATTGTCATCTTGAAAGATACATTTTCAAGGCTACCGTTCACATTGTTTTCAAGGTTTCCTCAAGACAATGATCATTTTGTTTGTGTAGTATAATCCCTAAGAGGGATTTTTTCAAAAAAAAATTAGGTTTTTTGTGTACCATTTTCTAAATGTTTTTTTTTTTTTTTTTGTAAGGTTTGTTTTGAAAGAAATGTATAATGAAAAAGAAGCATGGATGCCCCCGGTGTGAGATGGGAATATACAAAGGCATAATGCCACACATGTATGTTCAAGAAGGTTAGATAAAAAGGTTTCCTCAATGTGAGATGGGAATATACAAAGGAATACCTTCGCGTAGAAACTAGATTAGATGAGCCGGATCAAGGCTTGTCAAGATAGGTTCGGTGGGATTCCTAAACACAGGAAAGGGATTAATCCTTGAAGTGAGAATTACCTATCTCGGATATGAAAGTAGATTGTTAACGAGAGGATCCTCTTTGAAACTCAAAAACCATTTTTCACCCAAGGACTCTGCCAAAGGAACCATAATTGCATGGTTTTCACACTTGGATGACATGTTTCGTTTTTTTTTTTTAAACTTTTATAACGAACTTCTTATTCAAGCATAAAATCATTTAAGATGCATGCATTCATAGGTTCCTTTATATCCTCACCATCTGCATGATCCAAATTGTATGCCCCTAAATGATACTTAGCGACCACAACATATGGCCCTAACCAGTTGGCTTCAAAGTTTACTTTCTTTTCTCTGTCTTTAACAGTGATTTTATGGTTCTCCTTCAACATGATATCACCTACATAAAACTCACATGGAATGATTCATTTATTGTATCCCTTTGATACCCGGTTTGATAAACCTTTGAATTATTGATCACTCTCATACGCTTCTCATCTAGTAGATTTAACTCTACCAATCAAGAAACCTTGTAGTCTTTGTCTTTATCTAGATATTCCTGGAGATATATTCTCGGGAGAGAAACTCAATTTCCAAGGTTATGATTTCTTCATGCCATAGACTAATGAATATGGGGTCACTTTAGTAGGGGTATGGATGGCGGTTCAATATGCCCAAAGGGTGGGTTGGATTTGAAAGTTCCAACTACGGCCAATATTACAAACCATTTTCTTCATGATTTAAACAAGGGTTTTATTAGTGGCCTCATATTTTCCATTACCTTGAGAGTAATAGGGGTTGGACCACTTGATTTTGATTTTAAAGCTTTGACACAACACTTTGATCATCTTGTTCTTGAAATATTTACCATTATCTACGAGAATAGCTAAGGGAATGCCATAATGGCAGATGAGATAATTCATTATGAACTTAGATATTTGCACATTGGTTACATAAGTGAGAGGCATAACCTCTACCCATTTAGTAAAGTACTTGGTAGTAGTGATAATGTGGGTGTGGCCATTTGAGGAAGTAGGAGGGAGATTTCTTATGAGATCAAGTCCCCATTTAGATATTTTCCTAAGAGTCGTGATAGGTCAGTAAACTCATGTGCTAGTGCATGTATAAAGTTACCATATTTCTAACACAGTTCACACTTCTTGAAAAATTCACAATAATATTCATCCATGTTAGGCCAATAATAGCCTTCTCTCAAGAGTTTGTTAGCTATGACCATGCCGCTAGTATTTGATCCACAAATTCCGCCATGCACTTCTTTAATAGTGTGGATGACTCAAAAACATCCAAACCACGTAACAAATTCCCATCGTAGCCATGAAGATAAAGGGTGCTTCTTAGGAGGTTATAATAGGATATATAAAGAATAAGGGATTTCTATTCGAATGAGTGATGTTTGGGGAAAACATTCCATCTTATAGGTTATTAAATATGGAATTGTACCAAGGTGAGAAAGGGCTAACAACTTCACATGCCAAATAGGATTTTTACATGTCATATGTGGGCATTCGTAAGTTCTCAACTTAGAATGGCATTTTATTTTCCCGATAAGGAATGCATAATAGATATCTAATAGTAGTCATGAAATCTACATATTTGTTATGTTATTTTTATCTTTTCTCAAAGATAATCTACACAAAATATTCCTTTAAGGTTTCGACCATTTTCTTGTGTGGAAAAAGTTTTTCATTTTTGACATTATATTCATCATTAACTTGTTTAATGATTAATTTGGAGTCACCAATGACTCATAGCTATCGAATATTAAATGTGGTAGATAATCTAAGGCCAGAAATGAGTGCCTCATATTCTACAATGTTATTTGTTTAAGGGAATCCCAAACGAAATGCTCGTTGATTAACTTCCTCTTAGGAGTGATGAGTACCATTCTGCTCCCGATCCATAAAATGTGAATGACCCACAAAGTGTACTTGCCACATAATAGATTATTATATGTACATCATAGATGCATCCGAAGATCTAGATTCAATGGTTTTATTACTAGTAGGGAGATTTATCTAATTGATCGTCAATACGTGTCCTTTTAGAGATTTATAGTTAATGAACTCAATGTCAAATTCACTAAGGATAATTATCGAATCATTCATTCATCATGTAAGGGAGGGTTTTGATAAAAGGTACTTTAGGAGGGTCATCTTTGGATATTAACTTGGTTTTACTATTGATGAGATAATGGTTAAGTTTCTTAAAAGTAAAGACCACTACAAGGAAGGACTTTTTCAGTTTGTGGATAATTCACCTCATAGGAAATTAAGGTGTGGTTGACGTAATAGACCACCTTTTCTTTGTGACTAAGGTTGTATTGGGAAGAAGTACACCAATAGAAAAATGAGTGACTAAAATATATAGCATGAGGGGTTTTCCTAGTGTAGGTGGGTTGATTAGATATTGTTTATATAATTAAAATGCCTTTTAACAAAGATGGTGCCCAAATGAAGGTAACATAATTTTTACGTAGATGTGTAAAAGGGTGGCACTTATCCACAAGCTATGAGATAAATCAGTGGATTTCCTAAATTTTTCCTTATAGAGTTCTTAGTTGTTTTAGGTTTATCGGTGGAGGCATCTCTATGATATTTGCAACCTTAGCAAGATCTACATCTATCCCTCTCTGTGAAACAATGAAACCCATGATATTTCCTGATAATATACCGAAGATGCAATTTCTAGGATTCAGATGAACTTTATAATCTCATAGGCTCTGGAAGGTACATCTCAAAGACTTTAGGTGGCTTTCCTCTAGTTTTACATTTTGCTAAGATATCGTCAATGTAATCTTTCATGATGTCATTCATCATGTCATAGAAGATGAGCATCATTGCACGTTAGTATTTAGCCCTAAAATTCTTGAGCCCAAAAGGCATGACCTTATAGAAAAATGTCCCCCAAGGGGTGATGAAAGTATTCTTTTGTTGATCTTCCTCTATAATCCTGATTTGGTTATAACCTAAAAATCCATCCATTAAGGATAACATTTCATAACCAATAGTTGAGTTGACAATCATGTCAATGTTAGGTAGAGGAAATTCATCTTTGGGACATGCTTTGTTGATTTCAAGGAATTCGGTGCATATTATAATACCAACCGACTTCTTCTGAACTGGAACTATATTGGATATCCAATCTGAATAGTCGATGGGTTTGATAAAATATTCTGTTAATAGCTTTTCCAGTTCTTCTTTAACAAGTAGTGCAATCTTTGGATGCATCTTTCTTAACTTCGCTTGATGGGTTTGGCATTTGGGTGCACAACAAGGTTGTGTACGACCAATTCTGGGTCCAAACCGAGCATATTTGTGTATGACAGTGTAAATTCATCTGCATATTCCCATAATAATGCCACAAAACTTTTTGTTCCCGTGTCTTTGGGAGTGAAGCTCCCAACTTGATCATTCTAGACTATTGTTCGAACTAATATTAACACCGATTATTTCTTCAACAAGCATTTTAGACGCATCTTCCATCCGTGTAGGATCGGGGGAAGATTAATATCAACATCTATAGGTGACTCATCATATTTGAATGGGTATACCAGTTTTCTATGATTTCTTCATTTTGTTTGTCCATTAGTGCCTCAAAGAGGTTTTTCCTATGGGAGATATGTTTTTTTTTCCACAAGGATTTTCATATAAGTACTTTTTCCGTTTCTTACGATATTTTTTTCAAGCAACCATACATCTCTGGTTCTTCCCCAAAGTATGTGCATATATTTAGTTTGATATAAAAACCTTTCTTGTGATCTCCATTCGGAATAGAATCTCTGAGTCTTGTAAATTATGTAAATGCTTCATCATTTTCAAAGAAATCAATTGGAACATGAATTCATTTATCCCAATATATAATTTTGAGATATACTAGGGTAACTCGTTAATTGGCTTTCTAATTGAATCTAGATAAGGTGAAGATAACTACCTTTGGGAATAGGTTAGTGTAAACAAGGTCCTCGTATAGGATACACTAGGAATCTGCATCATTGTCTCGAATGAGATGAGCTATCATCATGTTCAAAAGAGGTAGTGTCTATCTCTAAAGGTGGGTCATCATGAGGTCTAATACAAAGACCATGTTAATTTGACTTAAAATGAGGAATAGGAATGGGTTCTAACCTTCCTTATGAATTGATGCCACATCCAAATCCATTATAACCCATGACACACATCATGTTGTGGCCTTTTACATATTGGGGAGCTTGATGACATGATGCCATAGTGCCCTAAGGTATCCTTCCGATTTATGTATCTAACATATTCTCTTTGGATAGGATACCACTAGGAATAAACTTTTCAAATGGTTCTGGGCATTTTTCCCAAGTGCTCTTGAATTGAAAATAGAGTTTACCATGTGTCCAGGGTGATACCGAGAGATCTGATATTAATAAGGATTGTTGTAGAGGGAATTTTTCATCTAGACCATACTTTGCAGATGTTTCCTCCCTTAATGTGGAGGGGTTAACTAATGGAGGAAATTTATGAGTAGAGGGTGTAAGTGTTTCTAGATCTATGCATTCTTTTATAGCTTCTATTTAAAATGTAACAAAATATCTATTGAAGGACATTCATATGTGGCACGAGATAAAATTTTCAATTCTCTACAAGTGTGTGAATGGTTTCAGATCACTTGGGATGGTGATTATCTATCCTCCATGACACAATTTGATGCACTGATGAAATGTAGAGGGAATATCCTACATGGCATGAATCCATGGGCGCACCAAGAGGATGTTTTAAGAAGATCTAAGTCAAGGATGTGGAATGTCGTATCATGATACGTTGTCTCCAATTCCATTGGAATCTCTATAGTACCTATTGATTATCACTCTTCATTATCATATGCCATAATGGTAATAGTATTAGCAGCCAAATCTATCTTTGAATGACCTATCTCGCTTAACTAGCTTTAATGTGAAAATATTTAGACCAGTCCCACAAATCTACAAGAACTCTTTTGATTTTGTGATGAGTAACAAAAACTTCTATGTATAAGGGTAAGTTTTTCTTAGGGTTATTACACAAGATTGTATTGTGATCAAAAGTGATATGTTCATTGGAATCAAGGTTTGTAATAATCACTTGAAGGTGTGCAAGATATACATCTGTGGTGAATATTGAACTCAAGTATTTTATATAAGATATTATTATGAGATGTTGAAATCTTGAGGAGATCTATGATCAAAATTCTAGTTAGGGTTTCCTCTAGTTGTTCTAATAAGTTATACTGGCCTTCCTAAGGAATAGGTAAAGGATCTAGTATTACCAAACGATCACGTCATGTGCCTACAACACAACTATTTCCTAAGATCCTAATGGTGTTCACTTATTCATCAAATGAATGGATACAACCTATAAGGGAGCCAAATGGTTATCATTCATTGGAGAGATGTAAGCAGCGTTTCTATAGTCATTAGATGTTTTCCCGTGATTTTGCTTCTTGTTCTTTTTAACCTCATGCTTGGGAAAGGGTTCTTTAAATATTCTGATCTTCCCATTAGGACCTGTCCCGTTGGATGGCGAATCTACTACAATTTTACCTTCTTCGATGAGGTCTGGTATAAATTCCACAATCTTAAGCATCTATTAGTCTTGTGTCCTATGATATGATGAAAATCCCAGTATTCATGCTATTTAAACCAGTCTAGTTTAGGTGCATCATTTATGCATGGTACTGTCATGGTTGGGTAGTACACCATATTTATAACATCTAATTTTTAAAGTATAGTTGATAACGATTTAGTAAGAAGTGTAAATGAACATTTCGTAGGTGCCTTTCGGAGAGGTCCTTGTGAAAACTTTAATAGCGGACCACGTTGTATAGCATGGACTCTTTTAGATTCTATAATTTTGTAGCCAATGACATCTTTATTCTTATTAAAGAGATTTTTATCTATGGTTTTTGGTTCATGTTCATCCTTTGTAACAGTTTGAGTATCCCCTTTGCAAAGAGAGCTTTCTCAATCTGAATGCCTTTCTCTATAACTTCTTCAAAGTTAGTGTCGCAGTGCATTTTTAAGTGAAGGCTATTTCTAGGTCTAAGTTTGGGATGAATATACTTAATATTTGTTTTTCTAGAAGGAAACAAGGGAAATGACTTGCCAATCCATGTCATCACTCAGTAAGAATTCTCATGAAGGTCACATTGGGATTTTCTTTAGCATTCCAAAGATCAGTCATGGTGATGTCATTCTCTATATTGAAAGAGAAATGTCACACAAATTTTTCAGATAGTGGAGGCCATGTTGTGATTGATCCCTTAGGTATACTGAAAAACCATTCTAACACCTATGCTCCTAGGCTACGAGGAAATAAACGTATCAAAAAGTTATCACTATAAGTGACTTCCTGACAAGCCATGTAGAAGTCTTTGACATGATCACAAAGATCACCTTTGTTTTTGTGTTTTTTGAATTTAGGTATATCAAAGTGTTTTGGGAATGGTTATTGTAACATGTATTTATAAAATGGGTAGGGACATATCTCTTCGTATATACAATTTCTTCTATGTCCTATATTCATCTCTTAAGAGTGGTAAGCATATTTTTCATTGATTAAAATTCTTGTTAGATGAGTTTCTATTTTGTGGGGGATATTGGTTTGTTTACTTTAGCAACTTTGAATGTTATGTCATCATATGGGTCGATGTTAAATTCATCTAATTTAGTCTTGAGTCTATCCTTATTTGTATTCCTGTTTGAGGAATCCCGTGTTGCTAGTTTTTGACTAAGTTTTAGAATTTTTCGTTGAATGATTCCTCTTCAATTAAAGGATCATCTTCATCATAAAATCTAGAATGAGGTGATTCTTTATGATTGCATTCGATTTTGACTTTACGTGAATCCTTAAAATAAAGTATTCTCAAACCATCTATTGGTTTTGGAGGTACACTTTCAATGTTGTTTTTATGCACACCCAAAGTGGAAGCATACATGACGTCGAAAGGATTTTCCATGTCAATAAGGGATGGATGTAACATATCTTCCACTTCACGGTTGATGGTTTTAATTTCTTTTCACGCTCTTTTGGTATTCTATCTCCCAATTCAAGGACTCTTACGAGTACTTTCTATTTATTGTAGTATAGGAGCTCATAAAAGAGAGCTAGATCTAGTTTGTGTTCATCTTTAGATGAATCAGAATCCTCTCCACTATGTTTAACCAATGGTTCAGTTTCTTTTACCTTTGAGAAGAGGGGTTATAAGTTATGGACATTGAATGATTATGTTGAACTAAAAGTATTTACATATAAGTCACATTCACCTTGTTTAGACACCATTTTTTTAATTCTTGACATCACTTAGTCTATGTGACACTAGGTTTCGTCTATATGCTTCTAAGTTATAACAAACCTAGGTGTACGTGGTGTGAATTTTTTAGTGTCTTTTTGTCACAAATTGTGATAAGTATGAAGTTATGCAATCACTTGTATATAACGAACAATCATGTAAACCCACAAATAAATCACTCAATCACTTGAATCTGCTCATGGAACACTATACCCTAAGCTACGGTTTGAAAGATAGGTGCAAAATAGATAGTGACAATACTCAATTACTACTTAGGTCACATTTAAACAAGACCTAAGAACTAAATTTTTATTGACGTGATCTCTCCACAAGATATACTATGACTATTTTATATGTGAACAAAATTTAAGTTTTTTATAATGGAAGTTACAAAGGTGAATAGTGTAACAACACTACCTTGATATGTTAACCAAGCTTTGAAAAATGAGGTATTAATATAAAGATGATGTTATTGCGATACAAACAATGTAATATCAACACTCTCAAAGACTTAAACAATGTTATAACTAGAACTAAGTACAAGTATAGGAAGAATTTATTAATCACACGTGCATCATAACGAAGCAATATGGAAATTTATACCAAGTTATAATAAATGAAAACAAAGATGTATGTATCATAAATGTATTACTAGAATATGGTTAGAATAAAAACTCAAAGGGGAAACAATGATGAAACCAAACCTAACTATGAAGGTGATATTGAAATCAAGATCAAGTGGCTATTAAAGATGTAAGAACGTATCCACACACTTTACACATTTAACAAATCATTCACAAACATGGATGAGTGTAAATGGACATAAAAGTGGTGAACAAAATCTATGAGAAAACTCTTGCAAGATGGTTTATTTTGTCCCAAAGGGGCAACAAGAATGTAAAGGTATAGATCGAATGGGGTGGAAATAAACTAAGTGTAACTTGGGTAGAGTTTCACCTTGTCCTAAGGCGAGAAAGAAACTAAGATAATTAATATGTCACAAATCTCGTGATGATTGAAACTTAGTTTCAACTTGAGTGGACTCACCTTGTTTAAAAAAATAAGTTTTAGAGTTCAAGTAAGTCATATTTTCATGAAAGTTTGGATAAGACACAATTTGGACTAGCAAAGTGGGCTCCAAGAAGATATGGCTTACCTAGGTAGTTTGCTCAACTAGGTGTCATAATTTTTTCTAATGTGATCTTGATTTTCTAAGAAATTTGCAATGAATAATCTTATTTTATCTCAGCTTTACTTTACCCCCTTCTAACATAATGAGCAACTACTACATTCAAATTGTATTATCATTACGATTGTGATATGGACAACTTTGACTCTAAATCGAAAATGGAATACTACTCAAGTAGGTAGGTGGAGTGCTTCCCATTTTGTCCACAATGTTATTTAGTGGTGAGCTAATTTGGGGTTCATATAACCACACCCATTGTTATATCTTAATTCGTTATGCCAAAGGGGTTACATTCTATTTAAGCGGATAAGGACATACCCTTTTCCAAAACCTACATATACAAGTGTGATGAATGTGGTGTGTTTTTATATTTTTAAGCTTAGTGTGGTTTTATGTAGCATTGTTAGGAAATAAGAGATAAAATATCCGAATAATCCCTTATAGAATCACAACAGTAGAAACTAATATGCAGAAAATATTGCAGATCTCAAATAAAAGTGTAGAATAAATAACACAACACAGAGAGACAAGATTTAACGTGGTTCACCCAATTTGGGCTACGTCCACCAAGAATCATTTGCTCATATTTTATTACAAGCCTCCACTCTCTTAGTACAATACCTAGATCTGCTTTGGAGCTATGCTCAACAAACTCTACAGAATTCACACCCAAATTCAAAACACATCTGTAATACATTTACTTGTCTATCTATCATATACATAAGACCATATAAATAGACAATTGCTTAAGTAGTTTTACAAAACCATGGGTATCAAACAATGGGTAGAAAACAAAACCGTCCCATAAACCTATGGGTAACCGAAGAGGCGGTTTTACAAAACAATGGGTACCGAAAAAACATGGGCCCAAAAATAGCCCATAACGGTTACCCATTACCCATGGGTTAGTAAACCACCCATGAAAATTTGCTTTCAGGATTCACCCCGAACCCCTTCCATCGGGGGCTTCAACCCCGACCCGCTCACCTGGTGAGTGGGACCGTCGTAAAAATACCCGAGTGTAACACATAGAAGGTGTACCATACTCTAACATGAAAATAGGCTCCACAAACATAACAATCTCCCACTTGGAGACTAATTTCCACTGAGCAAGCTTCTCAACCCTTCATTGTCATCCGCGAAGGCCAACCAAAGCTGAACATAGCTTTAGTTTATCCCTTGTGACCACCTTGGTCATCATGTCTATAGGATTCTGACTGGTATGAATCTTCTCCAACTTCAACTTATCTTCCTCCAAAGCTGTCCTGATGAAGTGATATCTCAACTATATATGCTTCGTCCTGGAGTGGAAAGCAGAGTTCTTAGCTAGGTGTATAGCACTCTGACTATCACTATGCAGCTTACATTCCTCCTGCTTATGCCCCAACTCCTCAAGCAATTGTTGTAACCAAATCATCTCTTTGCTTGCCTCTGTGGCAGCAACATACTTAGCCTCTGTGGTTGACAAAGCCACCAGCTTCTGTAGTCATGAAATCCAGCTCACTGTTGTCCCACCTATAGTATAAATATAACCTGTCGTGCTCCTCCTGTTGTCTACATCTCCAGCCATGTCTGAATCTACATAACCACATAAGGTGGTATCTGATCCACTGTAGCACAAAATTGTCCCCATGGTCCCTCTCAAATACC
This sequence comes from Taxus wallichiana var. yunnanensis, assembly GCA_018340775.1. NCBI lineage: Eukaryota > Viridiplantae > Streptophyta > Pinopsida > Cupressales > Taxaceae > Taxus > Taxus wallichiana. The sequence goes on from CM031235.1 coordinate 848,707,629, forward strand.
GAAGGATCCACTTTACTGCTTTCCAATGCTCTTTACCTGGATCACTCATAAATCTACTCACATCTCCCACTGCATGGGCAATATCAGGCCTAGTGCACACCATAGCATACATCAAATTGCCAACCGCTGATAAGTAAGGTACCTTGGACATCTGGTTTCTTTCCTGCTCTGTCTTGGGACATTGCTCCTTTGATAACTTAAAATGGCCTACCAAAGGGGTCCCAACCAGTTTAGCATCCTGCATGTTAAACCTATCCAATACCTTCTTAATGTACTCTTCCTGAGATAAAGTCAACTTCCGTTCCTTCCTATCCCGAGTTATCCTCATACCAAGGATTTTTTTGGCTGCCCCCAAATCCTTCATATTAAAGGATTCACTTAGTTGTTTCTTGAGTACTTTTATTTCCTACATGTTTTTATCTGCAACCAACATGTCATCAACATACAAACATAGGATAATATAACTTCCATCCTCAAATTTCTTTGTATACACACAATGGTCAGAATGACATCTAATATAACCTTGCTCCATCATGAAGCTATCAAACTTCTTATACCATTAGCGTGGAGCTTGTTTCAGGCCATACAAGCTCTTCTTCAGTTTACACACCATCTCCTCTTTACCTTTGACTTCATATCCTTCTCGGCTGCATGTTGCATATATAGCTCCTCCTCCAAATCACCATGGAGAAATGCGCTTTTACATCTAACTCGTTCTAAGTGCAAGTCTTCTATTGCTGCTATTCCAAGAAAAGTTCGATAGAAGTCATTTTTACTACAGGAGAAAAAATCTTATCAAAATCTATACCTTGTTTCTGTGCAAACTCCTTGACCACCAACAGGGCCTTATATCTTTTCTTTCCTCCTTCTTCATCTTTAAATTTGTACACCCACTTGTTCTGCAATGCTCTTTTACCTTCTGCTAGCTTCACCAAATCCCAAGTCTGGTTCTCCATGAGAGACTTATGCTCCTCATCCATGGCTTGCTCCCACTTCTTATTGGCATCTACCTGCATTGCTTCATCAAAGCTCTCTGGCTCTCCACTATCAGTGAGTAATAAATAATAAAGAGAAGGAGAAAACCGTTTAGGTTCTTTTCTTACCCTAGAAGACCTCCTCACTATAGGAGTTTGGGGTTCCTGTTGAGTAGGTTCCTGAACTGATTCATGGGTCACTTTCCCATCCGGAAGATCCTCTACCATTGCATATTCTTTCTTGGATTCTTCCCTATTTTCCTGCAACTGTTGCTTATACATGACTTTCTCATTAAAGACGACATCCCTAGACCGAATGATTTTCTTGTCCTTAATACTCCAACATTTAAACCCAAAGTCATCACCACCATAACCAATGAAAGTACATTTTTCTGATTTAGCCTCTAGCTTGGTCCTATCATCCTTGTCTATATGAACAAACACTTCACATCCAAAGACTCTAAGAAATGAATAATCAACTTTCTTACCATACCATGCCTCCTCAGGTATGCCTCCATCCAAGGCACTTGAGGGTCCTCTGTTTATCAAGTACACAGCTGTGCTCACCGCTTCTACCCAAAAAGAAAGAGGCAGTCCTGCATGTAACCTCATGCTCCTAGCACGTTCCATTATTGTTCTGTTCATCCTTTCTGATACCCCATTCTGTTGTGGAGTTCCTGGAACCGTCTTTTGCCTGTGGATTCCATTCTTAGAACAATAATCATTAAATTCATTGCTGCAATACTCCCCTCCATTATCTGACCTAAGACATTTTAGCTTAAGACCTGTTTCATTCTCTACCAAGGCTTTCCATTTAACAAAAGTATCAAATACATCAGATTTGTTTCTAATACAATAAACCCAAACTTTCCTTATTACATCATTAATAAAAGTAACATAATAACTTGAACCCCAAGAGATGATACCTAAGCTGGTCCCCACACATCAGAATGTACCAGCTCTAACTTACTCTCTTTCTTCGTAGGTCCAACCTTGAGAAACCTTACTCGCTTCTGTTTCCCATATATGCAGTTCTTATAGAACTCCAAACCTATTTCTGTATATCCAGGAAAATTCTTCTTTATGATGTCCATGCCCTTATGGCTCATATGACCGAGCCTATAGTTCCATAATGTTGTATCTATATCTAAAGCCACAAGATTACAATCATTAGTACTATTCGTGATTAAATACAAGGATCCAACCTTCTTAACTCTTGCCACCACAAAAGCACCCTTAGTAACCTTCCAAGAGTTAGTTGTAAATATCATAAGTACAACCATCACTTCCCAATTGCCCCGCCGATATCAAGTTTCTCCTTAATGTAGGCACATGGCTGACATCCTTCAATAGCCATGTATTCCCATTTTGCATCTTAACCCGAGCAACATTTTCCAACTATATTGCAAGGCTCATCATCACCAAGAAAAACATGCCCAAAATCCCTTGAACATAATCAACAAAATAACGCTTATGTGGAGTAGCATGAAAAAAGCCCCTGAATCTAAAACCCAAGATTCAAGAATATTATGCAAAAAAAAGAGAATCAAAGCATCCCGACATACATTATCCGATGCCACATTTACCTCCTTGTTTTCTTCCCCGTTGTTTCTTCTTATCTCGAAGCTCCCAATAGTCCTTCTTTGCATGCCTAGGCTTTCCACAATTCCAAAGATACAATCTTGTTCTTGGATTTTGACCTTGCCCGATCTTTTGATTTTCCACGGTTTCCTCTATTCTTTTGTCTCCCTCTAATTTCCACTGTCAAAGAATTCCCAAGTAGACGATTCCCAGAGATTTTTCTTCACATTTCCTCTCTTAGAATCACTCCTACAACATCCTCAAACTTCAACTTCGAGTTAGTGAACCGAGTTACTTACGCCATTACCGTGCTATTCCAACTCTCGTAAAGAGCATAGAATTAATAAAGCCCTAACTTCTTCATCAAATTCTATCAGAATCTGAAGCTAGCATATTCACACCCGTATTGAAATCATTTAAATGATCTCTATCTTGAACTATTCTCGACATCTTCATATTAAACAACTTTTTCATTAAAAAATATTGTTAGAGGCAAAGGGTTTTTCATACAACTTCCTAATGCATCCATTAGATCTTTTGTAGTCTTTTCCTTTGAAACATTAAATAATATCGAAGATGCAAGACACAGCTGGATTGTTCCAAGTGCCTTCTTATCCAAAAAATCCCATTCCGCATCTGTCATACTCGAGGGTTTGTTCACCTTCTCAGACAACGGAGTATAAAGATCCTTCTGATAAAGGTAATCTTCCATCTGCATCTTCCAAAGACTGAAATTCTACCCGTTGAATTTATCAACCCTAGATCTTCCTTCATCTGCCATAGCTCCCACTCAAGCTAAAAACTTTCCCTGCGATTCAACACTTCAGCAAACCAAACTAGGCTCTGATACCAATTGTTAGGAAATAAGAGATAAAATATGTGGAATAATCCCTTATAGAATCACAACAGTAGAAACTAATATGCAGAAAATATTACAGATCTCAAATAAAAGTGCAGAATAAATAACACAACACAGAGAGAAAATATTTAACGTGGTTCACCCAATTTGGGCTACGTCCACCAAGAATCACTTGCTCATATTTTATTACAAGCCTCCACTCTCTCAATACAATACCCAGATCCATTTGGAGCTATGCTCAACAAACTCTATAGAATTCACACCTGAATTCAAAACACATCTACAATACATTTGCTTGTCTATCTATCATATACATAAGACCATATAAATAGACAATTGCTTAAGCAGTTTTACAAAACCGTGGGTATCAAACAATGGGTAGAAAACAAAACCGTCCCATAAACCTATGGGTAACCGAAGAGGCGGTTTTACAAAACAATGGGTACCGAAAAAACATGGGCCCAAAAACAGCCCATAACGGTTACCCATTACCCATGGGTTAATAAACCACCCATGAAAATTTTCTTTGGGGGCTTCGCCCCCGAACCCCCTTCCATCGGGGGGGCTTCAACCCCCGACCCGCTCACCGGCGAGCGGGACCGCCGTAAAAATACCCAAGTGTAACACATAGAAGGTGTACCATACTCTAACATGAGAATAGGCTCCACAAACATAATAAGCACACCATTTGGCAACCTCTAATCACACACGTATTAGTATTTTTAGCGTTCTAAATCTCCTTTCTTTAAAAAGCAATTTTGGTCCTTTACCAAGATTAGTAGTTTTCAAACAATATCATATAAGGAGGATGGGGTGTTTCTTTTGATTTCCTAGATCATCCTAAGATGAAAGAAAATAGCATACACAAAACTCCATCCTACTAATAAATGTGGTAAGAAATGGAAAAAACCTAAGTAATTATGAAAAAGAGTTCCTTTAGCTAACTTTGAAAATTAATCCCTATATACTTAATTTGAAGTGTTTTTGAGAGAAAAGAGGAGGTTTTTGAAACATTTTTGGTTCACAAGATCACCTAGAAGGTGCGAAGGAAGAGCATATGCACTTAAAAAGACCCCTACAAACTAAAAATGCAAACACTTAACTAATTTAGGCTAAATAATATCAAAAGAACCTTTCAAACCATCATGTAGAATCCTACAAATTGTTAGAAAAAACCTAAAATTTGACTCTTGTTGTCCACTCAAAATTCCCCGCTCTGATAAGAGTAAAAATTTCAAAATTTTGAGTTTAAGTGTTTTTCTCTGAAGTGCCTAAGTCGTGAAATTGAAAAAATCTGTGTTTTGGGTCATTTTGTGTGATTTTCGGGCCTGTCGGAACTTTTTGTCCCAACTGTCCCAAGTACGAAAGTGCACTCTGTTCCCCGATCGGCCGAAATCCCCGAAGCTGTCCCATTTTCGGGCCCGTCGGAAAGTTTTGTCCCAAGTGTCCCAAAACTTATTGTGCGAGTTGTTCCAATTTCGGCCGAAACACCCGAACCGCGTACTACGCACTTTCATGTCTCAAATGTCCCAAAGTTAAAAAGTGCGAGCTTTCCAATTTTCGGCCGAAACTCCCGTGTCGCGTACTTCAGAGCTCCTTGTCCCAAATCGAAAAATGCAAGCTGTTTCAATTTCGCCCGAACCGGCCAAACCGCGTACTCCGGAACTTTTTGTCCCGAATGTCCCAAGTCCAAACGGGCCCACTGTTCCATTTTCGGACGAATCACCCAAACCGCGTATTCTGCACATTTTCGTCCCAATCGTTCCAAAAATCATTTGTGCATCCTCTCCCTGTTTCACCCGAATCGGCCGAGCCGCGTGTTTCGCACATTCGCGTCTCACATGTCCCAAGCGTACCAAGTGTCATTCACACTTAGTTTTTCCCGCTCACTCCGAGTATGATGCTATTCAAATTGGTGGTTGTGTATTCAATGCGCATTAAATTCATTCCTCTCTCCAAACGGCTATATAACGAGCATTTCCCCTTTGCATTTTTCGCATTGCTTCCATGCTATCCTTGCTCGAACCCTTGCAATTTGAAAACCTGCGCAAATATCCCGTCCCTTTGTAAATTCCTTCCCGAGTCTAGGTTGCAGCTCCGAGACTATCAATATGAAGATCAAGTTTCAGGGACAGGAGCAAATTTCTCCGCTTGAGTCTGCTGTTAGCAATATTGGGGATAGTGAAGCTCGTCATCTCGACTTCGGTGATTTTTGGGCAAGAATGGCGATCTGAAACCCTACACCAATAGCACAAACGATTCATGATAGCGGTTTGGCTTTTGCCGGTGGTTTCCCAATCTCAGTACAGTGTGCTGATACTGTGCTTTCATGCGGAGCTCACTTCGACCCCGCTTCGAGCGAATTGACAAATGTACATGGGGAACTCATTGCCAAGCTGGACGCTGCCACCATTGGCGCTGCTCTGAGGATTCCGGAGTTGGACAATGCTATAGTCGTCTCCCGGGATCAAGCACAGACCCTATTCGATCAAGACAGTGACAAATATAAGGCGCGAGTGGCGAAGTCTTGGTTGAAGAACCCTAAGAAAGGTGCTTCTCGCCTAACCAAAACCCTCTTCCGAGCAGATTTCAATGAGAATTGTCAGACTTCATAATCCTGCTGGCTCGGGTTATGGGTTTGCCCTCCACCAATGAGTTTCATTTCTGGATGTGCCCGCTCATCAGCATGGTGTGTGAGGGAACACAAAACATCAACTGGGCAGAGATCATCAGTATGAATTTGGTGGAGCAGCTATCCAACGTTCAAAGCAAACAAAGAAGTTCTATATGACTTCATACACGTATACCCTAGCGGCATCAAGGCAGTGGTTTGGTTTCTCCTATATAGATGCACACAAAGATGATCCAGTGTATGCCTATTGCCCGCAGTTCACCCTGGAGACCAGCAATCGGAATTTCAGAAGGGTCAATGATGCTTTCACCATGTACGTGGTTAGATTGCTCGAAGGTGATACTGCTAGAAGGTTTTCAGAGGAAGCCATGAACCTGATATCGCAGTATGGAGCCTATTTCATCCAATTCAGGAAATTTTCCTATATCAGGCTTGCTGGCTATGAAAGCACTCCTCTACGGCTTCCCATGTTCTGCAATGATAAAATGGCCTTGATAGAAATATGCAGGCAACTAGACAAGTTGCACAGAACTTGCAGAGACAAGAAGATTTCTAGCTTGCACTTTCCCATCTCTCTGGGAAACTACACATGCAAAACAGCTCTGGATGCTCAGAACATAGAAAGAGCCCTGGTCCCTATCACTGTTCATTTCTTCAAGCCAAGAACCTGCTTTGACTTGAAGAAGTTTATTGAACAGAACATCAAGATAATCTATCATCATAGGGCGGATCTGACGAGAAGACTCTTTGGGCTGAAGCGTGCGAGATGATTTTGAAGCCAGGAGAAGGCATTGTGGTAGGTTCTCCCTGCAATTGATTCAAGAACTCGGTCTGTACCAAGTTCCTGAAGGTCTCCAGGATGACAATTCTGACCTATACTCGTATGAGTATGAAAATGTGATTAAGCACACCCCTCTGGAGGACCTGGATTGGAACAGGAAAGAGAGGGATGATCTGGCTGAGATTCTTGCTCCAGTCCTAGTCAGGACTAAGGTCTGGTTCAGTAAGAAGATCCGAGAATTCAAGAGGCACTCAGGAGAATCCAGCTCCAAGGATGACTCGACACCAATAAGAGAGGCATCAGTTCCAAGGTCTGAAACACTAATGCAAACCCCTCCTGCCTCATCAACACAAGGACCTACTGAATCTACTCCCTCTTCATCTACCCAGGTATATAAGAAGAAACTCAAAGAGGTAAAGAAGGAGCCTGCAGAGAATGACCCTCCAAGAAAACAGGTAGAGTTGCCTATAGGGCCAGAGAACATCATTGTTCTCAGTGAAAGTGAAGAAAGTGAGATGCCAACTCCTGCAAATGTTCCTGAAGATCCAGCAGATAAGGACAAGGAGGTCCAGAGCACTGAACTTCCAGGTGCTACTGATTCTTCTACCGCCATTGCCTCCAGTGCTCTACTCACATCTCAGCTTGAGTCAACAGCTGCGCAGACCCTGAGTGTCATGAGCTCCCTGTCTCTTGGTCCCCTTGCTTCTCCTGCAGATTCTTCTTCCTCTTTTGCGTGGGTGCAACCTTTGGTTGACAGAAGGAAGAGGAAATCCTCCTCTCAAAGCTTGGGATCGAATTTCGATGCTGTTGCAGCCTTGTTGGGCACCACTCCTTCTCGTGCCAAGAAAGCCAGAACTACTTCCAGAATAGTGTCTGATGCCCAAGGTCAGCAATTCTTGGAGATTGCTAAGCCTACAGTAGACAAATCAGAATCAGACTTGCTGGCATCTGACTTGGAGCTTTCAAGAATCCCTATGGGAGAGTCTACTCCTGAAGGTGAAATTCACAACCTCCAGGAAACAGTCACAAGAGTCATTGGAAGGGTAGAGAAAGGGCAGCAAACTATTGAACAGTTGGAAGTACAAGCCCGATTCTCACAGGTTTCATCAAGTCTCTTTTATCTAAGGATAAAGTCTTGGACCCTACCCCATTGACTACTCTTCCACCTCCTGTTCTAAGCCAAGATGAAGTGCAAAGTATCAAAGATATGCACAAGTATTCTGTCTATGGTGGAGCTATTGAAGCCATGGTGGATGATATGCTTGTTGCTGGATTAAACTTCATCGATGAAGCTTTCAAACTCCACGAAAAGGTGAGTAATGTGCAACTGAAGCTCTCCTCCACTATCAATACCATGGATAAAGAACTAAAAATCTGGAGCAGTTGTATAGTAGACCTTCGCCTTATGGGATAGATAGATGAGAACATCTTCTTGAATAAGATTTTCGATGATGCTAAAGACAATCTATCAAAATCCTGGGTCTACAGCGTGGAGTGGAAGATCAGAGTTTTGGAGGAAGCTTTGGGAGAAATGAAGAACATTTATGCGAGAAGGAGAAGCTTTCAAGACATTGGTTTCATTCTTTGCTTTTAGATATACATTGTCATCTTCAGGATGAAAATTCTGGTGTTTCCCTGTCCTTGCAAGAAATCAAAGCTCAGTTCAGAGCTTTTGTCAAAGATAATCTATTCAAGGAAAGCTCCATCTCTAAGGAAAAGATGAAGGAAATTTGTTCTCTTCAATCTGCCATTGAAGAAGCAAATAAAGATTATCATACTCACGTCGAGTTTGATAAAGAGATGGAGAAGTGTCTGGGATTTTGGACTCAGTCTGCAGCCAACACGTCAGTTCCACGTGGCAGAGACATAGCTGAGGCATTGAAGAAATTCAGGCAGCGGATTCTGAAGACAGTGGGTCCCTCCCAGTAGCTGGCCACCTGTCTCCTTCTCCTTTCTTTTCTCTTCTTCCCATTCTTTTCGTATTCTTTGTAATTAGTTAAGGTATTGCAATTAAGCGGTCCTTAACTATTCTTTAGTTAAAAGAAAAAGCGATTACTGAAGAGTAACTGAATTGTAAGCTATATAATGGCCTTTCCACGCCATTTTGTAAAGGAGAAAGAACTTGGATATTTGTTGAAAGTGTAAATAGATCTTAAGAAATCAATACAAAAGGGCTTTCCATTCTTTGTCTATCTAATTCTTGTTATCTCTGTGTTCTCCTTTAATATTGTGAAGATCATTTTGTTCTGATTCGTTAGTCTCTCGATTGCATCTTTGTTCAATTTTACAAATACAGTGATCTTGTATAACCAAGAAGGAACTTTGTGTCCTTGATGAATGAATCTGAAGAAGGTTATTTATGGAACTTTGTGTCTTTAAATTTAATCTCATTCAGCCAATGCAAATGATCTTGTCTTAAATTCTTTGAAACTTCGCATACATAAAGAATTATTCTGCTATCTGTAATTCTGAATGTTGCTATTCTGCTCATCTTCTTATTCCCTTTCCTCAGTCCTTGTGTGATTGATGATCCTTGTGGAAAACACTTTCGTAATATCCAAGTTTGACCATAAAACAATGTCCTGTACATTTGTAAATAAGTTCGTTTCTGAATAAGGGAACCTCTCCCATTAAAGAGGAGGGACTTCTTGTCCCCTGACTGTTGCTCTTCTAAAAAGTCCTATTTGACGACCAACAGTTTTTGGCGACTCCGCTGGGGAAAATCGCATTCCAGTACTACAATTTTTCGATCATCCTTTGATCTGGCGACTCCGCGTTTCACTCGAGGGAGAAGGGCCCTTGGTATCGAAGATTCTCAGTTTCAGCTTTTGGAGCAACAGGGTTTTCCTTTCCCTTCAAATAGAAGAACTCGTTCGACGAGCACTCCACCTGTTCAAGATAGAAGTCCTACGGGTGGTATTCCTTCAGAACCTGCTAGTCCCAATCTACGAGCTTTGATCCTAGCTGGTGTTACAGTTCCCCTCCAAGCCGTATTTCCAAGAATGGCGGCACAATTGCCATGGGGTCAACGTGTCGGGCCCCTGGCCCTTACTCAGCCTTTGCATGAGTTACCTAGAGGTAACCGAAAGAACTTCCCCAAATTTAAAGGAGATGGCAAAGTACACCCTGATGAACACATTGCAGCCTTCATAGTTGCATGTGGAGTCTTGGGAGTTGAACATGAAGACGTCTCAGTAAGGCTGTTCATTGAGATGTTACAAGATAATGCTGCTGATTGGTTCTATCACCTTCCGGCTGGTGCCATCACCGACTGGAATACAATGAGAACTCAGTTCGAAAGCCGTTTCAAGCCGGCAGAAGATGTGCATGCCCTGCTTGCCCAAATTTCTCAGATAAAGAAAGATCCATCAGAACCCATGAGAGAATTTGTGGCTCGATTCAACAGACTGATCAACAAAATTCCTATAAATACTCGACCGGTTGATCAAATTCAAAAATGTTTCTTTCTAAATGCTCAAACGCCTAAAGTCAGTTATGCTCTAAGAAGGGCTAATCTCGGAACATTAGTTCTGGATCAAGAACTGGCTGTTAGTGTCGAGGATGACTTGATCATGTCAGGGAAGTTGAGAAGAGATCCTCCCAAATCTAAATCTGCTGCTTCTTCCTCTTCCACCTCTAGACCCAATACTGATCCATTAGTCCAGAAACTTGCAAATGATCTAGTAGCTATAAAGAAACAATTGGCTCAGCATGCCCCGTATGCAGATGTTCCAAGAAGAAATTTTCAGCCCAGAAATCATTTGCCTGCTCCTCACACAAGACTAGCACTTGAAGGACCTCCTGTTAAAGTTCCTGTGAATGCAACCTGTGAAGTTGAAGAGCCAGATGATGATGTGGACGATGAAGCTTGTGAGGAGTTCCTGGAGGAATTTGATGTTGAGGCAGAGGAACTTGAGGGATCTCGGGTTAATTTCTTTACCACTGAGGGCATCGATGATGGAGATGACTATGATGAAGTGGTAGCAGACATGAATAGTGAATCATTTGCTGTCATGACTCGAGAGCAGACACACCAGAAGGAGAAGGTGACACAGCCCATCAAGAAATCCAAGGAGCAGTCGACAACTATTCCTGTGATTGCAAAAAGAGGATCTCCTCTTCCTACTTCATCTACGTCAAAGGTGAGTACTGTCAATCCTGCTACCAAAATTGCTTCTTCTTTTTCTCCTAAAGTTGATAAGCCTAGAATTCCAAATGATGATGGTCCATCCACCTCTGGATCCTTTGATATTGTCGATCACCTAAAAAGGACCAAGGTCCAAATCTCAGAAGCTGAGTACTACCAAACTCATCCCAAGGCTTTTGCCAAGATGATCCAATTTGTTAATTCCCATTCCAAGATCACCTCTAAAGGCCTTTTTCCCACTCCTCCTTCTACACCACAGCCTAGTCTGGTAGCTGTTGTCACCTCGCCTGGTGACAAAATCAAGCCTTTTTATGTAACACTTCTTATAGTTGGCCATAGGCTCAGTAACTGTGTCATAGATTCCGGAGCCTCAGATAATGTGATGCCTGCTAAAGTAGCTCATGCTTTAGGCTTGACCCTCACTCATACTTATGGATCTTGCTACTCCATGGAAAGTAAGGAAGTGCCTTTGGTTGGAAGGATTAAAGATGCACAAGTGGCTTTTGCTGCTTTACCTGAAAAGAAAGTCTTGGCTACCATCCTAGTAGCAGACATTCCTCCTTCTTATGGAATGTTGCTAAGTAGGAACTTCTGTAAAGATGTGGGTGGAGAGATTCAAATGGATTGGTCACATGCACTCATACCATCAATGGACACATGAAGAAGTGCTTTGCACAGAAACAATCCGAGTATATTGTGCAGAAAACAGATGATCCTAAGGCACAAATACTCTATGAGGACATGGGTCATGGTAATTACATGATTCTATCCCCTGATGAAATCCAACCCTCCAAAGTATCACCCAAAGATCCCAATGGTGTTTGGATTTTAGAATTTGATGGAAGTTGTTCCTCGGCTGGTTCTGGAGCTGGTGTCCTGCTAGTGTCACCTAAAGGCTGCCTACACCCTTTTTCATTTAAGTTGGCTCTCATTCTTGGGCTCTCATTCTTGCAAGTGGCCAAAGAACAAGGTGTAAAAAATCTTCTGGCTCGTGGTGATGCAGAGCTGATTGTGAAGCAAGTCAGAAGCCTTTTTCAGGTAAAAAATGGGAGGCTGAAGCATTACCGGAATCAGGTTTGGGATTCAATTGAATTCCTTGATGCTTTCTCCATTGAAGCAATACCTAGAGAAAAGAACAGCAGGGCTGATTCACTGGCTGTCTCAGGATCACTACTGATTCCCCATCCTGAATTCTCTCAGGATAAGTTCACTATTGAAATGGTCCACCGGCCTAGTGTACCTGACAATACCAATAACTGGCAAGTTTTCAACGATGACCAGCATTTTCTTTCCTTCCTGGAACTCAAGGGTAATTTCGAACAACTGTATTTTGAGGGAAGTGACAACCTGCCTCGTGAGAGTGTGTCCTCTGACCATCCTGTCACCCAAGGAGAAGAAACAGATCAGGAAGGGTGCATTAAACTCAAAGGAAACAAGATTCCCAAAGGTTTGGTGAGTTTGGAGGAGTTGTTTGATAAACATGACAGATATGTGAAATCTAAAGCTTCTACTGGACCTCAGCAATCAGCTGAGTATGATAAGATTGATATAGGGAGTTCTACTGACCCCAAGCTAGTAAATATTGGAAAATGTTGCACCACCGACGAGAGGAGAAAAGCAATTGATCTTCTAAGGAGGTATAAGGATGTTCTTGCTTATTCTTATGAAGATCTAAAAGCCTTCAAGCCAAAAGATATGCAGCATTCTATTCCTCTCAAACCAGGAATTAAGCCTTTCAAGCAGAAGCAGAGGCAGTACAATCCAAAAATAGCTGACACCATCTTTCAGGAGATCCAGAAGTTGTTGAAGGCTAAAATTATTTTTCCCATTCACCATTCGACATGGATCACAAATATAGTGCCTGTTAGGAAGAAAATGGTGAGATCCGCATCTGTGTTGATTTCAGGAACCTGAATCAGGCTTCTCTGAAAGATAACTACCCTTTGCCTATGATGGATCAAATATTGCAAGCAGTAACAGGATCTGAAATGTTATCTATGCTTGATGGATTCTCGGGATACAATCAGGTAGAGGTTGATACTGCAGATCAACACAAGACAGCCTTCACCACTCCTTGGGGTACCTTTGCCTACAAGAGAATGCCTTTTGGGCTGATTAATGCTGGTGCCACTTTCCAGAGAGCTATGGATCTGGCTTTTGGAAGCTTGAAAGGGAAATGTATTGTCATATACCTTGATGACCTGACAGTGTTTTCAAAGACAAGAGCGGATCACTTCGACCACCTGGAAACGGTTCTGCTGAGATGCCGAGAGCATGGGATTTCTTTAAATCCTAAAAAATCTGTCTTCTGTGTTACAGAAGGAAAACTATTAGGGCACATCGTCTCCAAGGATGGTATTAAGATTGATCCTGAATGAGTTCAAGCCATCCAGCAAATTCCTCTCCCAACCAGTAAAAAAGGCGTGCATTCCTTCTTCGGTAAGATCAATTTTTTAAGAAGATTCATCCCTGATTTTGCTGAATTAACTTTGAATATTTCTCAGATGATGAAAGGGAAGCAAACATTTGGTTGGTCTTCTGAAGGAAAGGAATCCTTTGAGGGTATCAAGAAAGCTATTGCTAAAACTCCAGTTTTGGCACCTCCTGATTTCAACAAAGATTTCATCATCTATTGCTATGCTACTGAATAATACCACTGCTCTTTGTCTTAACCCAAGAAGACTCTGATAAACATGAGCTACCAATTGCCTTCATGAGCTATATCCTGAAGAATCATGAGCTAAAATACACCATGATGGAGAAGCATGCTTTTGCAGTAGTCAAGGCTGTCAAGCAGTTCCGTTTCTATATCCTCAACTCTCACTCTATGGTGCTTTGTTCCAGATACAATCGTTGTTAAGTCAATTCTTACATAGCAAGAATTTGGGTCCAAGAGAGGAAGCTGGGTGGCTAAAGTCCGAGAGTATGACATTGATATCAAACCCGACCAAGCTGGTTCGTGGAAAAGGTCTTTGTGAGCTCATTCTTTGAAGGAGCCAACCATGAGTTGCTTTAGGAGAAAGGCGACATTCCTCTTGTTCTATTCCTTAGTTCAGTCGATGAATGGTATTTTGACATCACCCATTTTCTCACCTATGGGAATGCCCCTCTCATTTAACTACCAAGGAAAAGAGGACCGTTTGTTAAATTGAGATCAGCGTAATATGTGCTATGGGAAAATGCCTTGTTCAAGCGTGGTTTAGATGGGAGATTTCTGAAGTGTGTGGACAAGGAACAACGAGAGAAAGTTGCTCTCGGCTTTTCATGATCGACATGTGGAGGGCACTATTCATCAACAGATCCACTGACTCACAAGATACTCCGGGAGGATATTACCGGCCTTCCTTGTTCGAGAGATGCATCCAGTGGGTGGATAAATGCGAGGCTTGTCAGACCTTTGTGGGAAGACCTAAATTGGCCTCTTTGCCTCTCAAGCCAGTTGTGATTGAGGAACCATTTCAACAGTGGGGTCTGGACTTCATTGGTGCACTCAACCCTGTTTCTAGTGCTGGTCACACTCATGTGCTAACTGCCACTGACTACTTCACCAAATGGGTGGAAGCTATTCCAGTCAAGAGCACTACTTCTGAAGTGGTATGCAACTTCATCAAAGAGAACATCTTGGTAAGGTATGGTGTACCTAACAAGATTGTAACAGATAATGCTTCGAACTTCTCCTCAACTGAGATAATGGATTTCTGCTACGGTTATGGCATCTCTCTGGCTCATTCTTCAGATTATTATCCCCAGGGAAATGGACAAGCAGAATCCACCAACAAAAATCTGGTGACTATCATAAGGAAGTTGGTCAATGAGTCTCAGCGAAACTGGCATAAGAAGCTTTATGATGCTCTTTGGGCAGACAGGATCACACCTAAAAGAGCCATTGGAATGTCTCCTTTTCAAGTGGTGTATGGAGTAGAAGCTCAATTGCCAGTGACAGTGGAACTGCCAGCCTTGCACCTGATGAAGGCCATTGAGGATACTAGTTTCAGTGATGCTCTGGATAAAAGAATCATGTACCTGCACAAACTGAACGAGGACAGATTGGAGGTTGTTGATAGGATATCTACTCACCAGGTCTGAGGTAAAGGTTTCTGTTTGACAAGAAAGCTAGGTTCAGAGAGTTCCAAGTTGGAGATACCGTGCTGTTATGGGACAAAAGACATGAACCTCGTGGCAGCCATGGAAAATTTGATTCCCTGTGGCTCGGACCTTTCAAGATAAGACACTTTGCCGGTAAGAACTCTTTCTATCTTGATTACATGGATGGTTCTCCCCTCCCACTTCCTTATAGTGGGCAGTATTTGAAGTTGTTCAAGTCATAGGTGACTAGGGAGTCCCTTTGTATATTCAGTACAGTGTTTTTGCTTTTCTGCTTTTGGTGTGTTTTCCTTCTGTTGTTGTGTGTGTTGCCCTCTATATTGGTTTGTTTTTGACTCCTTTGCCCAATGAATAAGGCAACTGATGCCTTCACCGAGTTTGTCTAAGTTCTTACCTTGTCTCATTCCGAGAATTTATACAAGTCATCCCCGAGAAGGAGCAGTGTTGTCCACTCAAAATTCCCCGCTCTGATAAGAGTAAAAATTTTAAAATTTTGAGTTTAAGTGTTTTTCTCTGAAGTGCCTAAGTCGTGAAATTGAAAAAAATCTTGTTTTGGGTCATTTTGTGTGATTTTCGGGCTGTCGGAACTTTTTGTCCCAACTGTCCCAAGTACGAAAGTGCACTCTGTTCCCCGATCGGCCGAAATCCCCGAAGCTGTCCCATTTTCGGGCCCGTCGGAAAGTTTTGTCCCAAGTGTCCCAAAACTTATTGTGCGAGTTGTTCCAATTTCAGCCGAAACACCCGAACCGCGTACTACGCACTTTCATGTCTCAAATGTCCCAAAGTTAAAAAGTGCGAGCTTTCCAATTTTCGGCCGAAACTCCCGTGTCGCGTACTTCAGAGCTCCTTGTCCCAAATCGAAAAATGCAAGCTGTTTCAATTTCACCCGAACCGGCCAAACCGCGTACTCCGGAACTTTTTGTCCCGAATGTCCCAAGTCCAAACGGGCCCACTGTTCCATTTTCGGCCGAATCACCCGAACCGCGTACTCCGCGCATTTTCGTCCCAATCGTTCCAAAAAGCATTTGTGCATCCTCTCCCTGTTTCACCCGAATCGGCCGAGCCGCGTGTTTCGCGCATTCGCGTCTCACATGTCCCAAGCGTACCAAGTGTCATTCACACTTAGTTTTTCCCGCTCACTCCGAGTATGATGCTATTCAAATTGGTGGTTGTGTATTCAATGCGCATTAAATTCATTCCTCTCTCCAAACGGCTATATAACGAGCATTTCCCCTTTGCATTTTTCGCATTGCTTCCATGCTATCTTTGCTCGAACCCTTGCAATTTGAAAACCTACACAAATATCCCCTCCCTTTGCAAATTCCTTCCCGAGTCTAGGTTGCAGCTCCGAGACTATCAATATGAAGATCAAGTTTCAGGGACAGGAGCAAATTTCTCCGCTTGAGTCTGCTGTTAGCAATATTGGGGACAGCGAAGCTCGTCATCTCGACTTCGGTGATTTTTGGGCAAGAATGGCAGATGCAAACCCTACACCAATAGCACAAACGATTCATGATAGCGGTTTGGCTTTTGCCGGTGGTTTCCCAATCTCGATACGGTGTCTTGATCGTCATGTGCTTTCATGCGGAGCTCACTTCGACCCCGCTTCGAGCGAATTGACAAATGTACATGGGGAACTCATTGCCAAGCTGGACGCTGCCGCCATTGGCGCTGCTCTGAGGATTCCGGAGTTGGACAATGCTATAGTCGTCTCCCGGGATCAAGCACAGACCCTATTCGATCAAGACAGTGACAAATATAAGGCGCGAGTGGCGAAGTCTTGGTTGAAGAACCCTAAGAAAGGTGCTTCTCGCCTAACCAAAACCCTCTTCTGAGTAGATTTCAATGAGGAATTGTCAGACTTCATAATCCTACTGGCTCGGGTTATGGGTTTGCCCTCCACCAATGAGTTTCATTTCTGGATGTGCCCGCTCATCAGCATGGTGTGCGAGGGAACACAAAACATCAACTGGGCAGAGATCATCAGTATGAATTTGGCGGAGTAGCTATCCAACGTTCAGCAAACAAAGAAGTTCTATATGACTTCATACACGATGTATACCCTAGCGACATCAAGGCGGTGGTTTGGTTTCTCCTATATAGATGCACACAAAGATGATCCAGTGTATGCCTATTGCCCCATGATTCACCACGGAGACTAGCAATCGAGAATTTCGAAGGGTCAATGATGCTTTCACCATGTACGTGGTTAGATTGCTCGAAGGTGATCTTTGCTAGAAGGTTTTCGAGGAAGCCATGAACCTGATATCGCAATATGGAGCCTATTTCATCCAATTCAGGAAATTTTCCTATATCAGGCTTGCTGGCTATGAAAGCACTCCTCTACGGCTTCCCATGTTCTGCAATGATAAAATGGCCTTGATAGAAATATGCAAGCAACTAGACAAGTTGCACAGAACTTGCAGAGACAAGAAGATTTACGCTTGCACTTTCCCATCTCTCTGGGAAACTACACATGCAAAACAGCTCTGGATGCTCAGAACATAGAAAGAGCCCTGGTCCCTATCACTGTTCATTTCTTCAAGCCAAGAACCTGCTTTGACTTGAAGAAGTTTATTGAACAGAACATCAAGATAATCTATCATCATAGGGCAGATACAGAAGACTCTTTGGGATGATTTGTGCGGATGATTTTGAAGCCGGAGAGAGGCATTGTGGCAGGTTCTCCCTGCAATTGATTCAAGAACTCGGTCTGTACCAAGTTCCTGAAGGTCTCCAGGATGACAATTCTGACCTATACTCGTATGAGTATGAAAATGTGATTAAGCACACCCCTCTGGAGGACCTGGATTGGAACAGGAAAGAGAGGGATGATCTGGCTGAGATTCTTGCTCTAGTCCTAGTCAGGGACTAAGGTTTGGTTCAGTAAGAAGATCCGAGAATTCAAGAGGCACTCAGGAGAATCCAGCTCCAAGGATGACTCGACACCAATAAGAGAGGCATCAGTTCCAAGGTCTGAAACACTAATGCAAACCCCTCCTGCCTCATCAACACAAGGACCTACTGAATCTACTCCCTCTTCATCTACCCAGGTATATAAGAAGAAACTCAAAGAGGTAAAGAAGGAGCCTGCAGAGAATGACCCTCCAAGAAAACAGGTAGAGTTGCCTATAGGGCCAGAGAACATCATTGTTCTCAGTGAAAGTGAAGAAAGTGAGATGCCAACTCCTGCAAATGTTCCTGAAGATCCAGTAGATAAGGACAAGGAGGTCCAGAGCACTGAACTTCCAAGTGCTACTGATTCTTCTACCGCCATTGCCTCCAGTGCTCTACTCACATCTCGAGATTGAGTCAGCAGTGCCTTGAGACCACGAGTGTCATGAGCTCCTGTCTCTTGGTCCCCTTGCTTCTCCTGCATTCTTCTTCCTCTTTTGCATGGGTGCAACCTTTGGTTGACAAAGGAAGAGGAAATCCTCCTCTCAAAGCTTGGGATCGAATTTCGATCTTTGTTGCACCTTGTTGGGCACCACTCCTTCTCGTGCCAAGAAAGCCAGAACTACTTCCAGAATAGTGTCTGATGCCCAAGGTCAGCAATTCTTGGAGATTGCTAAGCCTACAATAGACAAATCAGAATCAGACTTGCTGGCATCTGACTTGGAGCTTTCAAGAATCCCTATGGGAGAGTCTACTCCTGAAGGTGAAATTCACAACCTCCGAAAAGCTTGATCCACAAGAGTCATTGGAAGGGTAGAGAAAGGGCAACAAACTATTGAACAGTTGGAAGAACAAGCCCAGATTCTCACAGGTTTCATCAAGTCTCTTTTATCTAAGGATAAAGTCTTGGACCCTACCCCATTGACTACTCTTCCACCTCCTGTAATTCTAAGCCAAGATGAAGTGCAAAGTATCAAAGATATGCACAAGTATTACATGTCTATGGTGGAGCTATTGAAGCCATGGTGGATGATATGCTTGTTCTTTGGATTAAACTTCATCGATGAAGCTTTCAAGCTCTATGAAAAGGTGAGTAATATGCAACTGAAGCTCTCCTCCACTATCAATACCATGGATAAAGAACTCAAAATCTGGAGCAGTTGCATAGTAGACCTCCGCCTCATGGGACAAACAGATGAGAACATCTTAATGGCGAACAAGATTTTTGATGATGCCAAAGACAATTTATCAAAGTCTTGGGTCTACAGCGTGGAGTGGAAGATCGAGTTTTGGAGGAAGCTTTGGGAGAAATGAAGAATAGGCTGGCGAAGGGAGAAGCTTTCAAGACACTTTGGTATTCTTTGCTTTCAAGGATATACATTGTCATCTTCAGGATGAAAACTCTAGTGTTTCCCTGTCCTTGCAAGAAATCAAAGCTCGGTTGAGCTTTTGTCAAAGATAATCTATTCAAGGAAAGCTCCATCTCTAAGGAAAAGATGAAGGAAATTTGTTCTCTTCAATCTGCCATTGAAGAAGCAAATAAAGATTATCATACTCACGTCGAGTTTGATAAAGAGATGGAGAAGTGTCTGGGATTTTGGACTCAGTCTGCAGCCAACACGTCAGTTCCACGTGGCAGAGACATAGCTGAGGCATTGAAGAAATTCAGGCAGCGGATTCTGAAGACAGTGGGTCCCTCCCAGTAGCTGGCCACCTGTCTCCTTCTCCTTTCTTTTCTCTTCTTCCCATTCTTTTCGTATTCTTTGTAATTAGTTAAGGTATTGCAATTGGCGATCCTTAACTATTCTTTAGTTAAAAGAAATGGTTACGAAGAGTAACTGACTTGTAAGCTATATAATGGCCTTTCCATGCCATTTTGCAAAGGAGGAAGAACTTGGATATTTGCTGAAAGTGTAAATAGATCTTAAAGAAATCAATACAAAAGGGCTTTCCATTCTTTGTCTATCTAATTCTTGTTATCTCTGTGTTCTCCTTTAATATTGTGAAGATCATTTTGTTCCTGATTCGTTAGTCTCTCTGATTGCATACTGTTCAGTTTTGCAAATACAGTGATCTTGTATAACCAAGAAGGAACTTTGTGTCCTTGATGAATGAATCTGAAGAAGGTTATTTATGGAACTTTGTGTCTTTAAATTTAATCTCATTCAGCCAATGCAAATGATCTTGTCTTAAATTCTTTGAAACTTCGCATACATAAAGAATTATTCTGCTATCTATAATTCTGAATGTTGCTATTCTGCTCATCTTCTTATTCCCTTTCCTCAGTCCTTGTGTGATTGATGATCCTTGTGGAAAACACTTTCGTAATATCCAAGTTTGACCATAAAACAATGTCCTGTACATTTGTAAATAAGTTCGTTTGAATAAGGAACCTCTCCCATTAAAGAGGAGGGACTTCTTGTCCCCCATTTGTTGCTCTTCTAAAAAGTCCTATTTGACGACCAACAACTCTACAACCTATAACAAAATTTTGGTTTTTTAAGAGTAACACCTACACGACGGCAGAATGAAGGGTACGCACAACTATCGATGGATATGTTCCTAAATGGAGAACATGTGTGGCTATGAAAATAGACTATGTGGTTTTACATGTATACAAATAGAATTATGTGTACGTGTATGTTTTAGTGGATACACACTTCACAAGGTTGTTATATATGTGTAGGGTAAAATATGAGGTCAACATATTCTTTAAATGACACATATGCATCCTAAGAGGTGGGTACACATGGATAATGGCAAGTACATGTGCTTCAGTAAAATGAATTATTAGTCAAAATGCAAGCGAGATGGGTACATGGCTACAAGGATAGCTACATGCCTATATTGACGGATACACTGCGGTTCGGGATGCTTATGTGTATCCCTATACAACCCCATAAAATCACGTAAATGAAAATTTCAAAAATTAAAAAGGTTAGTTTTCCACCATCAAAACCTATTTGTAGCTTTAACCCATTAAACATTCATGTGAAATGGAGATTTAGCCTACTTAAAGTTAGAAATGTATTTAGAAAACAAGTTATTTAACCCTAAAAGAATGAAAATTGGTTAGATATGGAAATGAAAAGCTCAAAAACAACTTGTAAAGGACTATGGAGTAAGTCCCACCGGTGAGCCAAATGTGAAAAAGGAAAAGTTGGCAAATTCTATAAAAATGGGGTAAAACACTTAAGAAACCCTAAAAGATTTGAACAAACAAATCAATGCACCATTATGATAAGAAATAAACAAGGATTCTTTACTTTGCATGCATTAATCTTGTAGTTAACAAGCAATCTAACATGCCTAGTTATCCTCTATTCTTGACATATTTGTAAATGAACCTAATAAATATTCGGAGCAATCGCTTTTGATTATAAAAATTGGAGCTCACCATTAATGGCTAAAAATCCATATTGTTCTTCCCATTTACTCAAAGCTCAAGTGTGTAGTGCAATGACAAAGAAAATAGGTCAGTAAAAAATGAAAATAATCTCTAATCCTAAACAAAATACTATAGTTTACGTTAGAAAGGAGGAAGTGTTCTTAGAAATGGTCTAGGGGTAATGGGGTATTTATAGTTTTCCATTTCGAAGAATGGGAGACTTTTGGTCATGTAGGAAAAATGAATAATCCAAAAGCACTTTATGGATTAAAGAGGTTTAAACAAGTATTATACTAGTTGATCTAGGTTTAGGATAATTAATCCTAATTAGTGAAGAATTAGGAGTTTAAGAAAGTCAACTCCATCTAATGAAATGGATTAATAGTCTTGAAGGCCGGTAGAATTGGTTTAGAAGGAGATTTAGAAGAGGTATTAGCTAACAAGAGACTTTATTAGCCTATTTTTTCTAGTTATAAGAGGAATACGACCAAAAGGATGTTGCGAAAGGGAGAGTTAGATAAGGCTGAATTGACGAGGTGTAGTCAATTTTTGAGGAGGAGAATAATTAGTGCAATATTTAGAATAATAGTGATTTGATCAAACTACATGCATCTACACAAACGAATGACACAAAATAGTAAAAACGTTAGTGGTTGTTAATATACATAAGGCTAGTGGCCACTAAGCTACATAAAGATGGTGGTTCTTAAGATACGTAAGGATTGCAACCACTATGTTATGTTAAGCTAGTGGTTGTTAAGCTACATAAGGGTAGAAATCACTAAGATAAATAAAGGTAGGGGCCGCTATGCTTAAAAAGGCAAGCATCCACTAATATATTTAAGGCTAATGACCATTAAGCTACGTAAGGCTAGCATACATTAAGCTACATAAGTGTAATGACCGCTAAGCTACATAAGGTTAGCGGTTGCCTAAATACATAAGGCTAGCGACCATTAAGGTGGTTAAGGCTAGCAATTGCTAAGATACATATATAGGGTAAATTTTAATACCCACTTAAAAATATCATATCTATTATTTGGTAAATATGTGATAATGACTTTCAAAATGATGGAGAATTAGAAGAAAACAAGTTTTAAACATTTTGGCAAACCATTTAATAATAGCTATGACCGGTAGAAATTGTTGACAAATAGGATATGTTTTCAATGGAAAACATATGTAAATTTTCATAAATAATTTTGTAATAATAGAAGTTAAAATGACCATACCGACAAGAAATCTTTCCTCGCAAAATATGGTGCAAATAAAAAAATTTTAAAAAGTGATATTTTGTTAAAAATCATGTTTCGCTAATTTTGTGTGGAATTTTTTTGAATTTTTAAGGATTTTAAATGATTGGAGTCGATGACAAATTTTTATCACAAAATATGGTGTAATAAAAAATAACACCCATTCTTTTCTCTTCCTAAGCACCATTATTCTTATCTATCCTAATGGGCACTAGCCTTATGTAGCCTAGCGACCGCTAGCCTTATCTAGCGTAACATCCGCTATCCTTATGTATCATAGTGGCCGAGCCTTATCTCGCCTAGTCGTCGCTAGCCTTATCTAGCCTAGTGGATGATACTATACAATATGCTATCCTCCGGTAGCATATTTTAACAATGTTCATCGGTAGAAGAAAATAATGCTACTGCCAAGAGGGATAAATGTATGCTACCTACCCGTGGCGAAGTTTATTCAACTTTAACGAGAATAAAAAGTTAATTACTATATATATGAATGCAAATTTTACAAATTTCACTACGTGGTGATGGAGAATTTAATTTAAAATCTTGGTAATTAGTGTAAACGCTAGGTGAACTGACCCCTAAAATTAACTTGTAGCTAGAAAATTTAGGCTAAAATAACAAGCTCCCCGACCCCTTAAAATTCTCCAACAATATTTAAAAATCCAAAAAAATTCAATTAACAAACATTCACAAGTAAAATTTCCCCTTAACATAAGGATAATTGTTGCTAAGCTACATAAGGCTATCAGCTACTAAGGTACATAAGGCTAGTCACCATTAAATGACATAAGGATAGTAGGCTGCTAAGTTATATAATGCTAACTTGTTTTTTAAGCTACATAAGCCTAGAAGATGTTAAGGAACATAAGGCTATCAGACGCTAAACTATAAAACACCCTCTCATTCTCGCTTAAAGTGAAAAAATAGTTCAAGTAATCATTCTCCTTCATATTATCCTTCTTATTGAAAAATAATCAATAGTTAGAATGGGAGGCCTCCCATTCTAACTTCAAATGAAAAAATGGTCAAAAAGGAAAAAAATCAATATCTTCCATTCCACACAAAAGTGAGGAAACAGTAAATATGTAGAAACAATCAAGAGTTATAATGAGAGGCCTCCCATTCTACCTTCAAAAAAAAATAGTCAAGAAGGAAAATGAAAGCTCTTCCATTCTACATCAAAGTGAAGAAACACTTAGGATGTAGAATGGGAGGCCTCTCAAAATGAAAATCAATAAAAATAAATAATTTCAGTCCTCTCATTTTTCCTATTGTAATTTTTAAATTTAAATTATTTTGTAATAGAAAAAGCATGAAGAACAAAACAATATTTTAAAATAAACAATATACAAACTAAATTTAGAATGTGTATTCAATATTTTTGTATTTATAAGCTATACATAGAAAATTTCATGTTGTTTGGAATTATAAATTATACTAACAAATATGTCTTCTTTCTCACTTTGATTTTTATTTTCTTTATAGTTGTCTTTTTTTGTCTATATATTATGTTTATGTGTATTAATCTATTATTTTTTTTGAAAATTTATAGATTTCCCACAATGCATCATATATTTGAAGAAGCACAACATGTTGATTTATTTTCACAAGGATTGAAAGTTTCTGAGGGAGAGTTTATCTAAGTATACAATCACCTGCATTACGAGTAATGGGATAATGTTTATTTTCCATTAGTGTAGATAAAGTATTGGATGGGAAATCTTGGTTTCCTTATTTGGTTGATGAAGAAAAAACATTAGCAAATATATAAAATAAAGGGTATTGTATTGCATGGTATGAGAAGAAAATTTTAGTTCATGATGATTCATCAATACCCCATATCAATTATATAGATGAAACATTGAATTGTAATTCAATGGATGTAATTGATTCATATGATGTTGAAATTGAATACAATGAGAAAATTAATAACACATGAAAAATATCGGCTCCAATTTATTGCAGAGAATGTCATACTTAAAAAACATTTTTATGCACATGGAGACAATATAGCCATGGGTTTTATATCAAATGTGATTGAGGACCACATTGTTCAAGGTGAGAAGTTGGGTCCTCTAATGTTTGGTGTGATGGTGGAGAAGATATTGATTTCTTGCAATATTTGTTCATCATTACTGAAACCAAACATTATAATAACATGACCAATAGAGAAATTGGTGAATCAAAATATAGGGTCTACACTGAAGTTCAAAAGGAGTTCTACATTAGAATGTTTCTATCCTCATCAAATGCCTATGATCACAACTTGAAATTTAGAGGACTTCAGGAAAAGTTAATCCATCTTTGTTCAAAGGAGAAAAATATGTTGTAGAGGGAAAATTACAAATGTACTTGAAGGAGATATGGTTCATTTTAAATTTTTATATGGAAATCATTTTGGTATTCTTGTTAATATTGTATTCAACCCTTCTTGTTCCACATGCACCATATCAGAAGGTTCTCTCATACAATGGCCTACAAATCAACTAGCATACCTTAGTGGTTCATTTCAATGGATGTGAAAATAAAGGAAGTTACAAAGGAGATAAAAGTTAATATGTGGAGTGCATTAGAAGAATCAATTACTCAATTAACATGTCTAATTCTTGTTGATGTCTTTAATTACACCTATCCACAACTTTTGACAAGTATTCCATATAGACATCATAAACTCACGGAGGCCAAGTTCATCAAAAATGTGTGTGTGAGATTCAAGATCTACTAAAGATGAAGATGAATTATATTTCTTGGATAAAGTAAGAAAGATGGTTTGTTGTAAAAATAAATGTCTTAGCTCCATAATACCTAGTGGATCAATCACTAGTGGTTGGTGCAAGTTTAGATATATGAGTGAGGGTTCAAGAAGAGATTTTTTGTTGAATGCATTGGGAGAAAATGGATCCATAAAGAGAAATGACATAAAAGGGAACAGAGGCATTTTTACCATGAAGTATGACACCCTTGATGTATGTCAAAATTTTTGGTTTAATGCTTTTGGCATACCTAGAAGCAACTTCTTTAAATACAAGAAAGAATTTTTAAATGGTGATATCAGGGCAGTGAATGGTAATGTTGGTTTACAAAAATCAAGGCCAAATACTATGGAAATGATTTCTAGTATCAGAAAAATAGTTTATGAAAATTCATATATAGCTCCTC
Organism: Taxus wallichiana var. yunnanensis; assembly: GCA_018340775.1. Lineage (NCBI taxonomy): Eukaryota > Viridiplantae > Streptophyta > Pinopsida > Cupressales > Taxaceae > Taxus > Taxus wallichiana. The sequence goes on from CM031235.1 coordinate 848,733,405, forward strand.
ATTTGAATCGCTCCATAAATCATGATGGAACAAGAGTTCTTGTAAGGATGTTTCTAGAAAATTATACCCAATGTTCAATTCTCAAAAGTGTAATGCAGACCTTGAAATCCTAAATCTCCCTCTAGTGTCATAGTCTAACTTTAACAAGATATGGTCAAACCATTTCCAAGATGTTTCAATTGTAAATAACAAATTATTTACAAAATGTGATGAGTGTGTGGATATTGCAAACAAACAAAAAGCCACAACTGACCCAAAAATAATCAAGCAATTGTAGAAGTATAAAAAATGTCACAATGATTACATTACAAGTTGTTATGTAGACTATTATGCCCATAGGATTGAATAGGAGGAAACCATTAAAATTTTCTTAAGAATTGTGCATGATAAGATGGACAAGATGAATACTTCCATACCAAGGTTGGGGAAGAATTCTAAGTCAGTTAGTAATGTTTGGAACCTCCCAGTCTCTTTAATAGGTATGCTTACTCATGGACACAAGACAAGGGGTTTCAATCACTTCATCCTTCCATTTCTAGAAAGAGGTTCAAACTTCATAGTGACATCAATAGCCTTGTGCCTTTGCATGCTCAAAGAACCAATGGTTGATGTATATGGATCTAGATACCAATTTTTAGTATCCATTGTCCCTCGTCCTACATTCACTCCCCATTGTCAACATTCCCTACATACATACATATCTTCCTATTTACATTATCCATTCCCTCCTCAATTAAATTTATCCCTTTACTTATTATTCTTCATCCTTAATCCCATCTTAATCATATTCTTAATTAATCTTCCGTAAACATCCCTAATCATCCTTAATTAATCCTAAATCCCCATCTAATCCATTTATTATCCCTAAATTTCCCTTTTTATCCTCCGTAGGCCTTCATTTATCAATTTTACCTTTCCTTTTCCTTTATTTAACATTTTATACATCTCACCTATCACTTTATTCTTCCTAGGAAACCCTAACCCATCCTTATAACTGAAAAACCACAATCTCCAATCTTTAGGACCATTTTGCCTCAAATTTGGCATCATCCCACCGCCTAAATCGATGCTCCTCTACATTTTTCGGTGACCCATCTAGGTCGACATTGACCCTATAAGTACAATCTCACCCCTCTTCTCTTGAGGATGTGATTTTGAGAGTTGAAGCTATCTTACAAATTTCATTGTGTTCTCTATCTTCTTTGAAATTGTCACTTGCCATCATGAAGTTGCTTTGGTGCCCTTGCATGTTTCCTTTACGGGGTTTAGAGAGTTAAAGCTTGTTAAAGCCCTTCTAGTCATCTCATCATAATTTACATCAACCTTTTATAGGTTACCATTTGTCTCATTTTTTTCTTACCCATTTGTCATCGATTCATCTTGCCTCAATTTTCACTTTTAACACATTTCTCCTCATCAAACCCTAATTACCTTTTCATTTGTCATTGAATCTATTTGGTCACTATCGAACCTACCTATTTACATTTTTTAGTTTTCATCCTCCCATTTTACCTCTAGTTTTCTAAAACTCCAGGACATTTAAATGTAAATATCTTGTCATCTTGCTTATTTTCCACCTTAGACCTGATCTTCAACACACCTAGTCACCATCGACACTTGATTATCATTGTCGATCACATATATTCTCATCACATCCATCCTTATAGTCTTAAATTTTATTGCATCCTTTGTGTAAAAATAAATTTTAGATACTTCTTCATTATCTCAACTTCATCACAACATCAATACCTAGTTGGATCACCTTGAGAACATTTAGATATACTCTTTTCATTTTTTTGGATCATTTTTCCATAGCCATTGTTGTCTAGGCCCATCCATCTCGGGTAATTATCAACCCACCCAAGTTTGTTTTAGTTTAAATTTAATTAGATAAGATCTACATTTCATCTCATCTATTAGATCTCTTATTTTCTGTTTTAGTTCATATTTTGCTACATAATTTTAGTTATTCATCAATTATTTTATTTATATTTTATCAAAAAGTGGGTTAACATCCATCCTAGGAATTTTTCACTTCTCGGGAGTGACGTTGTCAAGAAATCCACTCATCTATCTACTAATATTTTTCTTTCTTGAGTTATCTTCGTTGTGCGGTCATCTAACTCGATTTGAGGAGGATCTCTCTTTTGTTCCGTGTCCATTTTCATCTCATATGCAGGTATCTTAAACCCTCCTATTTTGGAGTTTCTTCTATTCTTCACTACCACTTCACTAATTTCAAACATGAATAAGATAATAAGTTCAACATTCTAGTGTGATTGGTGGGACCCAACCATCTTTGGCAAGTCTTGTATTGATTTTAATTTTCATCTCCATTTTCCTCTTTCTACTAACATTGCAATTAGGAGATTTTATTTGTTTTCTTGGTGGAGCACTTTCTTGGATCAACAATGCATTTGTTTTCTTAGAAATAAAATAAAAAAGGAACCTGTGTTATTGAGGTACTCTTTGTTTTTATCTATTTTCTCATTTTGCATCGTTTTTCTCTTATTTTTAAGAGTGTATTCATCAAATATAACACTTCATTTTGGAATTAAAAGGAATATTCATATTTGTTTGGCAATATAGTCTAAGTATATGGTTAATCCTTTGCACACATCAAAACTACACATTTTAAATATCTTCTTCTAGGTGGAACTATAGTGATTTCATAACCCAATAGGAAATATTCCACAGTATTTGGGTTTTGTATTAAATTTTTTGATTCTCGGTATAAAGGATAACAACCCGACACCTTTATTGTTGCAGTGTGTGAAGTGATGGGGTAGGCCCTAATACCAAGCCATGTACTGATAATCATCAAAAATTTGTGCCTCATGTACCTTAGGGTATATCTACGAATCCAACTAAAACAACTTTGAAGACATCCATGGTTTGGCCATTTCTAGGCTTCCTTCAAGCCCATTTATATTTTTCTGTTCACATTTTTCTAATAATCAAGATAACTAAAACTCTGTTGCGTGACTTGTTTGAAGTAATTAATAATCAGCATAGTTTTATTTTTATTTATTTTTTCATGCCCATTATTACACATTCCAAAGAAAGAAAAAAGGAACAAACCATGTCATCCAACAACATTCCCACTTCTAGTTTTGTTTCTTCAACAACATTCCCACTTCTACTATCATTTCTTCCACTCCTTTGGTCACCTCTTATGTGGTTACTCAACCTATCATCTCTATTACCACTCTTCATGAGTGTCAAACTATCTTATATAACACTCATGTTGAAACAAATCCCTTCCTTTAACACCACTCGGTCCCATATAGATCAGCCACACCCCCATCAACTACCTCTCTTTAGAATTTTTGACCTCCTACCATTCCTCTTGGGTGTGTAAAATTCCATGAACTCATAGATTCTAACCTTGTTTCTTTACATGACTATATCCTTCGTAAATATAACAACATCTCCATTGAATGGACACCTCTTCAACAAATGTAGTCTTATCATTCTCATCTTGAGTCTACCCAAATTCTCACATCACAATTTCTTGTGTTCTTTACCCAACACGAGCTTAGATCCCATCAAAATTATTCTACAATCTCTCAAACTCATCGAGTCCCATAAATTGGTAGTTCTCATCCCTTCTAATCTTCCGCCCATCAACACTACACCTATTTACTCTATTCCCTTCATCTTTTTCCCACCTTTATCACTAGTATTCATCCCCAAACTTTGTAAGTATCCTATTTTACACTACCCAAACAAAAAAATCAAAATTTGATCACCATTTCAACATCGATCTTCTATGCCAATGTCATCACTTAACAACCTCATCCTTCAGAATCTACTCAAACTCACCAACATCCAACTCAAAATGATTTTTGTTTCCTCTTTTCTAATCAATATAATTAGACAAGTCACCCACCCCATACCTACATCCCCACTCAACCAACACCCAATTTATCTAACATTCCCATCTCCCAACAACAACAACAACAGCATACACAATCATGTTCATTAAATTACATTCCTATCTCCCAAAAATATTCTAATTCCCAACCCATTCAATCGCATCCTTTGACAATATTCCTCATTATCAACCACCTCCTCAAACACCTACTTACCAAAAATCATATCAACCCCATTCACAACCTTATTAATCTTGTCTTTAACATAATATGTCAACTTATTACATTTAAAAACCACATCCCTCTACATGTAATCCATCCAAATCCAATGATCCCATGAACACTTTTCTAAGTAGATTGGCTAATCTTGAAGCCGCTACTTTGGGATCCAAAACCACATTATCCTATCAACATATTTTCCATGAAACCATCAATCCTTTAGCCCCCTTGAAGCCTTATCCACCACACCAGAACTCCCAAATTTCTCTAATTTTAATAGCAAGGAGGACCCACAACAAACCCTTTGTTCCTCTAGGGATGCATGTTACCTCATTGCTCATGAAAAATATCTTATGATCTTCACCTTCCCCATGTGATTGGTTAGTCCCATGTTAGATTGGTATAATGAGATCCCAAGACATCATTTATTCTCTTTCACTCAACTTACGCAACTATTTATATAAAAAAATAAATCAACATTGCATTCAAAATAACCATCACATACCTCTATGCCATTAAATAATTTGATAATGAATCTATCATATATTTCATCGCAAGATGGCATAGCATATCTCCTCCAAAGAATATCTCCTCTACTCTTCAAGTGCGATCATTTCAAACCTTTGAATAGGAATTCAACATGGATTGTAAATTTGAACTTCATGCTCTTGAGAAAGGCCATCTCAAACTTCGATCTAATAAATAAAAATATAAGTTTATGATTCATCTACCCATAATGAAAAGACTATGATCCATGTCAATAGTTTCATAGTCAATTCCTCATCTGCATCTACATCTCACACCGAGCCTCCACAAATGGATCCTATACCAACCCCTAATTATAATCCTCTCAGATAATCATACAAATCTATCTTTGAAAAATTAATGGATACTCATCTTTTTAAAATTCCTCCCATAATACCCTTTTAAGACTCGTGACCTAAGCCCGCATGGTATCGCCAGGAGCATTATTTCAAATATAAATAATTCTACAATCATGACATAGAAAAAATTACACATTTAAATACCTTATACAGAAACTTATTGACCATGGTAATCTTCAATTAGAAAATCCCAATGCACCTCCCAATCAACCCCTAGACATTTTCAAACAACCATTTCCCAACCTTTCACCTAGTAATAATACACACTTCCTAGTTCTCAACCACCCAATGATCATAAGATCAACACTCTAATTCATTAATCAACATTGTCACCCACACCCATCGTTCCTTCATCCATTAAACCTATGGCCATCTTGATTTCTATCCCTTCATCTATAACATCTTCCACATCTCCACCGATCCCTACATCCATCATACCCATAACCATTTTTCCTATATTTGTTACACCTACTCCACCATCCATAATTACATCCGCCATGTCTCCATTCACATCTACATCTAGCTCTTTACCTACTCTTATATCGACACCTATTTCAATACCTTTATCACACATTCCTACATCTATAACCACTTCTACTTCTTTACCTTCAACCAAATCTACGACTATGATCATACCCACATCAACATCGAAACTCATGTTCACATGCATATTATCCCTTAAGCCATATATCACACAGATGTCTTCACTTAGTATAAATTTTGTCCCTACACCATCCACATGTTTAATCACTTATATAAAAACACCCCAAAAATCCACACATTCTCCAATTCCTTCTAATCTCATTAAGTGTATCACCCATAACCCACTCTCATCTTCAATAACCATGCCTATGATGAAATATACATCATCCGGGTATGCCTCAAGATCCACCCTATTTTAAATCATCATTATTTATGCCAAGGGAAAATCATCACAACAAAAATATAAAAAACCTTGGCAATATTATTCAAAAATCCCTCATGCATCCACATAAAAATTTGGAGATTCTTTCTTCTAAATGTCATCATCATAAACAATCAAACCCATCCTTTCCAATATTTGGTGCATCTCCATACATCTTGGGGCCAAGCCTTCCATCCACCCCTATTCTAAAGTCAAAATATGAATCAAAACCATTTTCCTTCATTTCCAAGCCAAAATATGAATCGAAACCATACAAACACTCTATCATCACCAAATCGGGTATAATCATCCACCCACTCCACAGATTCTAGGGAGGAATAACAAACGTTTTCTTCAAAGTCTGAATTTTAATTAAATTCTCCCAAAAACCTCATCAAATAAAATCCTCTCTCTTACCTTCATCCACCATTCTAAAATTCATTTCATCTATGCCCCTTCTCTAAAAATCTCCATCAGTTTATACACAAAAATTTCCAATGCTTACTTCAAGCATTTGCAATTACCCTTTCCGCCAATAAGCCCTTTAATTCACATGCACCAAGACCTTCATGGTTTTTTTAAATCTCATTTATGTATATCATCATGCTCCTGGACATGATACCAAACATTATAGGGCCCTTCAAATTATAATCCATTTAATCGCATTAAATAAGATGATATCCTAATCAAAGAAGATTATCCTCTCCCAACTTCTAGTTAATCCACCTCCCCTCACAATTCCTCAATGAAACCCTCATCATCCAAATTATTTATTTCTCCTCATTCATCGGATCTTCATTGTTATTTTTATATTCCTCCTCTAAATTCTACTACACTAAAATAAGGCCCCCTTTCTTTATCAATGTTATCGCATTATTACTCATTCTCATCCCCATGGTTTTAAATCACTTTGTCAATTCAAACTAAAGGTTGTTATTCTTTGCTCCCTCTAGTGAAACTACTCCCCCTTCTTCATCAAAATATAAATTATCTATCCTATCTTCCCTATGGCATGTCGTTCTTGAAAAAAATTCATGAAATAACTTCACCACGCCCTAATCAAGATTTCACTCTATGATCTCATCCAAAATTCCCAATATTATAGAAAATATCTTATGGAAGCTATAAAGTATATCCCTACACCTAGCGATGAGGCTTATCCTTTTACAATTACGGATCAGTAATAATACAAGTTCTCAATCTAGTCAGCATGATCTGCACCAACCCCATAAAGTCTATTTGGAGATGTCTCTTTGTCTCCCAAGATACAGAGGATTTGAGGATATAGCTGAGCATGTGCATATGTGTGAGATACTATGGCATGCTAAGGGGATTACAACTCCATAGCATAAAGTGAGTCAGTTCTCTATAACTTTCCAAGGCCACACACATAGTTTGTATAGGAAATATGATCCAAACCAAACTTGTGTAGAATATATTGTGTTGTAGGATTATTTCTTAACGAGTTTCATATACATGAGTTTGAGTAGAAGAGCATTAGCATGCTTTGAAGGACATCAAGGAGGGCATGGCTAAGAGCATAAGGGAGTATGATGACCACTTTAAAACTTTATTATCAAAGTTATATTAAGATATTCACCTGATTCAACATGCTTAGTAGTTCGTTGGAGGTTTGATCACACCTTTCAGATGGGTAATCTCACACAAGACTTATATAAACCCACTTGAGGTACTTGAGGCAACTTTGTACGTTAAGGTAGTTGGGAGCATAGATTTTGGAGTTAGCTCATTTTTAGAGACTACAATTGTTGATATGGAAAACTAGTTGGAGAAGTTGTTTACTAATTCATCTCATGAGACGTGCAGTGGTATTTGGTGCACAAATTATGAAGTAGAAGGAAATACCAGGGATAGTTTACCTCATAAGTTGGTGTATCTTTGTGTTTTTGGAATGCAATAATTTTCACTTGGATCACTATTGCAACATGCAATAAAGAAGAATGTGTCATGTTACTGTAATATTTATAGGTATACCACTCATGATATAGAGAATTGTAGGTTGATTGATCAAATTCATGATGTCATTGATACTAGTGTATGTCAGACTAGTGTTGCAAAAATTCCAAGGACCAAGGTGAACATAGTGATCATAGTTACAAGGAAAGGTGCTCTGATGGTGGTGGTAGAGGTAGAGGATATCATAGCAGATTCATAGGCTAAGGTCATGGTGGTGGAAGATGTAAGTTCCCCCATGGAACATGTTATACATGTGGATCCCTTATTCATTATAAGTGCGAATGCCCTCAGAATATTTTTTTCTCCTTTTGTGGAAAGGACCACAACTATGAAGAATTCTCATATTTTTATGAGCATATGAGAAAGAAGCAAAAGCAAGATAAGGGAACAGGAATGGTTAGAGTACAACGCATTGTGTAATATTAGTGGTTATCAAAGGTAGAACCTAACCTTAAGATGTTTCCTGTGTTAGTCACTACATGCACTTTGAAGCGGTATGCGCCAGGAAGTTCCAAAGTAGAAACCTATTATTACAAAAAGAGGAGGTATTACATGCAAAGTATCCAAACCCTACTCATCAGAAGGAATTTTATCAAGAAATAATGAAAGTTATTAGAAAATTCCAGGGTGAGACACAATGCTTCAAAGAGCAATCACAAAATCTAGAGAAAGTAAAAGCGGTTAAGCTACCTTAGAAGGATGTTGATGATTTGAAGAAGGTGTGTAAGATGCTTTGATAGGAAAAAATCATTCCTTTATTAGGGGAATGGCTAAGGGAGAAGATGTTATGCACTGGATTTGAGCACGTGAGACATATTGTACATGCTAACTTAATGCCTCATAGTTTGGATTATGATAAAGAGATCACTCTGAATGCAATTGTTGATGGATGGTTGTTGAATAAAATTTTGATTGATATAGGTGCATAAGTGAATGTACTCACCTTGGATGCATGGAATCAAATGGGGAGGCCACCATTACAACAATATTCAAATGTGTTGTTTATGGCGAATAGGACAAAATACACACCCTTTGGAGTCCGGAGGATGATATTATTACTATACAAGGGTGATGTTTACTAGGTACTTTGAGGTCTTAGCACTTGCAGAGGCGAGATAGTTTCCCAACATTTCTTCACAAACCTTGGTGTTATGTGAATAATTTTGATTTACACTTTAATAAAGGATATATCAATTTTGAGAACAAGGAATATCACTTCATCATTCCTTTGACAGATAGAAAAGCTACACCTTATGTAGAACCTTTGAGTGAAGAATATTTGAACAAAATTTATGTGCACACCATTAGAGATCCTAAAGTGCTTGAGCCATCAAAGGAAGGAGTTATTCAATGGGATGATGCATAGTCTATGAGTGATACTACTAGCATTTATTATAATAACTAGGTGTATGGGACTTATGAAATGATTGGGCGCAAGATGAAAAGTGTAGTTACACACGTAAGTAGGTCGTGATGTGTTAGGAATTTAGGCATTAACCATGTGCCAAAGAACACTAATGAAGGAAATCCTAAAGTAGTTTTGTGCGCTATGGAATCCCAGTGGACAAACCAAGTGGAAAGAAGTAATATCCTAGTGTATACCCTACATGGGATAGCCCCACACCGGTGGATGGTACACATAGATGGTAATTTAGAGTGGTGAGAAGTTAGAATCACCTTATCTTATAGATTTCTTTAGAGTAATGCATTTACCAACACATGTGAATTTCATGGGAAATATTTTGCTTCAAATCATGTTTAGTAGTGTGAGAGATTCTTGATAGAGGGACCAAAGTCCTTACCACCTTTACTATGGGTACAAAAGTTATACTTCACCTTGTAAGGATGTATGTGCACATAGTATGTTTATGTAGATTTGAATAGAGAAAAAAGGAATAGACAAGAGTTGAATAAAACTATGATTGAGAACTTTAACTATTTTTCTACTAAACCTCTAATGAATGAGGCATTACATGTTATTAAGTGCTTGACTATGGGAGATAGTGATAAGTATAAGGAACTTATTCAAGAATTTTTAGGTGAGTCGGATCGGGGCACGCCTTCCTAGAGAAGGAAAAATGTAAAAAGCTCTTTGTGATGGATGATAAAGATGTTGATAATTTAGATGTTTACCAAACCGTGGGTATGCGGGAGGTCTTAGATAGTGCAGATGAGAAGGCTTGTGCATATCATGAGCCTGTGAAGATGAAGAAGGTCAACATTGGGATGTATGTTGAACCTAAGGAGGCCATAATTGGTGATTATTGGTTTGACTCAGAGGTTGCTAGAATAATTGACTTGTGCAAATTCCCTGATTTATTTCATAGAGGCTATCATGAATTCAAAGAAGTACATCACTCTTTCGATGAGATGAGGATTAATCTAAAGGAAGATGCATGTGCGAGTTAAGAAGAGGCATTACAGGATGAATCCTAATCTACGTGTCAAGGTAAAGGAGGAAGTTGATAAGATATTTAAATATGGAATCATTGAGCCTAGTGAGGAGTCAGAGTGGGTTATTTCTATGGTGATAAGTATAAATAAATATGGAATAATAAGATTTTTTTGGATTATAGGGAATTAAATGTTTCCTTTGTCATAGATCCCTTTCCAACACCTTTTATCAAGACATTATGGAAGGCATTACGGGCGCGGGATCTACTCTTTTAGTGATGGATTTTCTAGATATCATTAGGTGAGGATCATTAAAGAGGATCAAGAGAAGACAACTTTAACCACTAAATGAGGATTTTTTTCATACATGGTTATGCCTTTTGGATTGAAGAATGCGCATGTAGTCTTTTCACGCATTGTTGTACAAGTATTTCAGAATTTTATTCACATTTTTTTGCGAGGTTTACTTGGATGATTGTATAGTTTATGGGCTAGTGAAAGACCATTGTGATAATTTAAGAATTATGTTTGAGAGGTGCCAAAATTTGAGCATCTCCTTAAAAATTAAAAAGTACATTATTATTACATGCTTTGGGACTTTTTTGGGGCATTTTATTTGTAAAGAAGACTTATTGGTAGATCCTGCTAAGGTTGTTCTCATTTTGGACTTAGAAGAACATACTAACGAAAGTAAGGTGTGTGGAGTTTTGGGGAAGACATGTTATTACATAAATTTTATCCAATGATATGCTAATATTGTAGCGACCTTGGAGGAATTATTTAAGAATAAAGGAAATTTCCATTAGGGTGAAGTAAAACAACGCATGTTTGAGACATTGAAGGAAAGGCTAATTACAAGGTGCCTATTCTACTATTTATTTCATGAAAAACCTTTTCATGTGCATGTGGATGCCTTTGGCATAGCCATTGGCATGGTATTAGCCCAACCTAGACAATTTATTGTTGATCATCCTATTTACTTTGTAATTAAGAAGTTAACACCAATCGAATAAAATTATACAACTACAGAGCGTAAGGCCTCGTCCATGATTTATGCATTGCATAATTTTAGATAATACTTTCTGGAAACACCTTTTATTTTATATACAAATCACATGGCACTTAAGTACTTAGTGAACAAACTTGTTTTGCAGGGGCACATATGTCATTAGATTTTGTTGTTCTAGGAATTTGACTTTACAGTGGTGGTTAAGTTAGGTAAGATAAATTATGGACTAGATCATCTATCAAGGATTAATATAGGAAAGGATGTATAAATCATTGAGAATACAATGCCAAATGCCCAATTATTTAGACTAAACTACACACCTTCTGAATTAGAAGATATTGTTGCCTTTTTACATATTGGTGTGGTGCATAAAGGGTTGAAGAGTTTGGAGAAAAAATAACTTTCCATACATGTCGCACCCAAAATGTTAATCAATGGAGACTCATACAAACTAGTTCGGGATGAAATTTTAAATCAGTGTGTGCTCGAGCATCGGCGCAAAGCTATTATGGAGGAAGATCATGGTGGGATTGCAGGTGGACATTATGCTGGAGATGCTTTCTACCGTGTGTAATATTTTATCGGCTAGCCTATGGTAGGAAACACTGTATAAGGATTGTAAAGAATATTGCAAGGTGTGTGATCATTATCAACACCTTAGAAATCTTGGGCATAGAGATGAAATTCCTTTAAGGCCTATTACTAGTGTAGAACCTTTTGAAAAATGGGAAATTGAATTTGTGGGTCCTATTTCCCCACTCGCACATAGGACTAGATCACGCTACATTATTACTTGTATAAATTATCTTAGAAGGTGGGAAGAAGCGGTGCACAAAGGATTGCACTGAAGCTACAGAAACAAGGTTTATGTGGGGGAACATTATTAGCAGGTATGGATACCCATTGAGTTTAACAAGTGATAGGGGTACTCATTTCCTTAATGAAACATTCCAGATATTATTGGAAGAATTTATGGTGGCACACCATTAAACAAAACCCTATTACCCAAGCTAATGGAAATACTAAGTATTTCAACAAGATATTAGGACAAACATTGACTAATATTTTTGATTTTGAAAGGAAAGATTGGGATGATAAAGTCTCTATTGTACTTCAGGCATACATGAAAAACCTATAAGAGGTTGAATAAGGCCACACCCTTTTAGTTGGTGTTTGGTGTAGAGGTTATTTTACCTATAGAATTTATGTTACCTTCTTGGCGTATTGCATGTGTAGGAGATTTGGATGATGAACAAACACTTGAAGAGCACATTGATAAAATGATGCAAAGTGAGATCAAAGTCATGCCATTATCGGATGGAGTCGAGAAGATATAAAAGGCCAAGCAAATGGCATGGCATGATATGAATATAAAGGATACCAAACTTGAAGTTGGACAGATAGTTCTTCTTTATGACTCCAAGTTTTTCCACAACCTCGAAAGCTTAAATTGCATTAGTTAGGATAATATCTTGTGACCTACATACATGATTCAAGTGCTATATGGGACATGGTTTCCTGGTTACTTCAATGGGAGTATGGTGAATCCCTACTATAAATAAGTCTTCTTATTGTTTTTAATAAGGTAGTATTGTCATTTAGATTAGATTAACTTTAAATTCATTTCCTTTATATGTGTTTCCTTTCATCATTGTTATGCTTTGTCAATTTAGTTCATTTTTTTGTAATAAGTGCGCTTGCACACCAGAAGATGATTACTATCTATTAAATTCATGTGCAAAGGACCACACATACCTTTAGTGTGGGGTGCAATATAAACATGATAAATTGGGCCAAGTTTAAAATATGGGTATGCAAAGGGAGATATTATGCAGGTGTTTAAAGTAAAGGTACCGTTACATATAAAAAAAATTGCTCATAAAAATAGACCACTTGTGGATGAATGGATGCACAGTGTAATGTGAGGTAGGGTACAACATGGGAGACTACTTGGTGAAGTTCACAATGGATAGGTACTTCGACGTTTGAAGGCTTGGAAAAGGAGGTTTGTGTCTGAGAAGTAGTGGGTACACCAAAATGTTATGATTAGGGCATGGAAAAATCATCATTGAAAATAAAAGAAAAATCATTTAATGTGGACTACGGTGGTAGGTGGAGAGAAAAAAATGTGGAATTTTTTTCAAATGTTATAAAGGTGGTGTTGTGATATCATTTTTACCTTGTGATTAAGAAGCATTCGAGCGAGTTGAAGAGCAAGCTAAGAGTGAGTTGCATGTGAAGTGTGAAGATTTGCATTACAAAATTGAACCAGATGAATTTGTGGATGGGATTGATTGGAACTCCATTGGAGAAAGTGTTTGAGTAAAAAAAAGGCATGTGGGGAGGAGAATCGGTAGTTAGGGTTCAAGTTTTATCTAGGGAATGCAGATTTTGAGATAGGGAACGCGGGTTTTGAGTTATAGATCTCAAATCAACTACAAAGACACACCTCTATAGTCAATATGGAACCGAAGTGAGCACCTAGAGTGGCTACAGGGGAAAAAAGTAGAAGGAATTCGAAATAGAAGTTGAAGACACCCTCAAAATCTAATTTTTAGAGATGCAGTATCTAGAAGGGGTTTTTATGGGCCATGATTTGGATTCACATGTTTAGAACTACAAATTAAGTGACTATAACCATAGAACTAAGGACAAAAAAGATGAATTGGATAAGTTTTTGGTGGTAAAAATAGCTATGAGAATAGAGAACAATATGGCTATGTATGATGATGCAGGGGAAAAGTTATTACCAAATGTAGGAGTTTTTCAACTTTATGAACTCCCTTATTTTGGAAAACTAGAAAATTTGTATCAATGGTTGATGAGAAAAGTCCATGAGGACTTCTTTTACTTTTTAGGAGACAAATTAAGGCTTACCGCACCCTTGATTGGGAAACTAACATGATTAAGGGTTTTGGGTATTGAATTCGTCAATGACCTCATTGATAAGGAGGGCATAGAGGTGATAAGAAAAGTGTTATCTTATTCTAAGGTAGGGTGTGGAATGGAAATTCCAAAGTTTCAGAAGTACCCTATTGTTTAGGCAGCAACTTACTTCCTTACTAATTTAAACAATTAGGAGCATTGGTAACAAGTGAATAATACATGGTTGCATGTTACAAAAATATGATAGAAGGAGTAGTCTACAATTTGGCTAGCTTTATTTCTAAGACTATTGTTGAAGAGGTGCACCAAGATGAGAAGATAAGTTTTTGCATGATCCTTTCATCCCTTTTTTGTAGAGATTAGAGTTCCCTATGAGCCAAAATATAAGATTTGGAAATACCTAGAGGAAAAGAAAACCCTTGTCGAGAGATTTGTAAAGTATACATGTGATGGATCCATGAGAAGACCTTATAAGTAGAGAAAAAAATTTGGTATGAGTGCCTACACACTTTGGGTTAGAGGAATAATGGAAAATACCTAAGGACCTTCCTTTGGTATTGGACAAACAGGTACAATTTTGCATTTTACCGAGAATTTTTGTAGAGGTCGCTTTGGAATTAAGGATGGGAAGTGGAGACCTTGGTGTAATCTTCCATATGCCTTCATTGTGTGTTATTTTCAGGAATTAGTGCATTGGTTCTCAAACACACGAAGGTTTCTTTTTAATGCAAAAAAGGTAGATTGTGATTATCATACACTATCGAAGACCTATGTCTACCTGGTAGGTCTGCATATATTGAACAATTGATTTTAGATGATATTAATATGAAAGATATGAGTTTGGAAATTGGGAAGTCTAGGGCAGCTCTTGTATACATTTACCTTAAGACTAAGCTGGAAAATGGAAAATATCTTGAGAATGAATTTGCACTCCCTAGACCACCCAAGGGGAAACATATTGTGGGCACAATGCAAGATGAGGAGGCCATTTCACCCCTTATTAGTGAAGAAGAAAAATAGGACTTGCAAGAATGTGGCAGCTTGGACCACAAAGACAAGAAATAGGAAAATATGGGAGAAAAGAGATCACGCAAGCTGACACCTCCTGGAAAAGAAGAAGGCGAGGAAGAATAAGTGGTAGAAATAGGTGCTATGAAGGTAAATATAGAGCAGAGAAATGATGACCAACAATATAAAAGAGTGCTAAGGATAACACTATCTCAAGGTTTGGGGCCATCAAAACCCCTTAGAAGATTGCAAGACACTCCCCCATGAAGGCAACAATAGAGAAGAAGAAAAATCATAAGTACATTCCCGGGAAGGATGATGAGGGATAGAAATTTGAGGAAAATGTGTGGGAGACTCGGTCAATATTCGGGATGTAAAGGAGCGAGAATGAAGAAGAACTTTTGGATGGCACAAGAGGATCGAAGAAACATGAATTTGGGGATGATACTATTGATGCAGAAAAGAGTGATGATACAGGTGAACCATTTGGTACACCTCCTACTACACAAACAGGTGATGAACCGAGTTTATGATATGGACATATGCATTCCCAAGGGTATGTTCTCTTGAAAGAAGAAGGGTGAAGGAACATATGAGACTCTTATAGCCAGGTATGTAAATTATCCTACCAAGATTATTTGTGCTAGGTTTCAAAGTACATTGGAACTTAAGGAGCCATATGGTTGGGAGTTGATGGATTCAGAGCTAGTGACCACGTGCACATGGAAGAAACTATTATGGAGTGTGAAACTAATATGGATGAGAATGAATTTTAAATGTGTGAAGAATTGTGTGTCTCATGAAGAATGAATAAAGCACCAAATTCACACCATGTAAATTTAAAACAACTTAGATGTCGGATGAACTGGTTAGCAATGCATTAGTTAAGGTATATGTAGAGGTTACGCACTTGAAATATTGATAAAATGGCCACCATTCAATATTTATTATAATATAGAAAAGATAAGGATACTTGACATAAAGAACCTAATGGCAGAAAATAAGATAGCCGAGGCAAAGGAAAGTACACTTCGATTATGGGGAACAAATAGGTGATGATATTCTAAAGAAGAGGAAAATTTTTGAAGAGAAATTGGTGCTAAGGTTTCCATCTACAATGCATTACTTATGCATATTGGTCCACATGGTGTTGGATGAGGGGCCAATAATGATTATAAAAGCGAAGGATGCTATAACACAGAAAAAACAAGAAAGTGCAACAATATCACAAAAAATTAAGAGTTACAAGTATGTATTATAGACCATGAAAGATGAAATGAAGAAGGAAAACTTAGCATTGAACATGTGTGTAGATCCTGCAAATATAATAAAGACAACATCCTCTTCTAGACTGCGGTAGAAGAGGATGTTGTCGTTAAAGTAGTAAATAATGAGACACTTAGGCATGAGGAGAGGCTCACTTTGGTAGCAGAGAATCATGATGCACTTGTAGCAGCCCAAGACCCTCACAAGGAAAAGATCAAGGAAATTGGAAAATTGATAGCGCGGCGAATGGATGTTATGGATGGGATGGTCTCAAGCTTGGATAATGTTCTCAGAGTATTGCATAATGAAGGTGATAACATGACTTTGGATGAGATGGACGGGATACTTGTAGAAATCTTAGAAAAATCTTATAAGGCACTCAATAATTAGAATGAGATTGAAGAAGAGATAAAAGATAAATATCTAGAGTTAATTCAACCTACAGAGGGATAAAGTGTTCAAGTATTCTTTTATTCTTTCTGTACAATTATTATTTCATTCCTTATTATTTATTTATGGAAAGATCATGGTAACCCATTTCCATGGACGACGATGAAGCAAATGTGGTTAATGTTGGGATGATGAATTACAACCTAAGTATTGAACGAACATAAGGATTGGGTGTGCAGAAATAGGTCATGAAAGTATAATGGAATAGGGTGTTCCCGGGAAAGCATGAAGTTGGGACTTATTTTTTTCAGTATGAGGCTAAATATACATGTTGAGTGCATAACACATTTAATAGAATACTTAGAAATCACACAAAGGCTATTTTGGACAAGTGGAAGATCAAACAACATGCATAGTTTTGGGGTTATTAATAGGATTAGATCTGTAGTTGATATTATTATATAATCTATTATTAGTGAGCTTGCATGCTTTTGTATTTATCATGTAAGGGCACATGGCTATTCTTAGCATGTAGCCTATTTTTGGAGAGTGCATGAGTAGTGAAGGGAAAGTCCCCACTACCTATAAATATGTATTGATTTGCATGGTTTAGGATCATCCATGTTTTTAAGAGTTATGTTACTGGTTTATGAGTATGCATGACTTATGATGACCTTATTATGTATGGATTGACCTTCTCTGTTTTACATTAATTAATACAATGGATATTTTTGGTGGATATTTGTAGTTGACATATCTATCATTGATTCTTGCATGGTAAACTTAATCTTGATTCTTGTATAAGTTATTCTTGCACATGGTTATGATTTAGATATATTTTATGTTGTGCATTATACTTGATTACTTGTTATGGATATGGAATATTTTTATGATCATGCTAAATTATTGAACAAGTTGTCAAAAAGAGAGACTCGATACCCTTGCGTTCTTCGGATGAGTGCTCAGTAATGGCCGAGTGATGTGTCGGTGCACATTCAACTGTTTGGTGAAATTCAAGACTACAAATAACAACAACATAAACAACAACACTTCACATATTAATCATATAGGTACACATGACATACATCCGTAGATACACACATTTTTGCCCTAAGTTCAATCTTATCAATTTTTTCGCATTATCATCTTTAGTTTCCACGCTTCATCATATTTTTATCATTCCACACTTTTTCTAGTCCTTCAGCACACCTTCTTCATTAATATACATGGTTATCCAGTATGCATCTATATCTACATTATGTTCTGAGCTTCTTGCTCACCAACATAAACGAGGGAAAATGTAGACACTAAATCATGCAATTTGGGAAATATTTATTCTCGGTCTCAGGACTACTATTTAGAATATTTTTGAGTGAATAAACTAATAATTAACCCCCATATATTGGTCATTTCTATTTGGTTTCTATCACCATTCCTAACCTCCACTACACATATTCCTAGTCATCTAGTATTGGTGCACCCATGGGTGCCACAGTACCACTTGTTGTGCCCCGATCCTTTTTATCTTTCCCACCACTTTTTGGGTACTTTCTAACCATTTCAAGTTCTTATCATTTTGGTGGTTAATTATGAAATTAGATCAAGACAACCCTATAAATATAAAGTTATGAGACCATAATGAGGGACCAAGAACTAGTCACTACTATCATCAACCTAGAGTTGCATCCATACTTAACACATGGAGATCACTTGCATCCACATAGCTCCATTACAAGGGGAAAAGGATGAGATATATTCATCACAAAAGCATTAGAGGGAATTTTACTATATTCCATCCAACATTCTATTACATTTTTATATACATAGTTAGCTCGCTCCATGACAAAGTGTGATTGACATAAGAGTAACCTAGGAAATGTTTCACAAAAACACACACATAAACAAATTTGGGTTTGGAATGTAGTGTAGCGCTCATTTAGTAAGTCTGCTATTATTGAAGTTGAGGTTAGTCTAACCCTACCATATGCATTTTTATTTTTTTATGGATTGATGATTGTTCATGGTTTTATAGGACTTTATTTCATCTTGGATTATCAAAGACACCTCACATAATGCAACAAATCTGATATGAAAAATAGTTAGGGTTTAAAACCATATTCCAAACTGTGAAACTCATTTCCAAAGATTTTGTATAGACTAAGGCATCCATTTTGTAGTCTAGATTACCAACGAGACACCGTAGTCCCTCACCGAAACACCACCAAGGAATCCACCCGGATCTATCCTATTTAGAACCTCTATACAATCTTCCCTTCTTCTAATTTCTCCAGTCACCTCTGCGACACAATCCATCTAGCTTCTATAATCAGTTGATTCACTTCCTCACTCTTCTTGCATATTAGGGTTTCTATTTCCATTAGCTTAGTTGTTTGGGTCATTTCCATACTTATTTATTACATTTATTTACTATATTTACATGTTGTTCTAGATTAGATTAACTATCATTATCCCACATTTTAGTTAATTTTAGTTAATCATACATCCTACATACTATATTTAGTCTACATCAATTCAACATTTGTGTATCTACACATTATCCATAATACATTTATTCATTATACTTGTTTCATACACCTATTATTTATGTGTCTATCATCATATACTACTCATCATGCAAACTATATTTTTCGTGTTATATATACATCACACATTACATATTGTACATCTTGTCATATGTCTTATATCTTGCATCATACAATCTAAATTTGATATAGATCATTTCAATCATTGGACATAATACACATTATATACCATACTAGTTTTTCATCGAGGCATATACAACACCTTAATGGTCTACGAGTCTAGCATTTTACATATTCTATCACGCACATCTTACACACATTATGGTACATCATACATTACATCTTATACACCATACATTATATTTTTCATTGTATATTATACTTTATATATTGTAATTCTACACATCATATGCTCATCTATTATCACAGATACTACATTGTATTCTAGGCGCCGCACTCACAACCCCGTGATGCACTTTAGTTCCTTGGTCCATAATCAATTGCGAGAGGGTTTACAAATAAAATGGACCTTACACTCATCACACGTTCATCATCTAATCTTATATCATGCAACATTTCTAGGATATTGACACAAGCTATAGGTTAAATTGTCACTTACTCTATCATCTTGTAATAGTATATGCTTTATGATACATCACCACTCCCTTTATTCATCTCATAGTGATATATTTTGTATGATAAATCATCACTCTTATGCTCCTCTTTTCTTGATGTACACTTCGGCTATAGGGTTCAAGTATACATCATTTTCTAGGTCACATTTCATCTATACACATACATACCCATCACAACATGTTAGATACAACACACTTCAACCATTTCCCAATGACGCACTATCATTTATGGTTCATTCTTGATTTTGAGGGGAAAAAATAAATGAACCTCATTTCATAAATTTCCATTCACTTAGGGGGCACCCGACTCCTATCTTCCATTTTCATTCCATTCCATCCATCCACAACATACTACATATTATGGTTGCTTTTACTCTTGCTAAATTTTTTTATTCATGGTTTCTTTATTACACATGATAGTTAGATTACTTGTATGTCATTTATCTATATCATCCACACATGTGTGTTCATGTCTTTTTCTAGTTGTGATCATAGATACAGATCTTTTCAATGCAACATGGATGCTCTCGTTATACCCTTCCTATCTTGGTCGCCGGGGCCATCCACATTCATCTTTCACAGTGTTATTATTTCAGTTTTTACTTAGCATTTTACATTATTTGGTTATACATACATTTGACATACTAGTTATCTTTCTAACATGTTGATGAGTGCTTCATGTGCATCATTTGTTATGTAGTGATACATTCTTCCATAATTATTTGTTAATTATTTGCTATTATTGCTTATTTTTGTATGTGGGCCTTGCCCTATGTTTAGTGTGAAAACTTGTTTTTTTATGCTGCCATGATGGCCTTGTGTGTCTTGTGATATCATAAGTGATTTCCCATGTTTACACCCCACTTTGTGCAGCTTACTTTTTCTTCTTGTATGTTTACATTACTATTTTGTTTTCTAGCTTTTACATTTTTGTGTATCTTACACTTTATATTTATACCTGCATGATTTTTGTACTAAAACTTGTTTTGGATGCCTTCTTGTTTGTGTGTGCATTGGTTTCTATTGAGCGTATTCCCTTTTCCCTACAAGGAAGAGTTAAAAAGTTCATGTCGTTGGTCCTGTTTTTGGGCTGCATTATTCTTTCAGCAACATCACATGTACCCCCAAAGAGGGGGACATCATTTTTGTTTACATTCTACACATCGCGTTTACACCAATTCAATCAATGCACTTTCAGCCCTTGGAATTGTGGGTTAGATACAGTGAGTGAGTTAAGACCAGTCTACAGACTTCATAAATAGTGGCTCTTACATGAAATGGTTGTCCTTAGCATTCGGGAGCAATTAACAATGAAATTCCTCCCAACACTTTTTCTACCACCGACATCGAGATAATCCAAAAACCTAGGATGTACAGAGATCTCTTCATACATGTTTAGCGAAGAAGTTAAAGGTTGCGGGATACAACTAAATTCCTCCCTATACTTCTTCG
The DNA here is from genome assembly GCA_018340775.1 of Taxus wallichiana var. yunnanensis. Taxonomy (NCBI): domain Eukaryota; kingdom Viridiplantae; phylum Streptophyta; class Pinopsida; order Cupressales; family Taxaceae; genus Taxus; species Taxus wallichiana. Next base: position 848,754,847 of record CM031235.1, read on the forward strand.
GCCTATGGCATTTTATCACCCAAAAAATCCCATGAGTATAAGACATCCTTCTACACTCTTTCTCTCGACATGGATCAGGTACACATGTTCCATTTACATTTTTCATTTGTGTATTTTACATTTACATGCTTTTATATACATATACATGCATCTTTTACATTGTATTTTTACACATACATACATATATACATATATTATATTTGACTACTTGATCTTGAACTTTTTGCAGTCTGGTCATATGAGAAACAAGCGATCAAATGGGGAAATAAAAAAACATCAAAAACATCAATAGAAACACTTCGTGGGAACAAAACTTTGTATAGTAACAATTCAAGTACATGACATACATCAACATATACACATGTATTTCCACCCTAGGTTTACTCTCATCACATTTTTATTCATTTTCATCTTTATTTTCCATGCTCCATCACCTTTTTCCAATCCACGCTTTGTTTAGTCCTTTATCATTCCTTCTTCATTGATCTACATAGTTATCGTGTACACATCTCGATCTACTTTATGTTTTCGAGTGTTCCACTCATCAACATAAAGTGGGGAAAATTTAAACACTAAATCATGCACTTTGGGTAATATTTAGTCCCAGGTCTCGTACTACTTTTTAGAGGGTTTTGAGTGAAGAAAGTACTAATTAAATCTCATCTCTTGGCCATTTTTACATGGTTTCATCATCATTATTGATCTCCACCACACACATTGCCACTCATTTTTTCATCATTTTCCATCATTTTAGCCTTGATTGTGCCCCTCACGTAAGTACTAGGGAGCCCATGGGTGCCCTAGTCCCACCCGAGGTCCCCAATCCTTTTTTGACTTTCCTTCCAATTTTTGGGATCCTTTTAGTAGTTGAGGTCTTTTTCTTTTTAGTTGTCAGCCTTTTTATTGTTATTTATGAAATTATATTAAGAGAACCCTATAAATATAATGTTGTGAGACCATAATGAGGGACTAAGGACTGGTCACTACTATCATCCACCTAGAGTTGCATCCATTTATAGAATTTGGAGATCATTGGAATCCACATAGCTCCGTCATAAAAAGACAAGGTTGGGATACCTGCATCACACAAGCATATGAGGGAAGTTAATTCTATTCCATCTATAATTGTATTAAATTTTTCTACACATTGTTATCTTGTTACATCACAAGTACAGAGTGGCACAAAAGAAACCTAGGGCATGTTTCATACACACACACAAAATAACTACATTTTGATCTCGAATGTAGTGAAATGCTTTGAGTTAGTAAGTCCACTATTGTGGTAGTGACGTCAATTTGACCCTATCATATACATTTTTTATTTTTAGGGATTAATGTTTGTTTAGGGTGTTGTAGGTTTTTATTTCATCTTGGATTATCGCGATGCACGATGCAATGCAACGAAGTTAATGCGATAACCAACTAGGGTTTTTACCACCTACTAATCTGTGAAACTCGGTTCTATATATTTTACATAGACCAGGGAACCCATTCTATAGACCGGTGTGTCGTAGGCACACCAGTCCCTCTCTCAGTTCCCCAGTCTAGATCTATCATTTTTAGGACCTTTGCATAGTCATTCCTTCTTTTATTTTCTTTAGCCAACTCTACGACATAGTCCTCCAAGTTCATCAAATCAGCTAAGTCATTTCTATACTTCTCTTGCATATTAAGGTTTCTACTTTCATTAGATTAGTTTCTTGGGTCATTTCCATACGTTTGTACTACATTTATTTATTATATCTACATGTCCTTCTAGATCAAATCAACTATCATTATCCCAAATTTTAGTTACTTTTAGTTAACCACAATAGAAAATGAACAAGATGTAAAGGAAGCAATAAATGGTGAAGGAAAAGGATCGGGATTTGATAAGCTGTCATGGTGAAACCAACAAGACTGTTGGTACATCCTAAAAGAATAAAAAATAACATTTTATCTTGATAATTTGATTTCTATTAATTATTTGACATAACTGATATTATTTTAACTATTTGATGTTGGAATGACAAGAAATTTTTCATATTATAGTATTTTTGTCATTACATGAATGAATAAAAGGTCATATAGCTAGTAAATTTGAATTTCAGATCTGAAATTGTAATTTTTCCTCAAAAATGGTGACTCTTCCATCTTAGATATTGGATATAGTTCTTTGTTTTAATGTTATGATTTGATATTAATGAGTAAAAATCATCGAGATGATGATTCATTAAGGGGAGTATGTCACATCCTACATTTTCAGTTTGTTTCATCATTAGGAATAATTCATAGGATGGAGAGTGGGTTACGAGAGATGGAAAAGAAGCTCATTGCATAGCTATATATGTAGCCACACATGTGGGTGTCATCCTGGAAAGGATGTACGTAGTTACATGTAGTTGTATATACTGACCATACAATGGCCATTGTCATTCTATTATGATAATGCACTCGGTATGTATGACATATTCCTATTTGGCTTGGATGTTTGTGTACGATGGTTTATGTACATGATGTACTATTAGATTTTATTGATGTAGTGAATAATGAAGGTATTTGGATATCTTATGTGAATATCTTGATGTTTGATATACTACTTGACTGTTTTGTACCTTACATTAATCTTATTGTTCAACCTAAATGTTGGTAAGCATAATTACAACTAAAATAAATCTAGACATAGTTGCAATGTATTATTCATCATGCAGAAATAAAGATAAATGTTGTGGGTTACTCACTTTTCTTGATATGATGACTTGGTTCCTTGATGAGCGATGGTTAACATACCTATAATAAGTATGACTATGTACCCTTCTAAATTGTGTTACTAAATGATTTGATTAAATGAATTTCCCATTGTTGTACCTATGTTGGTGAGAAAATTAGTTCAATAGAAAAATCTATGGGCTTCTTACCAATGCTCTAGGAAATGAAGTCCAACTTGTATGGTACATCTCCATATATATGTGTGTGTGTGATAAAATGGGTATTTTGGTGGCTTTTCGACCGAGGATCCAACGGTGGCACTCTAGTGAGCCTACAAAAATATGACAATTGATTGCTAGAGAGAATTTTGAAAGAAAACGGAAAAGGGGACTCGAGAAATAGGAAAAGAGGGATTAACGTTGTAGATAGAAAATAAGAGCCTACTAACTATTAAACTAGAATTTACCATCCCACATATTCATAGAAAAATGATGCTTCAACATTAATGATGAGAGGAAACCATGCATACAAATATTTACACATTCATATGTACGAGAAAACATAAACTTCTTCCTTGAATTAGCATATTATCAAAGTTGTATGAAGTAGGGAAAAGGAGGAAATATATGCAAGAGAGGAATGTAAGAAAATAGATATCTCCTTTGTTCTCTTTAATCAAAAATCACTCTTGATTTTATAAAATTGACCACACTTAATAATGAGGGTGCCATTGCATTATATAAAATCATAACTAACCTTTTGACTCCCCCACATGATTCTTTATTGCCTCATTCCTCTCGTGACTTTTCATCTTCCTAACACTTAGAAAATTAAGTTCCCTTTATATAAAACCAAGGGAATTTTACAATTCAAAATTTTAAATTCACTTTAATAAATAAGATGAAATATCATGATTACACACAAAAAAGAATTAGAAGAGGGAGATAAGAGAGGTGGGAGAAGAAGACAAGGAAGATTAGGGAGAAATTATATCCACGTAACAAGATCTACGTGATGAGGAAATCTATTGATTCGTGACCACAATATCCTTCTTATCTATTATACACAGATACCTTGGGCTGGCTGAATGAGTGTCTAAAAACATTGTTTCTTCCATGACCCTCACAAAAGTTTTATTTCATTGTTTGAGTTATTAGGCCATTGTCAACCCTGTTTTGTTAAAAACTGAAATTTTGAACCCTTTGGAACATATCAATCCTCCTTTTTGATGATGCATTTCTATTTTTCTTCACTTTCTATTTCTAGTATACCTTGCCATGGACACATGTTATTTTTAGTAAGTGCACTGAGGTGGAGAATTTTGATCCTAGAACTAAGTGGCATGATAGAGCAAGGTAAGATGCACACAATGCAATTTTTTTTTTGAAAAATGGAGCAAGTATAGAAAACTTTATGCATGGACACATTTTACTATCCCAACTACACCAAGGGGGATGAGAGGGGGATAAAAACTTGTTTTGTTCCGAGAGGCATGATTTTTCTCCTCAAGGCCTGAAAATGGAGGGAGAGCTGAGGAGTACCAATACACATACAATGCAAGAAATTTGGGATCAACTAGAGAAATAGAGAAAATTATCCACGGGCATATTTTACTATCCCTACCGTACCAAGGGTCCATGACAGGTTAGCGCACAAAAATGTACCATGCACTTTTGGGAGGTAAAACATAAGAATTTCGTCACATTGCGAGGGTGAACTTGAAATTCAAATTGTTGGAAATCCATGAGGTATTTTTCATGAAATTTTATATGATTTTGACTCCAAACAACCTTCCAAGATCCATGCGATGGGTCTCATATTTTAATTCTCTCTGAAACTCCCTTCAATGGCCTCTTTATGATCAAAATCATCAGTTATCCTTGCAAAGAATGAGATCCCCTTAAAATTTATGAGAGTGTTTGTAAACATAATATAATTCCCCCTTGTAGAGGTTTCTATTATATTTATAATGAGTATTTGGTCTCCTCTAACTCATTATAGATCTCTAGAATGCTTCGACGAATATCAAGTACATGTTTTGACTTCCTTCTCCTCACAAGAGCTGAGAATAGGTCATATGAAAAACCATGTGGAAATAATGGTGGAGGGTTCATTTTATTGTCTCCATTTTCCCTTTTATTTTGTACAATAGGTGAAAATAAATCACCTTATCCCTTTATTGACAAGTGGCATGCATGCGGGAGTCGGTGAAGGAGGAAATCAACTTGGTCAATTGAGCATAAAATAGGCCTCCATGAGGTGAATTTTTATGTCCTTAATGTCCCCTCAAAATTTTTATAATTTTGTAAAAATTCACTCTATCGTCATAGTGACAACCAAAGCATGCATGGAGCGGTAGGTTGGTGTGCAAGTCAAACTAGTCAACATGTGCTTTAGAAGATGAGAACATGGTCATATGGGTGACTGAAGACTAAATTAAGGTGGTGCAAAAAATTTTCACCTCATGTACCTTTTCAAATGTACAAAGGGAACATGAAATTTCACCTTAACCTTAGATCAACACATGTCCCATAAAAAAATTACCTAAGTATTGAATATCGTACCTTGAGAGCCGAGGTTTGAAGGCCATATCTTCAACTCTCAAATGATATTTTGGTGCTTACTAATATGATTTTTCATAAAATAAATAATTAGATAATAACGGTGATGGTTCCAATGCTTTAATCTAACTACTACTCCTAAAAATGGTTCATTTTTTCTCGAGTCCACTAGGCATGTGCCAAAAGAATGAGTTATATAGAAAAATGCATGGGGTGTCAAGATGTCCCATCCTTTCCACCATGCATAGTATTGAAAATTATTTCCATACATACTTTTTTGGTATTTCAAATAATTATGGATCTCCTATAATATTTATTTGAGTTTCAGGTCCTCTTTCACGGTGCAAGCTCCTTCAGGTCCAAAAATCGGCTCTCGCTTAATTGGCTCCAAAACATCTAACAACTCTTAAGATATTCCAAAATCAACTCCTTGATGTTTTTAGCTCTTGTGTAACCCTCAATTATTTTTATTTTCATTTTGATCCACTTGAGGGATTATTCACTAGTCTTAGGAAGGTTGATGATAGCCCTCCCCAAACGGCTCAAAACTCCCTTGTCAAACACTTTACTCCAAAAGTTCCTTGAATGATTATTTCTTCCTAAATCACCTAGGGGATACTTGACATTCACTTGGGGATCATTTTACTAATAGGATAGGAATGGTGTTGGGGATGGATTGACCTGGGGGTGTCTTGGGAAGGTATGACTTTGAAAATTTTTGACACTATGGTATGGTTTTCCTATTTTCTAGTGAATTTTACCTTTGCAAAAACATAGGAAAATAGTTGGCTCTAGCTTGGGGACATGTTATGGACTGAGAACAGTGAGGACATGACATGAGAAATCCCATAATCTCAATTTACAATATGTTGACTAGTGCCTTATCCATTGGGATTTAAGACACATAACTTGTAAGAGATATCAAGAAGGAAGAAAACAAACACACACACACACACACACAATGAAAGGAAACAAAAACACATGGGATGGAAAGGAAACATATAGTAGGAAAGGGAAAAATACACCTAAAAAATCACTTATACTACGGACATGGGGGATAACCCAATTTAACTATAACACTTTCCTCTCCTCGAGGTCACCCCTTAGTGGGAAAAACTAGAGATGATGTTCTACGAAGCCATTAACCGGTTCCATAAAGTAGCCTCATCTCCTTAATTACTTATGAAAGTTAGGTTCTTTCATTATTGTCTATGTACTTTGTAGTAGTGAGCCTACATGAGCTCTTTGATGCTCATCCAAATTGTTTCTTTTTATTGTATCATATCATTACTACTCCAGGATTGGTTATTATTTTAATAGATTTAGTACCATGAGTTTTCTTGCTCCACCCATTCACATTCCTAGACATCCTTTTTACAAGAAACATTATATTCATATTTTTTAATCCTATTAATATGAGGTGTTTGTATGTCAAATGGAGGATAAAAATGACCTCATATCCATCTTGCAAGGCCATGGCTTGAACTAAGTGGTTGAAACTTAGCTCAGGATCTCATATGTCTTTTGTCACTTCTAAAATTCCTTATAATGAATCCTTATTTGAAACCAAATGGAGCTCATCTTGTCCTTTTTCAAATAATATTTGTTCTAAATTTCAAAGTCACCATTGGGAAGCATTTTTTATTTATTTTTATCATCATGGAATTCTACCATTTCTTTTTCAAGAGTAATCTCAACTTCAAGGGCTTTGAAATTATATATTTCATCTTCTTCATAAGAGAAAGAGTCCTCTTATTAAAATGGGAAACCAAATACCTTACTTTCATTATAGAATTCATCATTTATCAACTCATGAGGCACATTAGGTTCTTTGCATTTCTTCACTTCATCGTGACTAATATCTAAATCAGTTGAGGGATTAGGATTTAATTCATCCTTTTCTTGTAACTCCATAACCTATATCATGAGTTCAAGACTGATATTAGGTTCTTCTATTTATTCTATAGCCTTTATTATATCTATCATCGATTGTTATTTTAGACCTTTCAAGAGCTCATCACAAGATGAATTTTTCTCATCATGGATGACATGATTGAGAGTATATTCATCCCCAAATGGGAATGAGAATATCTCTTCCTCTTGGGTAAGTATACAAGCTGATTTCTCCTTTGAAATTCACCAAGAACCATTTCTCTTTCTTTATGGCCCTCATCATCTAGTAATTTAGGGCTATCTTCTTACAACTTAAAGTTCCTTACTACTTCCTCTAGATCAATATTCCTCTAGGAAGGAATGTTTTTCCTTTAAAAATTGGGATCTCGTAATCCTCTTCAATTGTCACAAAATAATTCATCCTCCTACTACTTTGGTACAAAATGTTGGCTCCTAAAATTCTAGATTTTCACACTATGTACCTCATATTCTTCACTAGAATAAATTTCTCCATGTATCCCTTCACTTGAATGGTAGTGGAAGACTAGTTAATCTAGATTTTAACTCTCAACCGTTGTGAGAATCTTATATGTAACTACATTCTAAATGAAGTCGAATGTCTTGTACCAAGATCATAATTGAAACTTTTTGTCCATAAATTTGGCAGGATTCACCTGTGCATATTTGATCTTCCCTAAAAATGGGAAATATTTTTAATACATGGAGTGACAAGACCCACCAAGTGGATTCTTGGTGAGATTAATATCCTTTGGTTACCTTCACAGAATCACATTTTTGAGGAACTTGAATCTATTATGAAATTTATTAACACATATTCCCAACAAGGAGGGAGGTGTATAAAATATCAACTTTGTTAGTTTTTGATGCACTCAAAGAAAATATGTTCTATGATGGAGGCATACATGGGTTTGGTAGTATTCCTTTAGAACTAGGAGTTACAACATTTGGTGTTAAACAACCACTCTTGATATATGAAACAAACCTCTTAAATTTCTCGGGATGAGTCCACAAATATTTTGTTTCCGTAATCAGCACCTTGTTCCTATTTTCATGTTCAACGAAGTGAAAATAAAGAAATTTGTATAATGGGGGTGAATGGAATTATTTTGGAGTTAGGAAAGGCTTGGAAGTAGGGGTTGATGTTTGGGGAATGAAGGGTGTTTTGAAAGGTAAACTAGGAACTTTAGAAGTATCATATTTTATAGGAGTAGATTTAGATTTAGAACTGGAAGAAGCATTGAAAGACTTACTTGTAATTGTGGGTGACATCTTGTTTACCATAGGATCAAGGTTCTCCATTACAAACTTCATGCAATGGGGAAGAGGATATCCTCAATCGATTATTTTATTTTTTGGAGTCAACACACGAGGATCTTCAATCATCTTTTCATTTGTAGCATTGGAGGAAATGTTCCTTTTGATACTAGGAGAAAGTAAACACAACACACAAAAATATTGGTGCCTTTTCACTATCACCATATTTACGCCTAAGTGATATTCAATGAGGCCATTCTGCGTGTCACCACCCACTTATTATATCTCTAGGAAACTATTTCCTTCAATTTCTTATTTGAATCCTTCTTTTTCCTCTTGAGTTTTGGAATGGGCTTTGATAGGATTGGCCTCCAAGGAAATCCTTCAAGGTGTTCTTATAATCTAATTTTTGTCGCTTCTTTGAGAATACTCTCATTCAAAAAAATTCGTCTTCAACAATGCCATTTAATTTTCTAATTTCTATAACAATGGATTTGTTCTCTCATCTCCAAGACATTGAACCCTACCCTTTGAAGGGTTCTTGATCTTTTCAGACAGGATGAAATCATCGTCAACTTCAATGGCCATTTATTTTTCTTGTGCAAGATATATTGGTTGAACCCTTCATAGGAAGAATCCTACCTCGAGTGATTGAGTGTTAATGAATAATATTGTACCATTGTTCTCAGATATCATATTCCATTATTTTGCGGAGTAACCAATCGAAACGGGCCACAAAATCTCTTATAGTTTCATTTGATTTTTTCTTTATTTGTGCCAAGTGAGTAAGGAGATGAATATTTATTCAAATGTGGACTTGAGATCAATCTAATGAGTTATTGATATGGTGGGAAAGAGGTAGAACCATTATACTACTTTTCCTTTAATATATTCCACGAACAATCTTAGGAAACATCTTCATGTTTGAATCCAAGAATCCCGCATGATGTGGTGAAGACCGTGATGTGTTTTTTATGAATTTGTGTGCTTTCGCCTTTAAAATTTGGGAAGTTCTTGTGGGAACTTGTTGGTAGATTGTGAAGAGGGGGTTCAAGAGAAAGTAGGCTTGTATTTCTTCCCCATGGAATATTGGGTTGAGGTATTTCTACTTCATCTACCATTGTTGTTTATGTTTATGATTCAGATCTTGCTTCTACAAATTATTCCTCAAATTCTTCTTATGGTTATCATTCTTCTTCACTTGGGATATCAATGCTCAATGGTGATTGAAATATGCGAGAATTTTCAAGGAGTATCAACAATATTTTGAATAGGATTTTTATGGGTGTCATTTGAAGACCAAGATGGGGATGATAATTGAGAAAAATAGTAAGGATCATCTCGATTTTTTCTTGATGATTTTGCAAAGAATCAAAATTAGAATCAACAACACCTTTCGACCCGATCAACTGTTATATCTTCCTTCATCCAACTCTAAGAAAATTTTGCAATTGGAGTATGAAAGGAAGCTCAAAAGTATGAAATATCACATGCAAGAACTAACAATGTGTCTTTTACAATGGAATTTCATCAATTCGATTTTGTTTGTTTTTTCAATTTTATGATTTTTTTGGATTTTGGACCTTATAGTCATATTTTGGGTGAAAATGTTGCTAATTCATCCCACGATGGGCACCAAAAACTATTGGATAGGAAATTTATCATGTAGACAAATCTATGGGTTTCCTTCCAACACTCTGGGAATCAAATTCCTTCTACTTGTATGAAAAACCTCCATATGTATATATGCACGATGAAATGGGTTGTTCTGGTGGCCTTTAGACTAGGGATCCAATAAGTGGTCTCCACTTGACCTTGCTAAAAAGATAGAAATTTCTTTCTAGAGAGAATTTTGAAATAAAACGGGAAAGGGGAGTAAAAAATAGGAAAAGAGGGATTAACGTTGTAGGTAGAAAATCAAATCCCTACAATTTTTAACCAAAAGTTACCATCACACATATTCATAGAAATAAAACAATTATGCTTCAACACTAATGATAACAGGAAACCATGCATACAAATATTCACACATTCATACGTATGAGAAAACATAAACTTTTTCCTTGATTAGTGTAGCCATATTTTGCACCCTTAGACTAATAATATAATCCCATGTGCATCGGCCTATCACCCATCGGGCATTGGGTGCTCACCCGAGGCACGTGCGGGAACCGAGTCTCTCCTTTATGTGATTATTATGAGAATGCATCATCTTATAATAGATTTAAATGGAAATGAGTAGAAAGAACCATGCCATATCCTAGAACGAGTTATCTTATTGCATCTAGAAAAGGGAAATAACAAGCAACATAAGGAAATAGCTCATACAGAAAGGAAATACATTAGTATACTTCCAAACACATAGATGATTTATAATAGAGCATTGTATTCATATTAAGAGATTCAATAACCACATTACAATCCATTGGGTTCATAACAGACCCCCATATAATAATGCAGAGCCAAGTCATGCATCATAACTATACCATGTTCATCATATTACAGAGAAAAATGTAGATCCATTCCCCTAAATGTGCCATCATCCCTATATGCTCCTATATCCAACCCATAGAATCCTCCATTCAATTCTGTAGAACTTTGCCTCTCTTCCATTCTTTATCCTTCTATATACTCTTCTTTCCTTTCCCCTCTCTCTTCTTCCAGGGGTGCTTGTATGTATAACCTTAGCACCCACTTACATGCCTTCCGTAAGTTACGATTGGTCACTAAGTGTCAAAGTGGTCTTTCATGGGAGCATACCTCCCGATCCGAGCTCTCCACTTCTCACAATGATGTCTTATGGAACCTTATATTGCATGCCCGAATATTCCATTTTTCATTTCATAGTCACCAAGTTGGAATCTTATCCACAAGGGTCATAATTTTCTCGTGTGCTTCCCGGGATGCCAAATGCGACTAAGTACAAAAAAATTTCCTTGCACATGCATCATTTTTTCTACAAAACCCTACCGAACTATTTCCTTACGCACCTTCAACCCTTGCACCCTTCTTCAATTAGTTCTTACATGCCCGTGCACCTTATTGTACTTAACTTATATTTTTGGGCCTAACAATTAACATATGAGAAAAGTAGGAAACATATGTAAGAGGGGAATGGAAGAAAATAGTTATCTCCTCTGTTTTCTTTAATAAAAATTCACTCTTGAGTTTACAAAATGGACCACACTTAAGAATGAGGGTGTCATTGCATTATATAGAATTAGAAATGACCTTTCAACTCCACCCTAAATGACTCTTCATGGCCTCATTCCTCTCGTAACTTTTCATCTTCCTATGACTTAGAAAATTAACTTCCCTTTTTATAAAACAAACAAAAATTTACATTTCAAATTTATAAATTCACTTTGATGAATAAGATGAAATATCATGATTACACACAATGAAGAATCGGAAGAGGGAGAGAAGAATTATGGGAGAAGAAGAGAAGGAAGAAGAGGAGATAATATATCCAATTAAGAATCTCTATGTGATGAAGAAATATGTTGATTCATGACCAAAAATCCTTCTTACTCATGATACACAAATACATCGGGATGGCTGATTGTATGTTTAAAAAATTATTGCTTATGTGACCCTCGTGGAAGTTTCATTTCCCTATTTGAGTTATGAGACCATCTTATAACCCTATTTTTCTCAAAAATGACCTTCTGAACCCTTTGGCACATTTTAATCCTCATGTTTTTATGATGCATTTCTATTTCATGCCACTTTCTATTTTTAGTATGCCTCGCCATGGACACATGATATTTTTAGTAAGTGCACTGAGGTGGAAAATTTTGATCCAAGAATCATGGGGCATGATTGAGCAAGGAAAGATTAAACCAATGCAAAAATAATTCATGACGAATGAAGCAATAGAGAAAATTTATACATAGGTGCATTTTACTGTCCCAACCGCACCCAAGGGGAAGAAAATTTCGTTTGTTCCTAGAGGCATGATTTTACACTTCAAAACCTACAAAATGAAGGGAGAGCTAGGGAGTGCCAATACGCATGTAATGTAAAATTTTTGGGATCAAACAAAGAAATAGAGAAAAAATTATGTATGGGCGCATTTTAGTGCCCCTACCGCACTAAGGGTCCAAGATAGTTTGTGCACAATAAAGCACCATGCACTTTTGAGAGGTAAAAGAGAATAATTTGGTCCGTTGGGAGAGTGAACTTGAAATTGAGATTTCCATAACTCCATGAGGTATTTTTGGTGAAATTTTATATTATTTTGACTCCAAACATCCTTACAAGATCAATGGGATTAGTCCAATGTTTTATTTCTTCCCGAAACCCCTTGAAATGGCCTCTTGTTTATTAGGATTATCATTTATCCTGTAAAGAATGATCACCAATAAAAAGTTTTAAGAATATTTGAAACATCTTATGATTCCACCTTGTAGAGGATTATCTTATATTTCCATTGAGTATTGTTTTTCCTCCTAAATCCTTACTCGAGCTCTTGGAATCGTCTAACAAAGATTGGGTAACTATTTTGACTACCTTCTCCTCACAAGGGCTGAGACTAGGTCATATGAAAAATCATGGGGAAATAATGGGGAGGGTGAATTTTCTTATTCCCATTGTCCCTTTTTTGGTAGAATAGGTGTAAAAACATTTACTTATCACTTTTTTGACAAGTGGCATGCATGCGGGAGTAGGCGAAGGAAGAAGTCTACTTGGTCAAAGGGGCTTAAAATAGGTCGTTGAAGTCATATGAGTCACCAAAATATTAAAATGAGGGTGGGGAACATTTTAATGTCCCTAATTTCCCCTTCGAAAGGTGAAAAAAATATAAATTTTTTTGCCTAGCCTCATAGTGACAAGTGGCATGCATGTGGGAGTAGGTAGGTGTGCAAGTCAAACTAGTCAATGGGGGCTGGAAGGTGAGCACATGGTCATGTGGGTGACTTGGAGACTAAATGAGGGTGGGGAACAATTTTTTGCACCTAATTTACCTTTGCAAAGGTGAGGAGGGAACATTAAATTTTACATTAACCTCTGCTTGACACGTTTCCTATCAAAAATTACATAAGTATCAAAGATCGTACTTTGAGAGCCGACTTGTGAAGGCCATATCTTGAGCTCCCGGATGAGTTTTTGGGCTTCCTTATATTATTTTAGATGAAAAACATTATCTCAGAAGAATGATGACTTTCTAAAGGCTCGAATCTGATTGAAAAACATAAAAATGGATTCTTTTTTCTTAGGACCGCCGTAAGAATGAGATGCCTAGAAAAATGCATGGGGTTTCAAGATGTCCCATTTTTTCCATCATGTAGAGTATTGAAAACTATTTCCATAGGTATGTTTATGGTCCTGAATATCATTATGGAGCTCCCAAAATATTTCTTTGAAGTTCAGGTCCTCTTTCATGGTGCAAGCTCCTTCGTGTCCAAAACCTCGCTCTCACTTAATTTGCTCCAAAACCTCTAAAAATTCCCAAAATATTCCAGAATAAAATATTTGATATTTTAAATTTCTTTTATAATCCTTTGTGATTTTTATTGGACTTTTGATCCACTGTGGGAATGATGCACTAGTCTTAGGATGGTTAAGGATAACCCTCCCCAAAATGGCTCAAAACTCTATTCTTGAACACTTTGCTCCGAAGTTCCTTGAATGAATTTTGCTTCCTAAATAACCTAGGGGGATACTTGACATTCACTTGGGGATAATTTGAATGATAGGATAGGACTAGTGATGGGTATGGACCAACTTTGGTATGGTTGTCTTATTTTCTAGTGAATTTTACCTTTATAAAAACAAAAGACAATAACCATAATTTATCTCGTAATAGCCTATCTCACTCGGAAGAGATGAATTTAAAATATTACTTAAATCATACATAGCTATAGTACATTCAAATAAGTAAGATAATGATGAATGTTAAGAAGTAGCTACTATCTTGGCATTATGGGATCTATACATGGTTGTTGCGATAAACATTGCCTTCTTGTTGTAGATGAGGGTAGATAATTATAATGTCATTCAAAAAATAAAAGAGGCTTAGTCCATATGTTGGTATACTCTAAAGTTATGAGTATTGACCAGGGATAATTTTAGGGGTGAATATTCATAAAATTGTGAATATTAGGATTTTTGAAATTTGAAATTGGCAATTTTTCATTACCATATGGTAGCAGGTTCGCCAAAATTTTATGGGTCATAAATAAATTTGACCCTAGTTTCACCTATTTGTTTCACTAAGGGCCAACCAATATTGGTATATTCACCATTATGTTATAATATACTATTATATATATGATTAATTCTCCATAATGTAGTAATACAATATAATTCCAAAACTCATCAAGTTTGAGATCTAGAGTTGAAGACAAAGGTAAAAGAGAGTATTCTTGTGAAAAAATTGAAAGTACAATTCATACATTAGTGAAAAAAGCTACCATGTGGTAACACAAAAATATTTTCGCATGGTAACACAAAAATGTTGTCGTGTGACAACATTTTTTTGTTATCGGCCGATAGTAGTTTTTTGTGTTGCGCATGGTAAAGACAAAAATTTTATCGTGCGACATCATTTCTAAGTAGTCATATAGAGATTTTTTTTGTTTTGTCACACAGTAACACAAAAAGTTATGTCGTGTGATAACATTTTTACATTACCATGTGGAATCATTTTTATGCATTGCCATTCGGTAGCATTTTTCCTTGTTGTCATCCGATAACACTATCGTCGAAAAAAAGATGATAAGATTTTTTTTCTTATGCCATATTTTGGAAGGAAATTTTTTTCATTAAGATGATGATTTTAACTACCAAAATCAAAAGAATTTCAAAAATAATTCCCATACAAAATTAGCGAAATCTTCATGTTTTCAAAAAATAACTTTTTTGAATTTTTTTCATCAAGATATTTTGGGAGGAAATATTTCTCATCAAGTCGGTCATTTTAATTTATTTTGTCTAAAAATAATTTTTCAAAAATTTACATATGTTTTTTTGCCAACATCATATACTATCATTGACAACATATACCATTCATCAAAAATTTGTCACCGACACCATTAATAAGTTGTATAAAATCAGTTTTCTTGATTCACCATCATTTCAAAAGTCATTTTCACATATTTTGAAAGGAATATATAGAATTATTTTTGGGGAGGGGTTTGAATATGAACCTTGGTATTGATTTTTTTAAATATTTGGTATTTGAATAACTAACCCTGTGTTATGAGATTAATGTTGTGATTATTCTTAATTTTTGGCACATGGTTATCATTAGGGTTTGGTCTTGATAGTACAACTTGATAACAAGATAGTTGATAAATTCTTCATTGGATGGGATATGACTGTGATGAAAGTAATATTATTATTTGAAGCTTTTATAGTTTCAATTTCCTATCTTAGACCCTAGATTACAAACCAGAGCATTTGCAGGTGCCCCAGTCCCTGTTTAGGTACTCCAGTCTAGCTAGATCCTCCAAATCCATCCTTTTTGAGACTTATTCACAATCATTCATTCTTTTTTATTTTCCTATCTTCACTCCGATACTATCATACGAGCATATTTTATTCATCTAAGTTCTTTCCTCTTTCTTCTTACACATTAGGGTTAGCCTTTCCTCTTGCATAGTTACTTAGATCATTTACATACTTAATTTATTGTATCTATTTACTTTATTACAGTTGTTCATTTCTTAGATTAACTATCCACTTACTATATAGTCAATTTTATTTAATCATATGGTTATCTAATGTTTTGTTCTATTTGTTGCGGTGTGGCGCGATATTGATCCTTGATAGTGGACACATCCATCTCGCACATTAATGCGAATATGTCTACCGACATACTTACAGGTGGAGGGATGCTAGAGCATGTGGATGACATCGTGGGTGGTCATGCTCATTGATTTGATCCAAAGTGGCCATAGTAGTAGTGACATGTAATGTGATCCTAAGAAAGAGGGATGAGGCACATGAGGAGACACGAAGAGCTAGAGAGGTGGGTGGTGGTGGTCCTTTATCATAGGATGCTTTTGGATGTTAGGTTGAGTTACATTGTTAATTTTTAGAGTAATCTACGAGAGTTACACCACTCACGGAAGAAGGTGGAGAGATAAACAAGGTTGCGATCAGTGGTGCAGAGTTAGAGGTAAGGTGTCAATTTTTGGAGATCTTGTACTACCAGAGAGTCATATTGATGATAAGATTTGATTTATATTATTGTATATGATTTAGGGAGTTGTCCCCGGTGATGAATTTTTTTGTGATCATGATTGTAACCAAGATATATAGACTGAATTATTGGCATATGAGGATTGTATTTTATATTTATTGACATGTTGTTGTGATGATGTTATATGATCTTGTAATTATTGTTTCTATATATGATGTTTGGTTCATTTTGAGTGTTCATCACATTTTTTGAATTGATTTGTAAGGAATAGGTGTCAGTAATGAGTAATGTGATGATATTATAGTGTAAATGGTAATAGACAATGTATGAAATGTGAATATGTAAATAAAAGTGTGATAAATTTGTTGGTGCTCGAATTAGTTTCTCCCCGTTTGCCTTTCAAGTCCCTCAATTTGTGGCCAATGTCATGTTTTTTATCTCCCCATGTTGGTACTTGAAGACTCTCTCTGCCATTTGGTTGTCATGATGAGTCCTTTCCTTAGTCGAAGGTCACTTAAAAATCCAAAATTTGTTCTTTGTTTCTCTATCCATCTGATGGTGTCTATAAATTGAACGTGAAACTTAAATTGTTCCTTTCCTTCCATTTTCGGTAGTTGTTTGTTGTTGTCCCTTTGATTTTTTGTCCAAAATACCTTAGGAGGAATGATTGAATGTAGCTCGGATGATCATGTGTAAAATAGTGGTTTCCCTTCATTTTACAACTTGACGGGTGTGTTTCTCCAAGTTTAAATCTCTGCATCACCGAAACGTGGCCCTTTTGGTTGGATATGGCTTTCCGAGCACTCTAAAAATTTGTGGATCATTTCAACCCAAAACCTATCCACATGAAGGGATGGCGCTCTTTTGAAGAATCACCTTTTGGTTTGGCTTTGGAATCAGTCGAGGACATGCGGAGAATTCCATTGCTTTTCCTAGACTTAGAGAAATTTTTATGTAGTTGGTATAGTTTTGGAGGGCCCTGGACATGTGGTGGGCTGGCCTTCATTTGAAAATTTACCTCAGGGTCCCACCTTAACGAATGTGATAGAGGGATAGGTGGAGGCTTCTGTTGGCTCCGCTTTATACATAAAATTTTTAAAGAAACTTTCTAAGGCCTGGGACATGTGGTGAGCCCACCCTCATTAAAAGTCTTCACTCTTGGGGACCATCTTGAAGTTGCACCATAAAGACATGTGGAGGTTTTTGAAGAAAATTCCTAAAATACCTAAGACACATGGAGGGACCGCGCATGTTTAGGGACCGGCCCTTGAGTTTTATTTTGAAGAAGCACCAGGAGGACACTTGGAGGCTTCCACTCACTCTACCTTTTGCTTGGACTTTTCAACGACCAAAGAAGATTGTCTCGAGACCTTGGACACATGGTGCCTTCTGCTAAACTCTTAAAATTTTTAATAGACTCTACCGAAATGAGACACGTGTTGAGCCCACGCTTGTTTGGGGTCTCTAATTTTCGATACCATCTCAAGATGTGCCATTCAGATGCGTGGTGGTTTGAAAAGTCAAAAAGTGGAAGCACAGACTCTTGGGGAAATTTGGAAAATTTTCCTTTTTAAAAAATAGGTAAAATAGCATAATTGAGCCGCAGTTCCTCTGGGACCCACATTGGGACATGTGTCAAGCCATTTTTTCAAAGGCGGAGTGGTGTAGAAAATTGAGAAATTTTGCAATTTTTCCAAAAGGTGTAAAAGGTAAAAGAATCCCCGTGCCCATCTTAACTCAAATCTCATACATGGATGGTCCAAATTCAAAAGGGAAATCGACGACAATTATTTCGAATGTATTTGAATTTCTATAATTTCTGCTCAAAAGCTCCTAAGGATGCAAATTTTTATGGTTTTTTTAATCATTTCTTAGTCTCTCCTACAAACCAAATGAAGAGGAACATTAATTTTATATCCTGGTTTGGTGGGGAAGGTCTGAAAATGTATTTTACCATTAAGATGTAATCTGACTGTCAGATTTGATCTGATTTTCTAATATTTCTTTGGCACGCAAGAAACCAGTTGATATCTTGATTTGGTGGGGAAGATCTGAAAACATCTTTTACCATTAAGATGTGATCTGACTATTGGACTCGATCTGATTTTCCAATCTTTCCTTCCTTGGTACGCAAGAAACCAGATTTGAGTAGAGGAGGAAGTAGTTGGTGCATGAAGTGAAGAGTGACTTACTAGGCAAAGAATTGAATGCTAGAAATATTTGAAGAGATTTTCCCTCTGAGCACTTGACAACTTTTTGCAAATCTGATTTTGGGGGTCACGATCAAGGTCATAACATACAATGGTGCTTTGAATGTTTTTGATTTTGGGGGGAGAAATCTATTGTAAATTAAATGTTATAAATTACATGAATCTTTCATGCAAATGGTTGGGGTGTTAGAGGTCGGAAACTAATTCCTAAGAGAAAATTTTGACAGAGCCCATCTTTCTGAGAAATCATCTAATGAACCTGTTTATTTCTTTTGTGTTAAATTTGATCATGTCAAGGTGGTTGCAAGTGTACATCCATTGAAAATCTCTAAGCTTTTTCTAGAAACTTTCCCCTACTAATGCATTTAATCATATTTGAGTTAATCTGTTTGATTTTGACCAAAATCATGTTTACTTCATTTCTAAATTTTTGCAAACAATTTTCTCATTCCCGTTGTAATCTTACATTGAAATCTTTGTGAATCGACAAGATCTTATCCTTGCGATAGTTTGGTGGCATTTAAAATTTCATTTTTCAAAAAATCTCTCATTTGATAGTGAAATAAACAAATTTAAAATCACTTTAATCCTAGCATGATGATAAGGTTTTTTGTTAGCTTCGATGGTATTTTAGGCGTGGTAAAACAAAGGTTGATAATGTTCAATTAAGTTTTTCAATTTGAGCCTTCATTTTGGATTCTTAAAGTTTGTGTGAAAACATGTTGATTTGGGCCTCCATTGAAAGCACACCTTCTGGTTAAAGGAACATTTTAGTTGTTCTAAAGCGTTATGTTGATCAAGCCTTCCATTTTTGTAGAAGTTCTCAAAGATCTGGCAAATTAAAGTCCACTCTACCTCACCTCGCACTAAAATTCATTTAAAAACAACCAATCCTACCCATACTACCCCTGTTTGTCCTATGTGTGTACAAATGCATAATTTATGTTACCAAAACATGTAGAAGAAATCAGGTTTTCATTGTCTTGATAGCTTTGAACCTTGCTTAAAAAATATCTCCACTATCTAGGGTGACAACTCATGAGAGTTAGATTTTTGTTGTATTGATCATATTTTCTTCAAGGTCTTCTTAATAAATTTACAAAGAAGGACATCTCCATCTCCTCCACAAATAGTAGGCTACAAAAAGGCTCCTCTCACCTTAGTTGAAAGGCACAATCGTAAAGTAGTGAGGATAGATCAAATCCTCTTAAGGGTGTTACCCATTTCTCCACATCTAAGTGATAAAGATCAAGATGCATCTCTTTCTCTCTGTCTATAAAATGACACACAACATGGTCTTCTTGTCTCTAAGCTTCCTGTTAAGACTGTGATGTTGCTCAACTTGTGAGGGAGAATCAATTTGGGTACCAACACCATTCTCGTGCCGTTCTTTAGGGACATTTTGATTGCAGTTCATTTTCAAACCCTAGTAAACATTTCTTATATGCTTTGAGTTCTTGTACATTGTTTCATCATCTTCCTATGATCAGGCCTATGAGAAGTGTTCAAAGTTATAGGTGTTGTGTGAAAATATTTCTATTTTCTACAATTATTGTACTAAGTTTCATAAATCTAGGTAAAGGAAGGTCAGATCATTCTACTTCGGTTTCTAGTGTTGACAAACATTTGACAGATCATATTTCTTAGTGCATTTACGCAACTAAGGTGGAAATCCTTAGTGGCAATTACGTGTTAATTTGATTTTTGATAAATACCAATGTCTAAACCGTTGTCAAGTGAGATTTGTTTTTAATCTTTGCAAATCTAGAAGGAAGAAGATCTTTCTTCGCTAGGGATCCTACTAGGACATTATTTCTAGAGCTAGGAAAAGCAAAGTCATAAGGAAGAAGACCCTGGAGAGTTGTTGGAGATCAGTAGTCAAGAAAAGAGATCTCCATTGGTGAAAGTGATCAGCCTATCATTGAATATTTCCATTCAAGTGCTTCAATCAGGTAGTCTTTTTGTGGAATTAAATTATCCATCTAAAGAGGGGCCCTCATTTGAATTTGGAGAGTTTTCTTCTCATTATGCCCCGTGTTTTCCAAATTTAATAGGGTTTTTCAAGAAACAGAGCCTTTAGGGGATATCCATTTTGGAAGTTATACTCCTTTGTTTCAAAGACCCCTTGTCCCTTATTAGTTTAATTCTCCTCCAAGGTCACCTCCTCAAAACAACATGGCCCATCCCCCACTTAGACCTCCATTTGTTGTAAATACCTTTGGTCCTATAAATTTTAGAGGGATGGATGGTTATCCAAATGCAGTTCCCCAAGATGTAAGAAATAGACTACCAAAGTTCCAAGGAAATAATGCTATAACTAGTGATCAACACTTAAAGCTTTTCATCAACATGATGGAAGACTTTGAGATTGAATTTGAAGATGTATATATCAAATTGTTTATCCATACTTTGGAAGAAGATGCAAGGGACTGGTATAAAGCTTTTCCGATAATTCCATTGATTCTTGGACCGACATGAACAATGTAGTTAGATCACAGATGGGTGACAAAATGGATCCTAGTTTTTTTGTCGAATTTGAGAATATTAAAAAGAATACAAATGAATCAAAGGCATGACTTCAACACTAGATTTAATAAGATATTGAGGAGATTTCCTATAATGTTAAGGCCATGTGATGAAGCTTGACTTATAAATAATTCAAATGCACTTGATAAGAAAGTTGCTTATTACTTGAGGGACAAAACCCTACCAATTTGAGGCGAGCCTTTACCATGGCTCTACAAATTAAGAATAACATCAAAGCAATTGGAAAGCCTCCTAAGAGGGAAGGTGTGAAACCTGCTTAACCCGGAAAGACCTCAAGCAAGTAAGGTTTCTGATTTGGAGGAGGTTGTGAAAATTTTGGTAGGGGATATCAAGGAAATCTCATACAAATTAGCCCGGTAGAGAAAGGAAATGGGCATAGTTCACGAGGCCGCATAAGCAACAAGGATAAGACAAATTTTCCAATCATCCTTGAAATGAGCAGAGATCTGATGACAAAGGCAAGGGACCCATGGGATCTACAAATACACATCCCAAGCTAGGAAAACGGAATGCTTCCCCGATCCTTTGGCTTCCGAGTTGTTGTTGTTGTAGAAACAGATGTAATTGATTGGTGTGACAAATTTTTCATGCCCCATGCTCCATGTGAGATAGCTCAACAAGTAGAAGAGGAAGTTGATGATGATGCATTCATGATGGAGTGCTCTATAAGCTCATAGCAAGGAGAAACTTCAAATGACGTAATAAGTGCTAGAACTACTACTGATTTTTGGGATTGCATTCACTGGGTACCTCTTCTTCCTCCCTCTCATACTTTAGAAATAAATATTGTACAAGCTTTTGAATTGCCCAATAATGAATTTGAATATTTAAGATCTTTAATGATAAATAAGTATGATAAATGAATCCCATCTGAGGAGGATAGGCAGTTATTGATGAACATTGGTGTTGCTCAAGAGAAGGATTATAATACTAAGAGTAGAGTTGTCAAAGGAGCAGGGCCTCAAGCCAAACCTAAAGCTCCATTGATTTCAAATATTCCTAAAGAGGTTCCTAAGAAAGAAACACCTTCCAAATGCCTGTTGTACCAAACAAGATTCATACTTCTCCTCATGCCCAAACTGTAAAAAATCCCATGCCATCTCGATGAGTTTGTCACCTCCTTCCAATGCTACTACCTTGCCAAAGTGTGTTTCATATGACATTGCCCAAGTTTTGAGTCAAATCAAAGTTAGTGTTCCAATTATTGAGCTGCTTAGGATTCCCGAGCACAATAAAAGGGCATTGGAGTAATTACGATTGAAAGAAGAGAAAAGTACCCTGTGCAGAAATTTAAACATTGTGGAGACTCCTCCAATCATTGAAGAGATAGAAACACCACCAAAGCATTGGAAGAAGTAGGTGAATCACCCGAGTTTTATTTGGAACATCCTTGGTAGAGTCTCAACTAAATTTAGACCCGTTCTTCACCACTCGATCATTAAGGACAAATTGCTACACAACCGTATGTTTGATTCAAGAAATTCATGCAATGTTATGCCCCTTGAAGTCATGAATGCACCTGGATATCAAAGTAACAACATCGTATGGGAAGTACAATGCCATGGATTCTAGAGAGGTTCCAGTGGTGGGATGTGTGAAAGGTTTGGTGGTATAACTTATAGCTTATCCAGGTAGGAACTTGAAACTTGATGTTGTTATTGTTGATTGCCCAGCCAAGTGGGGTATGTTGTTGTCTAGAAATGGGCTGCAAGTGTTTTTGGGTGTTTTCAAATGGATATGTCTTATGCCACCATCCCAATTGAGGGTAGCCTTGTCAAGTTGTATGGAGAAAAGAAGATGTTACACCTCATTGAAGATCCCAACAATGCATCTTATGAAGTGTTGTACACAAGTGTTGATGTTGATAACTTTATTGGATTTGCTGATGGGAAAGAGAAAAAAATGGATCAATGTAAGAGTCTTGAACAAGTAGGCTCTCCATGGACTTTGTTGTTTGATAGAGCTTGTTGGAAATTTGAAATGGTGTTGGTGTAGTTCTGATTTCTCCAAGCTTGGAAGAGTTTGTTTTTCTTTCAAACTTAACTTTGAGTGCACTAACAACATTGCTGAGTATGAAGCATTATTGTTAGGTTTGAGAATTGCTTGGAAATACTATGTTAAAGACATCATTGTTAAGGGAGATTCATGAACTAATTGTCAAACAAATCAGAAAACTATATGCTACTAAAAATTAGAGAATGAAACAATACAAACATGTAGTATGGGACTTGATTGAGATGTTTGATTCATTTAATATTGTGCATCATGATAGGAAGTTCAATGTTATGGAAGACAAGATTGCATTCTTGGGATCCTGTTTTTATAGTTGTGTGATGTCCCCATATTGTGAATATGATGTTGAAGTGTTAACAAGGCCATCTATCCTTGACAACATTAAACATTGGAATTTTTTTGATGATGATGCTTAAGTCAAAAGATTTTTGTAGAACAAAGGGGATTTTGCTTATCAATGTATTGATTGGGAGCCAATGGTGTGTGCAATAGAGGGTAAAGAAAATTTGTTTGGAAAAGACATCATCCAACTGAAAACTAATACCATTCCTAGAGGATGGTTGCTCTTGAATCAAACTTTGATAATGTTGATTGCATTATTAACAGGCATATAGCAGTCTCAAGGGATGTTGAGGAGCATGACCTTGGTACAAAGGAGAAACCAAGGAAGATCTGGTTGGGAAGCAATCTAAACAAGGAGGAAAAATAGTCCTATGTCCAATTGTTGAAGAAATATCAGGACTGCTTGGCTTGGTCTTATTCTGAGTTGAAGGCATACAGAGAGGATCTATTTCAACATGAAATTCCTTTGGAGTCTAATGCAAAGCCATTTAGGTAGAAACAGAGGCCGATCAATCCACTCCTATCTCTTAAAATGCAAGAAGAGTTGAAGAAACTAAGGGATGGAGGGATCATTCAACCAACAAGGTATTCTTCTTGGGTTGCAAACTTAGTGCCAGTTAGGAAAAAGAATACAACTAGTGACTGGTTCTGAGTTACTTTCTACCTTTGATGGTTTCTCTGGCTATAATCAAGTGCTTGTGAAGGAATCAGAAAGAATTAAGACAACCTTTACCACTCCTTGGGGAACTTATGTCTATGTTAGAATTCCCTTTGGTCTAATGAATGCTAGAGAAACCTTTCAAAGAGTAATGGATGTTTCTTTTTTGGTTACATTAATGATTTTATTGATGTTTACCAAGATGATGTCACCGTGTTTTCCGGAAAGAGAAGTGATCACTTACAACACTTGGAAAAACAATGATAAGATGCGAGAGAGTATGGAATTTCACTCAATCTAAAGAAGTTCCATTTCGGAGTTAAAAAATCCAAAATGCTTGGTCACATTGTGTCAAAGGATGGTGTCATGATTGATCCTAAGAGGGTAAAGGCCATCAACAAGGTCCCAATTCCAAGAAGGGAATTTAGTCCTTTTTGGGAAAATAAACTTTATTAGAAGATTCATATGAAACTTTGATGAGTTGACCATTCCAATTACTTGCACGCTAAAGAAGGACCAAGTTATTAGATGGGAAGAGGCTTCCATTCATGATTTCAATAGGATCAAAGAAGAATTAAAGTATGCCCCTGTTTTAGTAGCCCCACATTATAAGAAGCCTTTTCAAATATTTTATTTTGCTTCAGAGAACACTATTGCATCTATCTTATTACAAAAGGATGATGAAGGGGCTAAGAGGCCAATTTCCTTTCTCAGTAAGGCACTGCAAGGGGCTGAGTTAAAGTACACCATTTTAGAGAAACAAGCATTTTCCTTGGTAAAAGAAAAAAAAAAGGTTTTCGACCTTACATTTGAGCTCTAAAGTTTTTGTTTATGTTCCCCACACCATGGTAAAAGATGTATTGTCGAGAGATGGAGGTCTCAAGAAAATATGTAGATGGGTGAACAAGTTGTAGGAGTATGACGTGGATATCCAAACCATGAAATTGGTAAGGGGTTTGGGGTTAGCTAAACTTATGGCTGAGAGCAACCTGCAAACTATTGAGGTGAATGAAGTAGAAGAAGGAAGGGTGGATGTCCTTGAAAATTTGGTGAGTTATAAATGGTACAAAGATATAATTTTTTATCTCAGACATCTATATTGTCTTGAGTATTTGATTAAAAATCAGAAAAGAGCTCTTAAGTTGGCTTCCTAGAAATATTTCATTACTGATTTTGGGTTAGCTTGGAAGAACCTTGAGGGAGTTCTCTTAAGGTGCATTACTAAAGATGAAGCCCCCAAGATAATTGCTGATCTCCATGGAGGAGTTTGTAGGGGGGAATTTTGGTGGAAAAGTCACAACACACAATATCTTGAGGGTTGGTTATTGGTGGCCAACTCTTTTAAAGGACACAACTTTGTTGCTTAGAAGTTGTGAGAGTTAACAACATTTTCTTGAAGAATGAAAGCTTCGTGCTCCCTTCCTTTGTATCCTGCATAAATTGAAGCCCCATTCAAGCAATGGTGAATGTATTTCATTAGTGAGTTTTAGACCCTTCAAGTACTAGCCATAATTGGATTCTAGTTGCCACTGATTACTTCACTAAGTGGGTGGAGGCAATCCCCATGAAGAGAGAAACACATTAAATTTTCATGGACTTCATGCTGAACCATATCATCTACAGGTTTTGAGTATCGAGTTAAAATTGTTGTTGACAATGTCATGAGCTTCAAAGCTAAACCTTTGGTGGCAATGTGTAAATAATATGGGATCAATTTAACATATGCCTCCAACTATAACCCCCAAGGCAATGGACAAGTAGAGTCCAGCAATAAAAATCTATTAAATATCATTAGGAGAACCTTGGAGTTGAACAAAAGGAAATGGGGTGAGCAGTTGAAGTTTGTTGTTTGGGATGATAGAATTACTGTTAAAAGAGCTATTCGAAAAATTTCATTTGAATTGTTATATGGCACCCAAGCTCTGCTGCCCCTGTATATGCAATTGTCCTCATATCAGTTCATTCAACAACTGGAAGATCAATAAGTTAGTCCATATGATGCTCGCATTAACCAGATTGTTGAACTTGAGGAGGAAAGGAAGGCATCTCACCAAAGCCCTATGAAGTTTAGAGAAAAATTGAAGAAGTTATTTGACTAGAAGGTTACTCCAAGAGTTTTTAGCATTGGAGATCTTGTCTGTTATGGGATAATAGGAATGAAGACAAGGGAAAGCATGGTAAATTTGATGCACTATGGATGGGCCCTTACTCCATTGACATTTGGATTGGTGAACATACCTTATTCTTGAAATACTTGGATGGTGAATTGCTTGAATTTCCTGTTAATGGCAGGAACTTGAAACATTTCCTAGATTGATTCCCTAGAATCAAGGTGAGCATCATTTGTATAGTGTACAGTTTGTTGGTTGCTTTCTATCTTTTGTGTTTTTACTCGTTATGGTCCTCGGTGACCTGGTTTTGCTAGTTTCTCAATTTATTTTTAAGATGGTTCTAGTTTTCTACTCTACAAGTTGACTCCTTTTCCAAATGGATGTTTTTGGAACTTGGTCTATTATTTGGTTCTTATGGCACTCATAGGGAGTGCCCATCCCAGTCGGAGCCGATGTTGGTGCTCGAATTAGTTTCACCTGTTTCCCTTTAAAATCCCTCATTTTGTGGCCTCTGTCATGTTTTGTATCTTCCCGTGTTGGTACTTGAAGACTTTGTTCACCATTTGGTTGTCATGATGAGTCCTTTCCTTAGTCGGGTCACTTAAAAATCTAGAATTTTTTCTTCGTTTCTCTATCCATCGGACGGTGTACCCAGAAATTGGGCATGAAACTCAAACTGTTCCTTTCCTTCCATTTTCCACAGTCGTGTGTTGTTGTCCCTTCCATTATTTGTCCAAAATACCCGAGGAGACGTGATTGAATGTATCTCGGATGATCATGTGTGAACCTTGCAACGTTTCCAAATTCTCTGTCCTTGAAGAAGATTTCATCTCCGGTCTCAAACACTTGGTTTCCCATTTTGACTTGATGGGTTTGTTTCTCCTATCAAATTTAAATCCCCATCATCGGCGGAAATGTGGCCCTTTTTGGTTAGATGCAACTCGGCGGGCACTCTAAAACTTTATGGATCGTTTCAACCCAAAAGCTATCCACGTGGAGGAATGACGCTCATGTGAAGACTCAACTTTTGGTTTGGCTTTGGAATCACATCGGGAGGACACGTGGAGAATTCCGCTTCTTTTCTTGGACTTAGAAATTTTTTTATGTAGTTGGTATAGTTTTGACGGGATGTGGAAACGTGGTGGGTTGGCACTCATTTAAAAATTTTCCTCAGGGTCCCACCTTAACAAATGCAATAGAGGGACAAGTGGAGGCTTCCACCGACTCCACTCTATACTTAAAGTTTTTACTGAAACTTTCTAAGGCCAGGACACATGGTGATACCGCGCTCATTCGAGTCTTCACTCTTGGAGACCATCTTGAAGTTGTGCCATAAAGATAAGTGGAGATTTTTGTTGGGCCTTCCTTACTTAGGTTTTTCAAGAAAATTCCTAAAATACAAAATACACATGGAGGAACCACGCATGTTTGGCGACTGACCCTTGAGTTTTATTTTGAAGAAGTGCCAGGAGGAAACTTGGAGGCTTGTGCTCCCTCTACCTTTTTGCTTGGAATTTTCAACAACCAAAGAATATTGTCTCAGACCTTGGACACATGGCGCCTTCCGTTGAACTCTTAAAATTTTTAACAGGACTACCGGAATGAGACACGTGTTGAGCCCATGCTTGTTTGGGGTCTCTACTTTTTAGGACCATCTCAAGATGCACCATTGAGACACGTGGTGGTTTGAAAAGTGAAAATGTGGATGCGTAGACTCTTAGGGGAATTTGGAAAAATTTCCTTTTCCAAAAATAGGTAGAATAGCATAATTGAGCCGTGGTTGCTTTGGGACCCACATTAGGACACGTGTCAAGCTAATTTTTCAAAGGCAGAGGCACAAAGCAAATTGAGAAATGTTTCATTTTTTCTAAATGGTGTAAAAGGTTAAAAATAACCCCTAGGCCCATCTTAACTCAGATCTCCCATGTGGACGGTCCAAATTCAAAAGGGAAATCAACAACAATTGTGCAACTGTATTTGATTTTCTGCCATTTCTACTCAAAAGCTCCTAGGGATGTGAATTTTTATGATTTTTTTAATCATTTCTTAGTGTCTCCTACATGCAAAATGAAGAGGAACATTAATTTGATATCATGTTTTGGTGGGGAAGGAGTGAAAATGTCTTTTACCATTAAGATGTAATTTGACTATCAGATTCGATCCAATTTTCTAATCTTTCTTTGGCACACAAGAAACCAGTTGATATCTTGATTTTGTGGGGAAGATCTAAAGAAATATTTTACCATTAATATGTGATATGACTATTGGATTCGATTTGATTCTCCAATCTTTCCTTCCTTGGTACGCAAGAAACCATATTTGAAAGAGTAGAGGAGGAAGTAGTTTGCGCATGAAATGAAGAGTGACTTACCAAGAAAAAAGTTGAATGCTAGAAATATTTGAAGATATTTTCCCTTTGAGCACCTGACAACTTTTTGTAAATCTGATTCTCGGTGGTCACGATCAAGGTCGTAACACACAATGGTGCTTTGAATGTTTTTAGTTTTGGGGGGAAAACTCTATTGTAAATGAAATGTTATAAATTGCATGAATCTTCATGCAAATGGTTGGAGTGTTATATGTTGGAAACTAATTCCTAAGAGAAAAGTTTGAGAGCCCATCTTTCTGAGAAATCATCTAAGGAACTTGTTTATTTCTTTTGTGTTAAATTTGATCATGTGAAGGTGGTTACAAGTATACTGACCATTGAAAAGCTCGAGATTGTTCTAGAAAATTTCCACTTTCTTGATGCATTTAATCATATTTGAGTTAATTTGTGTTTGATTTTGAGAAAAATAACGTCTGCAAATATTTTCTTGTTCCCATTGCAATCTTACATTGAAATCTTTGTGAATCACACAAGATCTTATCCTTTTGATAGTTTGGTGGCATTTGCAATTTCATTTATCAAAATATCTTTCTTTCGATAGTGAAATAAACAAATTTAAAATCATTTTACTCCTAGCATGATGATAAGGTTGTTTGTTATCCTCTCGAGGGTATCTTAGGTGTGGTAAAACAAAGGTTGATAATGTTCAATTAGGGTTTTTAATTTGAGCCTTCATTTTGGATTCTTAAAGTTTGTGTGAAAAGGTGTTGATCTAGGCCTCCATTGAAAGCACACCTTCTGGTTAAATGAACCTTTTTGTTGTTCTAAAGCATTATGTTGATCAAGCCTTCCATTTTTGTAGAATTTCTCAAATATTTGGTGAATCAAAGTCCACTCTGCCTCACCTCCCACCAAAATTCATTTAAAAACAACCAATCCTACCCATACTACCCATGTTTGTACAAATGCATAATTTATGTTACCAAAACATGCGAAGCAATCGAGTTTTCATTGTCTTGATAGCCTAAACCTTGCTTGGAAAATATCTCCACTATCTAGGATGATAACTCGTGAGAGTTAGATTTTCTACTGTATTGATCATATTTTCTTCAAGGTCTTCTTAATAACTTTGCAAAAAAGCACATCTTCATCTCCTCCATAAATAGCAGGCTAAAAAAGGGTCCTCCCACCTTGGTTGAAAGGCACAACCATAAAGTAGTGAGGATAGATCAAATCCTCTTAAGGTTGCTACCCATTTCTCCACATCTGAGTGACAAAGAGCAAGTTATATCTCTTTCCTCAGCTACAAAATGACACACAACATGGTCTACTTGTTTCTAAGCTTCTGTCAAGACTATGATGCTCAAATTCAGAGTGCGAGGAGAATCAATTTGGGTACCAACAAAATGATGTGATGATTTGTAATTGTATGATGTTATCACATGTTAGTAGGATGAATATAGGGGAAGATTAGCGATGCTCCCAATAAATAGATGATGAAGTTCATTTAAATAAAACCCCTCGGTAGTCAAGAATGAACCACGTAAAGAAAGAGTTCATCATTAGGAAATTATTTGATCAAGTGTGACAGATAAATTGATAAAGCATGTGATGATAGGTTATTATTGTAGAAAATCCATCAATATTCATGTAATAATCATAGGAACAAAAGTTTTTCATGAGGGGGTAAGGTGATAGTAATCATCTACCAAAGACCAAGGAAATGTGAGATTGTAGAATCATGTGGCACGAAAACAACGTGAACATATGAACCTAATTGAATATCATGTGGAGTAGCAATGGGTTGTGTGAATGTCGAAGGATGTGCAAGCCAATACAAAGTAGTAGCATGATGTGGTGGATGATATGGATTAGATAGATGTGATAGATACAATGGTGCAAAAATAGATGGACGCGGTGGAGAGTGCACATGAGTTATAACTTATGACGATGAATGAACGATGGTCTTAACACCGATGGAGGAGACGACTCAAGAAGAGTAATAACTCTTTGATGGTGTATAAGAGATATGGACCGATCACATGAGTGAGAGCCAAAGAAAATGATACCCTTATCCTCTAATTATTGCACATGAAGGGTGAAGAAATCATTATCCTCATGGCCATTGATATGATTATAAATATAATTGAGCCAATCATTTTTTGATATTTTTGATGATTATGCTTAGAGGGTATGTGGATCATACACGTTTTGAGTAAATTTTATAGCACGTCATGTGGTCAAGCGTGATAAGAGAAGTGAAAAAACTCACATGAAATAGGTAGAGTACATGGAGATGTGGCATGTTGTGAAGTAGGAGAAAAAGGATGCTTTTATGATGTAGTAGGTTTATCTTGTTTGATAGGAAAAGACATGGATCATATAGTATGCTCAACTGATGGTAATGGAGAAAAACTAGATGATACAACAATAGTAATAAGTGGAGGATTGATAACATATGTCACGAGAAGGTCCTATTCTAGGTAAATGACTTTATAGCAAAAAAGTATGAATGTCTCACATGTGTCATATTACAATCTTTTCTTAAGAGAGGAATTAAACCATAGAAAAAGATAAATTTCTTCTCTAAATCAGTAGGTTAGAAGATGATTTGATGCATATAAGCATTGAATTGCAATATATAGTCCATGACATGATCTAATGTGCCCTCTTGCCGCAAAGTAGGTAAATGATCTAAGCCACTCTAGGGCTATTGTTGATGATAAAAAAACAAAGAAAAGCATCCTCCATGTCATAATAAATGATAATAGACCCAAATGGAATATGAGCATACCATTAGAAAGAATCATCGGTGAAACTATGTTGAAATGCATTAAACAATAATCTATCATTAGAATAGGAATCTATAGCCATGCGGTAATGTTGGAAATGTGAAAAAGGGTCACCAAGTACTCGAAACACATGTGAATATAGGCATGAAAAATTCCTTAGGAAATGTGTAGTATGAATCTTATAAGGAATAGGGTCCCATGTAATGTGTTGCAAACAATTGAAGCATAGTAGGCCTTGCTTTCTAATGTGAGTGACTAAACCTAAGATTGTAATTGACCCATGACATGCATGGGAGATAAAATGTCCTTTTAAGGAATAATATAAGATGGCAATAATGTATTAAGAGGTTATAAATTTCCATTGTAAGTGATCATAAGGACATCAAGAGAAGATAATGAATATTTGGATTCTAAAGGCACTCTAGGTGTACGTTCCAAAGAAGCTATAGGAAATGGAATATCCATAGAAGTGGTAGGACTAACATTGGAAATGTCTTTAGGAGATAAAGTATCTGATGGAAATGTGATGATGAGAGAAGACAAACTAATATATGGAGGTGAAGTGATATGAGGAGATGAAATGGTAGAAGAAGAATTACTAATAGATGGAGATTAGTTGTGCACATCTGGATACAACCTTAGGAGCAAGTAGTAGTGGATTATGAGATTAAAAATAGACAATATGGAAAGTAGGAGAATCATAGCTATCAATTTCTTCATTGACATAAGATAAAGAATCAGATATGAAAATGTCATTAACCATACTATCAATTAGATCATCAACATAATATGAAAGAGTGTGTGAACTAGGATGTGATGGATCATGAAAAGCAAATATCTTGAATAGGAGAAACATGAGATGAATTTGTAGTAGTGGTATGACTAGGAGAGGAATCGTTATGCACATGTGAGCTATTGTCAAGACCAAACATGTAATTGATAAGAGAATCATCTAGAATTTATTCAGAAATATTAGGAGGATCATGAGTAGTGTGTAATGTGTAAAAGTCATCACATAAGAAACATATCTAATAGAATAAATTTAAATGTTAGTGAGAAGAGTGTGTTTAGCATTGGAGATGTATCGTTTCACTTATCGGTAGCAGAAGATTGCTATAAAGAGTCTTGATCTCAGCGATAGTGGCCTCGTCATAGATTGGATTGATGCTAACATAAGACCTGATGCGATGAGAAAGAGAAGAGATATCCTTATCCATTATAATTTTTAGTGGATCCTAGGGGAAAATGTATAGATTTGGGTTCACCAAAATGATTAAGTAAAATCTGAATTTTAGTATTTATCTAAGAGTATAACATTGTAATATTTCAAATATACCGAAATGTAAATGTTAAATAATTTATTTGATATTTTATATGAAATAAAATATGTTGGGAAAGGTACTAACCTAAAATAAACTTACCTCATAATGATTTGGGACTAAACAAAGAGATGAACTAGCTAAACAAGATATCGTAACATCTATCATAAAGTTATAGTGAAGGAAGATATGAGAATACTGGGGCACCTAGGGAACGATGAGGGTCCCTAGGGCACCCTAGTATGAAATATGGGTGCTCCTGTCTACAGAACAACTTAAAATCTAGTCCTGGTATGGTTGTCAAGTATTCATAATACTTTGCCTTTGATTGTTTCAATGTCACCCTTCGTTCCTTGATTATGCTATAAACATGCAATGATGAATAACCTATAAAACCTCACACAAAACATCAAACCCTAAAAATGAAATATGCATATGAAGGGGTTAGAAGTCCTTCGTAGACACAATGGTTGTCTTAAAACTAAGTATTGCACTACATCTTAGACCTAATGTAGGTTTGTGTGATTGTTTGTGCAAGAATGTGCCTAGGATGCCCTCACTCCAATGATGCATGATATAAGCAGACATTAGTTACATAAAATGAAAAATGGTGGATGGTATATAATATAATCCACTTTCCTATATAGTGTGTGATGTAAAATAGTTCAAAAATGCAACCTCTTGCTCTATGTAGATAGCTAAACCTTAGAAAAATATTCTACCCATAAGGTAGTATGTATGTTGTGTTTATATAGGGATCTCTTGCTCAAATTTTGACACTAATGACCCAACATTCCGACTAGTACCTAGGGAAATGGGAGGGAAAACCATAAATACTAACCTCGAATGTCTAAATTAGAACCAAGTGTGAGAAGGACTAGGGTGCCTAAAAATGAGGACCAGGGAACCTCGAGCACCCTAATCCCTTCCTAAGTGTCCTAGTCAAATACTATAGATGAAAACCGAGTGAACACTAAAAATAGGATCCCCTAAGATTTGATTGGAACTATGAAAGTTAGTGATGATCAGTGTGCAAGATAAACAAAGTGACAAATACCACTTAGAATGATGACTAGACTAGGGAATGAGTCATTAGTATTCTTCTTACATAAGATCCATATATAAAACAACATACTTAACAAAGATAATTATAGTAGTAATTGCATGGTTTTGTGACTACAATTTACCAATTCAAAGGAATCTATCAATGTAAAAATAAGAACCTTAAAAATACAAAGAAATTGTCGAATTCCTTCATGAGGCCTTTTTACTTCTACACCATCCAAACTATATGTCACTCATCTAATAATTTTATTGACATGATTACATCTCTCATGTATCTCATCCCATGGGAAATAGAGGAATCCAAGCTCTCTATTGTTATCCATCGTCTCAATCAACCATCTCATCTCCATGATATTCCTCATATTAATCATATTGACATCTATCCATCTGATCTTTGGTATTCTCAAATATTTGATTATTTATCTCATTCTAAGCTCCCCTCAATTTATACAAAAATGGTAGGAGGTATTTTATTCAATGCACTAACCGTCATATCATCATTTGGGCATCTTCTCTCCTATTTTGTCTTTTTGCATCCCTCATTTTCATGCTTAATCTATCTCTTTTAAACTCTTGATCGATTATTATTCGTATTTTCAATCCTTAGTTTTAGGGGGCACCTCAATCATCAATATCTTCTATCCCGTCTCATTTTTGTCTCATGGCTTTCCCAACACAATCCACTTGATAAAAGGGGAAAATATAGACACTAATTTTTAGTATCCCTTATCCCTCATTATGCATTCACTCCCCATCGTCATCATTCCATACATAAATACCTCTCTTCCTATTTGGATTCCCATTTCCCTCCCGAATTCAATCTATCCTTTTAATTATTATTCTCCATCCTTAATACCATATTAATCATATTATTAATTTTTCTACCCAAACATCCCTAATCATCCTTAATTAATTATAAATCCCCACTTGATTAATTTATTATCCCTAAATGTTTGCTTTTATCCTCCATAGGCCTTCATTTAATAATTTTACCTTCCCACTTCCTTTATTTAATGTTTTCTACCTCTCACCTATTATTTTATTCTTCCTAAGCAACCCTAGCTCGTCCTTATCACCAAAAACCCTAATCTTCCCTCTTTAGGCTGATTTTCCCTCAAATTGAGCATCATCCAACCACCAAAATTTATGGTCCACCGTAATCTCCAGTGACTCATCTCGCATCACCATTGACCTTATAATTACCCCATCACCCCTCTTCTCTCGAGGATTCAATTTCGAGAGATAAAGTTATCTTGCAAATTTCATTGCAATTATTTCTCTTCTTTGGAGTTGTCAATACCATCTTGAAGCTTCTTTAGATCCCTTGCATGTTTAATTTGGACGTTTTAGAGAGTTGAAGCTTGTCAAAGCCATTCTAGTCATCTCATCATCTTTTACACCAGCTTTTTACAGGTTACCGATATCTCAAATTTTCACTCATCTACCTTCCATTCATCTTGCCTAAGTTTTCATTTTCAACTCATTTCTCCTCATCAAACCCTAATTCCCTTCTTTATCATCATTGACCCTAAATGGTCGTCATTGACTCTACCTTGTTCATTTTTTTGGATGTCATCCTCCCATTTTACATTCTATTTTTGACCTTGCAGACCTTTAGATCTCTATGTCTAGTCATCCCGTTTATTTGCCACCTCATACTTGATCTTCAACACACCTAGTCACCATCGACTCTTCCTAATCACGATCAACTAGATCTTTACTCATCACCTCCATCCTTATATTCTATAATATTATTTTATCCTTTCTATCAAAATAAAGTTCAAATACCTCTACATTATCTAAACTCCATCAAATCATCATCACAGAGTTGAGATCACCTTCAAAGACATTCGATATGCTCTTTTCATTTTTTTGGATCATTTTTCCATAGCCGTCATTGATGGGCCCATGAATCTCAAGTCGTCGTTGACTCACCCAAGTTTGATTTAGTTTTCATTTACTTTGATTGTATTTGAATTTCATCTCATCTATTGGATCTAATATTTTATATTTTATTTCATATTTAATGCATCATATCGCTTAATCATCACTTTATTTATATTTTATTAAAAATAGGTTGACATCCATCCTAGGAAGTTCTCACTAATCAGGACGGAAATTGTTAGGAAACCCACTCATCTATCTACTATTCATTTTTTTAGTTCTCTTTGTTGTACTAGTCATCTAAGTCACTATAAGGAGGATCTCTCTTTTTGCCTATATCCATTGCCATATCATCTAAAGGTATCTTAAACCCTCCCATTTTGGATTTTCTTATTTTCTTCATTACTATTTTACTAATCTGAAATAGGAACAAGAAAATCAGTTCAAAAATGGGCACCTATTATACATGAGCAGGTCTTCAAAACAACCACTACATGATGCATTATTACAAAATGATTCATATGAAAAATGTCAAGTGTATAAGGTTGCAACTATGTGTTAGGGTAATTATTTACCTAATATTATTAATTATGCATTATATAATAAATTATTTAACAAATGTTGTTATATGGTTATATTTATTTCTAACCATCTAATTGTATTTATGTTTGCATATGGGTGTAGTTATATTGTTTTAACAATATATTTGTAATTATTCATTTGTGCTTCCCGGATGTTATTGGAAGCTTATGTAATTTGGAATATGGTTGCACCTATGCAACTTAGTTTCTTGTTTGTATTTGGCTATGCAATATCTATAAATATTGCAGCCCATTCTTTGTAATGTTGGTTGATTCTGATTAATAAAATCTTCAGCTTCTCTCCCTGTTTATATTTGGTACCAGAGTGAGAATCTAGACCTGTGAAGGTGTGGAAAGAGAGAGCAATAGAGATAGAGAAGATTGGAGAAGAGTTTGCAGTAATAGAGATCCTGTGTAGCCTCCTGTAACCTCCCAGCCTCATCCCTGCCTCCCCACATCCCCCTATTCATTCTAGACACTTGGAATGCAATTTTATTTTATTTTGCACTTGTGCACCCAGCACCAAGCAAAATTTGTTGGAGTTGATCATATTCTGGATTTTTTTTTTTTAAAAGCAGAATTTAGAGGTCTACGCTATTGACCGGTTTTGCATTAAAAAAATTATGTGCATAGGTCCGAGCCGATCCAAGCAAGCCACCATTACCTTGAGATTTGCACTCTATTGGAAAGATGAATCATTTTCTTCCTCCAAACCATGCCGAAAAATTCTTTCTTCATTGGCCGAGCCAAATAAAGGGAGGAGGGCACAAGTGCCATTGTGCTAGCATTGGCGAATTCAAAAGGGTCCCCTAGCTTCAACATTCAGCCTACACTTTGGTGTGTAATACATTGGTTAGCAAAAAAAAAAAACGAGCAACTGCAAGCAACTACAAAAAAAGCCTACACTTTGGTGTGTAATACGCGAATCCACATCCCTACGACCTGTAACTTGCAATCACATGCACAAAACAATAAAAAGTGGCTTCAACTCAAAGGAAAAGGCATGAGGATCAAAATCCAATGAAGGAAAAAAAATATATGCGGAAGCAAATACAAAAGCATGAGTAAAGGCTCACTCCACTTCTTATGGATACCCTAATCCAACTCCACACGCAGGCCACATGGTACTCCTACCAGGTCATTGTTTTTTAAAGGTGAGTCAAATTCCGTGTTTAATAATTACAATTTGCTTCACTTCTATATCAAGCGCCCTTAAGTGGCCAAGGCGGTTAGAGAAAAAGTCGTAGAAGTGGGCGGTTTGGGGTTCGAAAACCACCCCTAATTAAAAATTTTTAATTTGACGGAAAAAGTTGGTGGGACCGCTAACTTTAGCGAAAATATTGAATTTAGTTATAACTAACTAAATTTAGCAGAGAAATCCCTAATTTAGGGTAATTTTTTTTTCTCCCATTCAGCCTGTTTTTTCATTTTGGACTTTTTCTTCTAAAGGAGGCCTATCCGAAATTGCATTTTCAGCTATATTTTTGCAATTTTTTGGCATAGTAGGTCATTTTGGGCTCTGGAGGCCACTAGGGCCTGTAAACAATTTGTTTTTTCCTGCCATTCAATTCTTACATATTTTTGAATGTAATTGCATGCTTCAACATATTGTACTAATTTTTAGTTTGCCATAGTCAGCTGCAAACTTTGTAACTACTCAGAAACTGACAGAATTGTAATAAAAAACAGTGAAAATTTGTTCTGTAACACTCACGAGATCCTAGATCTCATTCGCAGCATTCAGTATATATGGTGCCTCTGGGAAGCACTTACAGGTAAAGTCATCATGACTACTACTGCACTTAATTCCTAATATATCTGCAACAACGTCATCTGGGAATTGACCCTTTAAATCGACGAGGAGTAATAAGGTCATAGTGCACACACTCCGAACCTTCCCATCCATCTATGAATGATTGCATGACATAAATCCAGACTGAGAAATTATCCAAGTATATATCAAAGTTATGCATGTGTATGAGGATATTTCTTTGATCCGGTGTCAATAATCGCACAAACCCCATCAGTATTGTCTTGGTACCACGTATTGAATTCTTTCACGTACCGCCAGGTATATAGAAAGGGTGAGCTTCTTCCACGTACCGCCAGGTATATCAGAAGGGCATGTATATATA
This sequence comes from Taxus wallichiana var. yunnanensis, assembly GCA_018340775.1. Lineage (NCBI taxonomy): Eukaryota > Viridiplantae > Streptophyta > Pinopsida > Cupressales > Taxaceae > Taxus > Taxus wallichiana. The sequence goes on from CM031235.1 coordinate 848,793,399, forward strand.
AAGGTTCGGTATATCAAACTGATGGTATATAGATTAGGAGACCTTATACCTGGAGTGATAAGAGCCAAACCCTATCAGTGATCTCTGCAAAATGGGCACCAATGCCCCCAAATTTTTTCTTCCAGATTCACAACTACTCAGAGGAAACAACTATGCTGCATGGAAGACAAAAATCAAGACACAACTTGAGTTTGAAGAAATTTGGCTTGTTGTGAATGGTACTCTGACCAGATCAACTACTGATACAACACAACAGAGGTAGTTTGATAAAGCATATCAGAAGGCCAAACTCATCATCTTATTTGGAGTGTCGACGATGATGTGCAACCCACATTTGAGATGCCAAAACAACGAAAGAAGTGCGGGATAAATTGAGTGCAGTATACAAGGCCAAGAACAAGAATGTTATACTAAATTTGTAGAGTCAGTTACACACATTAAAGGTCAAGCAGAATCAAAAAATAGATTCTTTCCTAAGAAGAGTTACAGAATTGAGGGCTTCACTTCTAGCCCTAGGAGAATCGGTCACAGATGATGCTCTCATTCCCATTGTTCTGAGATCACTCCCCTCTTCTTACTGCATTTTTGTCACAACACTAAACGTGTCAAATACGACAGTTGGTTTTGACAAACTGGTAAACCTACTGCAACAAGAGGAAGCAATGCACAATAAGGATGATGAAGAGGAGCAAGCATTGTCTTCACATCAAAAATGGAAAGGAAAAGGTAAAGGAAAACCTAATTCCTATCAGAAGTCCCAAAATCAAAATCAGTATCAAGGGGAAAGACAACAAAAGAAGCAATGTCCTATCTACAAAAGAGGACATAACCTACAAGATTGTTGGTATAATACTTACAAGAAAGGTTCATCCAGCAACTCGGACCTCAAAAACAACAATATTACAAGGGACATTCTAACAAAAATCATGGAAAAAAAAAGGGGAACTAGAAAAGAAGACGCCACCAAGTAAGGTAATATTGTTGAGCAACAAGAACAATCGACAAAGAAGACTACTTGTTCACCGCTCGATCAAGTGAACCATCTACGTCATCTAGTGATGTCTGGTATGTTGATTCTGGAGCCACTCAACACATGACCATCCACAGAGACTAGTTTATTTCAATGAGGGACACACCATCAAAAAATCATGTTTCGTTGGGAGACGATTCTTCATATACAATTCAGGGGATTGGGAAGATTTCTCTACCCCTTGGTTCATGCAAATGCAGACTATCAGATGTCCTAAATGTCCCTGGGTTGACAAAGAATCTTCTTTCAATTAGTCAACTCCTTGATCACAACCTAAAAATTGACTTTGATAGTCACTCCAGCAAGAAAACATGTTTGATTCGAGACAAATCAAGAGGCTAAAAATAGTTGCAAAAGCCTCCAATGTGGGATGCATGTTCCAACTTGATTTTTTTCACAAAGACAATCAAGCACTTGAGGCTAAGAACTCCACCTCAAAGCACGGTGTGGCATCGGATATTTGTTCATGTTAGTTTCAAATATCTCAAAACACTTCATCGGTGTAATATGGTACATGGGCTACCATCTCTTCAAAAGGATACTGACAAGTGTCCTCACTACCTAGCAAGCAAACAACACAAAGCTTCGTTCTAGAGGAGTAAATTTTGAGCTCATGGTAAAATTGACCTGGTTCATACCGATCTTTGCGGTCCAATGCAATCAAGTCATTCTGGGTTCCAGTACTTCATGCTTTGTGTTGATGACTATTCGAGAAAAATGTGGATTTTCTGTCTTCGCAAGAAAAGTGAAGCGTTTGAAACCTTCAAAAGTTCAAAGTAGCGAATTGAGAAAGAAACTAGTCATCACATCGAACTTTCCACTCGGATCGAGGGGGAATTCACCAATGATGAGTTCGAGAGACTACCTGCAAACTCACGGATTCGCGACAAATGCTTCCTCCACACACACCGCAAAGAAATGGTGTTGTTGAGAGAAGAAATTGTACTATCATGGAAATGGTATGATGCATGATCGATGATTCCGAATTACAAAGACATTTTGGGTAGAAGCGGTAAAGATAGAAGTGTATTTATTGAATAGAGTGCCCACAACATGCTCTTGATGGAATAACACTAGAAGAAGCATGGTCAAAAAGGAAACCATCTATTGCACACCTCAAAGTATTTAGGTGCAAAGCAAGCATGCACATACCCAAATAGAACAGAAAGAAATTGGACATGGAGTCATAGAAACTCATCTTCATTGGGTACAATGAAGAGACTCTTGGATATATATTGATGGATCCTAAGACCAGAAAAGTCTACAACAGTAGAGATGTTGGGTTTGTCAAGAAGAAGGAAGCAGAGACTCCTCCTCCAAACTCACAAGATGTAGATTTTTCACCAGTTGTAAAAATTGAAGCTGATGTTCCCTCAGAAGATGAAAGTGATGATGGGGATGATGGTGTTGATCAAATAGAACCACGACCCATGGGAACAGTTTAGCGTATGCCTAAATGGTGTACAAGTACATTACGAGATGCAAGAATGGATGCTCCACCGGATACATCCACCCCTGGACCATGGACTCACAGTAAAGCAAGAGAAGAAGTTAAATTTGCCTTGATGAGTAGAGTTATTGAATCAGATGATCCCTTTACATCCCAGAAGCCCTACGGTCAAAATATTGGAAAGAAGCCATGGATTCTTAATATCAATCAGTGATGAAAAATAACACTTGGCAACTTGTCGATCTTCCACTAGGGAAGAAACCCATTGATGAAGATGGATATTTAAAACAAAGTACAAAATAGATGGGACAATGGACAAGTATAAATTGAGACTTGTAGCAAAGGGATACACACAAAAAAGGCATTGACTATGAGGAGACATATGCTCCCACGGCTAAGATCAAAACGATCGGGATGATCTTTGCTCTAGTTGCACACGATTTGGATGGAAAGTCCACCAAATGGATGTAAAAAGTGCCTTCTTAAACAGAGATATTTACAAGAAGAAGTCTACATGACTCAACCTGAGGGATATGTAGTACCTAGTCAAGAAACAAAGGTATGTAGACTCAGGAAATATCTATATGGCCTTAAACAGGCACCCCGGGCATGGTACATCAAGATTGATGAGCATCTTGTACAACATGGATTTGTTAGAAATCCATACGATCCCAATCTCTACCTCAAAAAGAAAGGGGGGAGATTGTGATTGTTGTTTTCTATGTCGACGATCTAGTCATCACTGGCAGTTCAGTGAGGATGATCGATGCAACGAAGAAAGATATTAATCGATCGTTCGACATGAATGATCTCCAGCTGATGCATTGTTGTCTTCGATTGGAAATATGACAGAAAGAGAATCACATTTTTGTATCTCGGATGAAATATACCAAGACAACATTTGAGAAGTTTAGGATGATGGATTACACACCAATTGCTACGCCTATGGAGAACAGATTGTAGTTATCTCGTTCGAGATCCATCTCCCGAGGTAAGTGCCACTCTTTATCGGCATCGATTGGGAGTCTCATTTACCCGACCTACACTAGATCGATATCAACTTTGCGGTGAGCTATCTATCCAAGTTCATGCAAGAACCCAAAGTTTGTCATTGAAAGCGAAAGGTGCATTTTGAGATATCTTAAAGGATTAATGGATCTTGTTCTAGAATATAAGAAGAATGACAAATTCTTCTTGATGGATATTTAGATTCAGATCATGCAGTAACATTGATGATAGAAAATACATTTCGGATTTGTATTCTTTATGGGATCTGGACCAATATCATGGGGAAGTAAGAAACAACACTTTGTTTCTCACTCTTCCATAGAAGCCAAGTATCGTTCTACGGAGAAGCACATGCATGAAGCGATTTGGCTACGTCACATACTAGAAGGACTTGGAATACCATAGGACAAACCGACCACCATGTATGTTAACAATGAAGGTATTCTCAAACTTGTTCGCAATCCAAGTGTTTCATGAGAGAACAAAGGAAATTGAGGTATAGGTTCATTTCATACACGAGCATGTGTTGAAGCACAACATCCAAATTTCCTTCAATTTTGTCTAACAAATGAACAACAGGAAGATATCTTCACAAAGTCACTTGCACGTGATCGAAGAATTCCTCTCCACATCCCTTGAGACAATGCACAATTAAGGAGGGGATGTTAGGTTAATTATTTACCTAATATTATTAATTATGCATTATATAATAAATTATTTAATAAATGTTGTTATATGGTTATATTTATTTCTAACCATCTAATTGTATTTATGTCTCGCATACAAGTGTAGTTATACCTTTTTTTAACAAAGTGTATTTGTAACTATTCATTTGTGCTTCCCGGATGTTATTGGAAGCTTATGTAATTTGGAATATGGTTGCACTCAGTGCATCTTAGTTTCTTGTTTGTATTTGGTCATGCAATATCTATAAATAATGCAGCCCATTCTTTGTAATGTTGGTTGATTCGATTAATAAAATCTTCAAAGCTTCCATCCCTCGTTTACACTATGCAATATATTTCTTAAAATGTATCTAAAAACAATTTTCACTCAAAACATATCCACCAATCCTCTATTTACAATTGGACAATACTTCAATGATAGTAAAAATTGTTATTTGTTTGGTTTTTCTATCAATGTTTACACTCGAGAAGGGGTTTTAATGCACTCGTATGTAATCTTTATGTCGATGGTACACACCCATGAAGATATTGATGGAACATTTGGGAGATTATCTTCTATGTTATGGTGAGAAGATACATATTCTCTACCACATATCATGGATGCATATAAAACGTGTCGTCGTAAATTCAAGTTCCTTCACAACATATTTGATATAATCTCTACGATTTTAAATTCTTTTGGGGCCACATTTACTATATGGGAGTCACATGATAGTGGGTCTTAGCAAGCCTCAATACTTTAAATTACATGTCATAAATGGAATACCAATGATGCAATACAAAGAAACCAAAAGGGATCTTGCATGGTCTAATCCTATCAATTTCTGGCATACATTGCCTGATGGAAACCTATACTTACCTAAAGGGAAACCTCAACTAGTGCCATTTAAGACATTGAAAGAGATGGAAGAACTAAAGATAGGAATAAGAGCCTATATTAGTCAATGGAGTAAAATTTATATAGATGGAGGGAAAGCATTTTGGTTACCAAAGATAAGGTATTGGGAAAATGTTTTAGATGCTTTAGATAAGCCCTTCATCAATAGTGATATGTTAGAAGGTGATTTTTGGCCAAGAACTAGATAAAAATCAAATACCAATAATGATTCTCATTATTTCTTGGATGATTACTTGAGAAAAACTATATAAATACCGATGAATAAATTTATGTGGTGTTGAAAACTAGGACACGGATAGGGGGTGAATTAGTGTCTATTCAAAATTTGACCAACAATTCAATTTTCTTAATTACTATTGATGAAGCCAGATTAACATTCACACACAAAATAATGACAGAGATCACACAAATACATGATTTAATGTGGGAGTCCCTAACTAAGAAAAAACCCACTAAAATCATGAACTAGCTTAGGACAATAATGTCTTGTTATTGATACATTCATTTCAAGTTGAGCCTTTACTCAACATGGAGATGTAATTACAAATATTTAGCCAAGATACTACTCAATATTTGACAAAATTCATCTTGCCTAAAAGCTTCAACTCCTCAGTATCAATAAGGATTTTACCTGTTTCTTCTGTAAGAAACAACTCACAAGAAAGCTACTACTCACTCCTGCTAAGTTACAAATTATTTTTTTTCAATATTTTGATCACAATGATTTTTGTCTTGAACAATAGGTAGTGACCACTAGATTAGCTTGTTCTTCTTGTCTTCTAAATCTGAATCTCTACTTGATTTATTTACTATAAACCACTATCATACAATGTTGATTTCAAGGACAATTTCTTGTCAAATTCCACTCTCTCATTCTATTACATACACCCTAATTTTCAAGATTATTTTCACACTAAACCTTTTCATAAGAATCACTTCTTCATTCATTTATGCCTATTAGCAAATAACCTTCTCTTAGTCAATTATCTTTTCAAACTCTTATTTATACTTGAGCTCACAAATCGATATCATGTTTTTAAGTGTACTTTTACATTATCAATTATGATCTTGTTCTATGAAGATGATGCTATCACATTCCAATAAATCTCTCCATTAATTTCATCTTAAAATGATCACAGTAAGTGCATGTATATCTCCAATGCGTTCATCTTTCTTCATCATACATCTACAAAAACTTTTAAGTTTCAACTCTTATACCACTTCTCTCACAAGTAACCTATCTCAACATTATGTTCACATGTCTTTTGTAATGAATTTGGATCAGTTTTACATGGAACTTCACTTGTATATCGATTCACAATGAATTTTACTAATTTATAGCCATTACAATAGGATAACCACTTCCTACAAAATAGGAAATATTTCAACTAACTTACTCGTTTAAATATTTTATAGGTATAACCAAACGATATGTGAACCAATATTGTTATATGCAAAATATATCATCTAGCCATATTACCATAAGTAACATGGTAACTAACTAATTACATGTAAACACTATATTTCCTAACATTCCCCCCTTTAGTATGAACATGAGAGAAAAACAATCACACTTGTTTCGCATCTTGCTGCCCATGCGTGCTCATGATCTAGATGTTTTTGTAGGAGAGCTAATAACCCTTAAGGATGTTTTTTCCTGGACAACCACCAACTAACAAGGATGGTTTTTCAACAACCAACAATGTCAACAAGGATGGTTATTCAGAAAACATAAAACCTCAACAAGGATGGTTTTACAGAAAACCAACAACCCAAATATCATGATGCTGATTTTTCTTGTGCTTTCATCTTGTCCACTATTTTTTTTTCCTTTAGGGAATTATGTAGGAAATATTGTTCACTGAATACAAATATAAAAAATGAAGAAAAGGAAATGGAACATTGAGACCATGTTCCCCCCTCAATGTGAACTTTCCACTTATTCACACAAATCAGGAACTCTAAAATCATATTGCACACAATTGAAACTAGAAATCTGAAAAATAAGCACACTAGAAATCAAATACTAAAAGAAAACTCACACACACACACTGTCACCATAGCTTGGTGTGGCCCCATTGTTGGTGACGAGAGGTCACCGATTGACCTCCACCTCCCGTGCCTCCATCCTCTAATGTCATGTTGCTAGCTGAGCCATATTTGATCATTAAGTTCAAGAGTTTCCATATTAGATTATCGGTATAATACCCCTCCCACAATGTGAAACAACACATTTTACATACCTTAATTGAATGTCGGATTCCACCAATAATGCATTCATAAGGCAATTTTAAATTTATTTTGACTCTATATAATGTAGGATCTAACACACAAAATAAATCTTGACTCATTTTTTATTTTGACAATATAACTAATGACTCAATGAATTTTACGACAACACTTTGACTCAAACGATAGATTCTACATAAAATTGAACTTGATTTACGGACAACTCACTTTTAACTTTAACAAAACAAAATGGCTCTTAACTCACAATACATAACATTGATTCTTAAATTAATTTGTTCCTAAGACATGACACACTATAAACTTTATAACCGTTAGGATATATGAGCATTGTGCAGTGAATCTAATGCTCTTCACGTTTTTTTAAGCTTTGCAATTCCATAGTTGGGAATGGCATATTAATCCAATTATCCACCCAAGAATCATATGATATTTGATTGTATACACTCAACCGATGGTGATGTGGTTTTGCATTTGAAAACGTAATCATCGTCATAGTCAAAGGAATGTGATAAATGCGATTGTAAACATGAAAAAGAAACTTTAGTTGCGTGTTACAATTTGATATAGTTGCACTTGCTAATGGGTCCACTTGGAGAGTGGGAAATATCATTATTATTTGAATGGAAAGTGCAAAGTGGGAGTGCGAGAGCATCACTGTCAACCCCATTACAAGTACAGTACATGAACCCTTAAATTTATAAAGAAAAAGAGATTAGAGAAATCTCTTTTGGGATTGGGTTTAATAACTAGTCTTGAAAGGTTTGTAGGCACTTAAAGCTTCAAACACTCCGACAATCGATCCAGTGGCAGCTGCTATTGAAACGAGGAGGTAAACCATACCTAAAATCTGGAGAGCAACCCACTTGGAGGACCAGGATGGAACTTTATTCTGCGCTATGTACATGGTGACGGGGAAGGCGACGGCGCCCATGAGATAAATGCGATTGTAAACATGAAAAAGAAACTTTAGTTGCGTGTTACAATTTGATATCGTTGCACTTGCTAATGGGAAATATCATTATCATTTGAATGGAAAGTGCAAAGTGGGATTGGGAGTGCACACCACAAAACATGTCCTCCACACAAGCCTAAACAAATTCACATTGTACGACCCCACCAGCGGAACCGCCACCACGTATTGAAAAATATGATCTGTTACAATGGTGTAATTCTTAATCAGTCACACATTAAAAGTCCGAAAATTTTCAAGACTTCCAGGAGCAGAAATATCTACACGACACTGGCAGAATATAAAAATTAGAATATTTTTATGTTAAAACTGTAGTACTAAACGTAAAACCATGTTCATCAGGGTTGATGGGGAAAATCGAGATCATTTAATGCCATGAGAAATAGAGGATGACCAATAGAATAGTCAATTGGGCTTGTAAAATATAATTTTCCTCCCAAAACTTTGTTGGTTTATACCACTTACACCTAATTTAGTTGATTATTCTCAGGCTCTGCTTATTTGTTCGCTTCATACAGGAGTACTAAATTGTGAAAGGTACAAGGGGAAGTGCGTATCGACCATTAATCATTGATATTATGGATATTGTCCCAAGAGACGAGAGAAGTACAATATGAGAGGATTTGATAGCAACAGTAGGTGGAAATAAGTTTTAAATGATGTGTTGAGCAGAATTTCAAGAGAAGATACTGGACAGAATGCACTATCTGATCCAAACTTCAAGTAATGTTGTTCTTAATAGAGACAAAATCTGATTGCAAATTGCTTCCACTGATGTTGCTTCCTCAATTTTATCCACATATGAAACGTTCCCAACCTTGAATGGCATTAAAGGTAATTTATCAGGATACCTTCCTTTTTTATCTGAGCGCTGGATGTGTGAGTCCGAATACAATAAAAATTACACAAAATAACACTATACGACAATACCACAAACTTTAGAGTATAAACTAGACAAATACCATAACTCAAATAGCTTCTCATGAAAGGGGTGACCATAAGTATTACTGGACCTGCCCCATAAAAATTTACTAGACCATTTGCTCCATTTGATAAGAAATAATGAATTTGGATCAGTTTTACAGAGAACTTCACCTATATATCTCATCACAATGAATTTGGCTAATTTATAGCCATTACAATAGGATAACCACTTCTACAAAATAGGAAATGTTTTTAATAACTTACCCGTTTAAATATTTTACGAGTATAATCAAACGATATGTGAACCAATGTTGTTATATGAAAAATATAAGATCTAACCATATAACCGTAAGTAAGATGATAACTCACTAATTACACGTAAAAGCTTCATCCATTTTTCAAGCACACAAAATTAGCATTTTGGTCACTTGTTCAGCTTATACACTTAATATTTTTAAATTCACCTCCATAGATACTTCACTTTCTGACTTCATTATTCACGTTCACAAGAAGAATGAGAGACTTCAAGTAAAATTTCATTAGGAGATAATCATCATATCTGTCTTACTTCAAATTTTCTTTTGTAGATAATAAGAACCCATACTCATCTCTTTAACTTCTCATGCAAGGAATCTTCATATAACATCCTAAGTCACCTCGTAATAAGATTTTTCTGATGGAAGAGCTCCTTGATGACAAAAATTGTGATGATAAAATTGTGTACCTATCCTTGATGACATTGATGAGTTTGACTAGCACCAATTATGTTCCCTAAACCTGCAAACCCATTCCGGATGCTCAAAGGATTAATAACGACACACCGGGATCTCTAAACCTTTTGTATAGGCCTTTCTTACTGATAAAACTCTTTTGCGACTTCTATCCTTTGAAAAGCAACATTTTTTTTTACCTCTACGCAAAATTTTACCTAACAACCGATATATAATTTAGATCTTTTATTATCCATGGCACCAAGGAACAATTATAAATATTAAAATGTTCTCTTGACATGCTTATGAAATCTTTATATAATCCTTTTTCGCAAAATAGTCTTCACTCTTGGTTAGAGAAGTATGAGTTACAATCAAAGTTCTAAGGAAAAGGTTTACAAAATATATAGGTAATTTGGACTTGTAGGGATTCTTCACATCACTAGGATTTTTTTCCATACATGCACCCAAGACCTAACACTATCAACCTCCAAGAAAAGAAATTGAGCATGTAGAGATTTGTTCAAACCGTACCTTCATGGTCATGAATCCCCAACTTGAGGTCCTACAACTCGGTCAAAGATGAGCTTAATCATGTATTAAGGAAAAAAGCTTATTAGTTTCCACATTTTAAAATTAGCTTTGAATAAACCAGCCACAACATTACTTCATGAAACATCCACTAAATTACGGAATTCACTATCTTTTCTTGTTCGGATATATTAGTTCGGGAAGTCAAGATTTTTACATACTTTCTCGACCAAACATACATTCAAAAACTTCTTTCATAGAGGACAAGAGATTTGTAAATATTCTCACATTCATCCTTATTTCTAATAACCTACCACCACATTCATCCCAACTTCATCTTAAAACATGTGCATAGTGAGGGTTTCTGACAAAAACCTAGCACGATATTTGAAGGCTTATGTCACATGGTTATTCACTTTCATATCATAGAAAGGATGAAACCATTTCACTAGGGATCCTAGCTACATTTCTCAGGTCTCATTTTACATCTATTTGTCGAGGAACATCATCGTTAAAAGATATAGATATAGTCCTTTGTGATTGTTACAAAAAAACAAGTACAAATTTCATAGGTGAGTTTATTTACATAGAAAAAAATTCTTGACCTTATAAGATACCATTATGAGATAAATACTTCCTTTGTATAAATTTCCATATTGAAGAAAACACAAACTAGAAGGATTACCACATGAGAGCCAAACAATTTATGATAGATATAATTATGTTTAAAGGTAACAACTACAATACATGACCTAGAGACTTCTTATTGGAAAAAATATCTTCTTACACAACCATCCATAATATGTAACCTACTAAGAGGACCTATATATCATCTTAACAACTTGAGGACATTATTTTTAATGGTAAACTCACAAATACAACTCATAAAATAGTCCTTTTGTAAATTCCAATCGAGGACCATGTTGGAGCAATGAAAACTATGTGAATAGATCAATTCAACAAGTTAGTTGTAAGAATAAACCATTCATTTATGTTAGGTAGAGGTTGTTTTTATACATTACCTATCTCAATTCTTAGGTCAGTGTACTGAGATGACCTTCAAGTACCTACCAAACATTTATCACTTTCTTTGCATTATTGCATTTTGATGGTAATACGGAAAATGGAATGAGTTTACATAAAATGAACAAAGTACATGCTTGGAAACCATTTAAAAAATTAATAGACTTGAATACAAGATTTCACACCTGGTGGTTCACCTTGGAGTCTTCAAAACTGGATTGAATACGTAAGACTTCCAAAGCAAGATAATTTCCATACGAGACAACCATGCTTGGATAGAACACATACCACCATTTCACGTGGAGAGAGTATATTAAACTTCCTAGAGGTTGTAACTACTTTCACAATTCATTTTGAGTGAAGAAAACTCATTTTTGCTTACCGCTTCAAGAGGGATGCTTGAGGAGAGAGAAACCATGTTAGAAAAATGATAACAACTTCTTTGTTTCTTATCCAATTTTTGTCAAACATTTTAAAAATTTAGTACTAGAATGATATTTAAAAATTACACTTATGATTTTTCTAAAGAAGGATCAATAATTTATTTTGGATGCTAAGAAGATAGGGTGCTCAAATTGCATTTCTCAAGAAACTAGTTTTAGTAAAACTTGAATAAATTTCACAATATTCTTCAAAACTTGATGAAAATTTACATGAAGCACTAAAACACATCCCTCTACATGATCCATATCTTGGATCCTCATTAAATTTTCATATGATATAAAAACCAATCTCATTTTCCTAAGAATTCATTGTAAGTCCTCAAGGGCAAATTTGGTGAGAATTTTAATTTTTCCTCCAAAAGATAAAGTAAGTGTTTTGGAAGCTTAAACATGACCTAGGAAATGTTCTTAGGGTCCTTCCATTCTTACCTAGTCTTTTTATAACCTATTTTGTGCCCATACACCCTAATTAGGCTCTAGAACTATGCCTAAATTATCTATTTTCAACTGTGATTCCCAATACTTGACCTAATTATTACTTCAAAATATCTTACACATCCTAGAATAATAAATTATTACTCATATACCACATGAGCCAAACATACCAACCATATCCATAACTCAAGTGGACTCCTACCTCACTAACCAAAATTGAACCAACCGAAACCATCCTAAAACCATCTTGAATGCTCAATGAACTTGATAAGATAGTACCAATCAACCTTCATGTCCCCGAACTAAGCCTCACCTCACCACTCACACATTTTACATCAATACCACTTGACATCAATAAAAATACCAATGTACCCAGGTTCAACAATCTCCTCCTTTGTGATTGACACAATAACTTAAAAACTATTGATGAAAATCAATTACACCATATCCATAGCACTCATATCTTGTTTATAAAAGAAATCTCTCCCCTTTAACATATATGAAAAAGGTTCATACACTAACACCATGAGTAATATGAAATAATTCAAATCGAAAACATGGCCTTCCTCAAGAAGCTCCTTCTTGAATGATGTTTCTCTTTTGTATGATAAGACTCACTCAATTGCATAGCTTTTCATCCAACAATTACAATGCTCTCCTTGAACTTTTTATCTTCATATTCAGCCATAATATTTCACCATGCTAAACACCAAGCTCAAATCTTCCTTAAGGTAGTGGATTTTTCTATTTGGAACTTAGATCCCTAAATTAGAATTTTAGTCCCTTTTGGTCCAAATTTTGACATCCAACAAATCTAATTACATCATCTACTAATCTCAAGAAACTCCTCCGGAATCACTACATCCTCATTTACTTAAAACTTCAAGAAATCAAGCTTTCATTTTCATTCAATCCATAACGATGGGTAAGTCAATACTATCCAATCCTAAAGGACCTCTTCAATGTTTTCTACTTACTTTTCATGAACATTCACTAATTTGAGAAAAAAAATGATCCCCCTCAAATAGTTCCATCATATATCCATTATCTTTTGATTTATAAGGATTTCTAGGCTCCTAAGCCACCTTAAATCAACTATGTGATAGTCTCATCCATTTATCCTTTTTCAAAAAACATTCCAAACCCGTGGGAAACTATTTTTGACCTTACCACAACTATTAACATTATTTTGGTGCATGATATACCCATTCTCTAACTCCACAACAATCACCTTGTATTCTTTAGCCTTCATCATGCTTCAAATCATTCTCCCATGTTTTAGCATCTCAATAAATTGTTAGAACAAACTTTATCTTGATTCATAAAGCTCGAACATCATTAATTACTCATCTTGATAGAAGTTTCTTCTTACAACCTTGAGACAAACATCTCATTACAGTCATGGTTGAGGTCTTCAATAAATACCAAAGAGAGTTATAAGTTTCATTATATTCCTTTAATCATCACTATAACATCCCAAAATTCCTTGTAAGTTAAATTAACTACTATTAAGTCTAAACAAGATTAGATAAGATCATCATTGGGTGTAAAATTCATTTGGTTCATCATATCATGACTCATAGCTTCTGCTGCGGGGCATGACACTGTGAAACGAATAACCCCACACCCACTTTGATGGTCCTTCCTAAAACATGATTAGGCCTTAATCATAGGTAAAACGGTTCATAAATGATAGTGAATCTTTCGGTTATTTGTATTCTAGTTACTTTATTTTAATCGGTTTGGTTATCTTTTGTTTTGTTCGAATTTTGCATGACCGCGATGATAATTGTCTCTATTTTATTTGACAATGTTATATCAAGCCAACTTTATGAGAATATTCAAATTATTATTTATGGACTTGGTGATTTTCATATTGGAATGTTTTATATAAACCTAGAAATTCAACTAATTTTTATGGTAATATATTGTTGGAAATATGTGGACTTGTATTATGAAGGTTAATTTTAACTTAACCATTAAGTTAGGTAACAACTAAAGTAAAAAAAAAGTATGAAATATTAATTAGTGTGTACACACACACACACACACACACACACACACACACACACACACACACACACACACACACGTGTGTGTGTGTGTGTGTTAGAGGGATGTGGCATGTAAGCCAAATGTTTTATTTAGTTATTGAAATTTATGGGTTTCATAAAGTGAAACACCTTCACATGGCACAAGTGTGTGGCATGCACTAAAACACATACCAGCATTGGGAAGCCCGAAAATTCTTCAATATGCCACCCAACTATAGTTCTTTCATTATATTTTTCTATTATTTTTCCTTTATCTATTTTCATTCCCCCTTCTGGAATACTTGCATGAGTTTTGGAGGAGAGAAGGATTCAACTTGTTGGAGCGGGAAGAGTAGAAGGTTGCCGATTCGATTATGGGTTTACTTGTTTTGAGTGGCAATTTTGTTTTTAGTGGCAATCAAGGAAATTGTGGACAACTTTTGATTTAATTGTTTGGAGATGAAGTATGAAAAGGAAATTGATGGATTTTGTATTCTTTTTAGTTTTCTTTGTGTGGTTTTAACCTAACCCAGAAAAATACGCAGATGGGGTTTTGGGTTTTGATCAACAAAAATAAAGTAAAAGAAAGGTTAAAAATTCCTTCTCTGCATTATAATAAATTATACCCAAAAGGAAAAGAGTTGGGTTTTTCCTATATAGGAAGAAGGAAAATGTTTTGTGAATTTGTGTGTTTAAAATCAATTTGTGCTTGTGGGTTTTCATTTTGTTAAACTGAAATTTGGTTGTGTTTTCTATAAACAAATCAATTTGGGTATATAAATCGATTTGCATAAAGGAATCAATTTGGGTAACCCAATAAATATGGGTATGCACTAGTTGGGGTTTGTATTTTTTTCTTGGTTGTTATATGCGTGTCTGATTTTAATTTATTGATATCTTTCGAATGATAATTTGTGGGTGTCAAAGCTCTTCCATGGGGCTGCATTTTCTAAAAATTTTATTATTATGGACCACTAAATCGATTCATGCATAAATGATGGTGTCTGTCTTGTTATGTGTGAATAATTACAAAAAAATGGCATTAAGCCTGTAACTTCCAGTCTCCGGCAATATGACTTGGATTCTTATAAGACTGTGAAAAATAAATTGCTTGTTTTGGTAAGGGCATGAAAGCCAAGACAACTTGACCGAGATGCACCAAGGAGTAATTAGAGGCATGATTGGGTTTAAAATAATGATATCTTATGAAAGAAATTATTAGCTATTCTTATACTAAAAAGAGTATGTTTAAATGATGTAACCATGGTGTTGTTATATTGTTGGTTAAAGTGATGTATATATGGTGATATTTGTGCTAATTTGTAGAGTTGATCATTGCCTGAAAAAAATACTCTTCTTAATCATATTGTTTTTACGAAGTTATGTAGAAATTTTAAATGTCAAATGCTTATTGATTGAAGCTGGAATACGGATGTATTAACCTTTGTGATTAGAGTGAAACATGATCGCTGCAATAGAAATTGGTTTTTCTATTTGTGTGCACCCATAGCTATATCTTTATAGAAACCAGGTAGTAATAAATTTTCAGTTGTATTACCATGTGCATGTTGATAAAACAACATGTACATATTTTCATATTTTACTAATTAATTGCATCAAAAATAGAGTTAATATTCATTTCAATTCATTTTGAATTGACATCATACCACTACTCTAGTCTTGCAGAACATTAGCCATTACATTCGGATGTGTGGAACCTCATGTCTTGTGAAGTTTTATCGTAACATGGATCTAAATGAGATAATTGGATTTAAATTGGTGAAATGATGATATTCTTGAATTTTTAGCTGAATTATTGGGATCTTGACCCATTGTAAATATTCAAACCTCAAGTATGTGAGAATTATTATTCTGTTATATATTTCACCTTAACGGCATATGTAATATATGATTTTAATAAAGAGATTATTACTTTGTGTGTACTAATATCTCAATATGGGTAAATGATGAATACTTGAGTTGTGAAATCTTACTTTTCACAAATTGTTGAATACATTTATTTGATAGTTATCAATGTATGAAGCGAGATAACTAGTGCAATTATCAGTGACAATCAATTGTCTTTAATTTCTAAATTAAATAAGCTATTTAGTGGCATAGCTAATCGAAGGAATAATTAAATATACATGTTTTAATATATATTTAATTTGGCCTTTCAGTAAACTTGGTATTAATATGATAAGATTGTAAATCCTGTTGTATAGAGAATGGAAGAGTATCGTTGTAAAAAGGTAATTTAAGGTTAAAGAATCAAACATTAGGAAAAAAGAGACTAAATGGGATGGTAAATA
Organism: Taxus wallichiana var. yunnanensis; assembly: GCA_018340775.1. NCBI lineage: Eukaryota > Viridiplantae > Streptophyta > Pinopsida > Cupressales > Taxaceae > Taxus > Taxus wallichiana. Next base: position 848,810,102 of record CM031235.1, read on the forward strand.
GATGAAAAGATCCATTAGGCATATTAAGGGATAAGTACATGCGGAATGTTGATATAGTTACATTTTAGCATAATGAATGTACTTATCTCATAAAGATCCTAGTTGGCCTTTGGCATCTATCTCAATATAAACTCTTGCAAGATAGGTTAAATTGGAAATAAAATAAAATAAAATTATAAAGATCTTGATAACTATGAAAGGGATAGTTGTGAGGTGGCGGAAGACTTAAAACTCATAAGACTAGTGTGTTGTCTTGAGTTTAGGCGTAACTCGCATGGATGATAACTTTGGCCAAAGTAATGCATTGATGGCTATGTATTATCTGATCACCTAGTCCTCCAATTTTATAAAATAATTGTCTATAACCTGATCATGGGAAGTTGAAATAATAAACACGAGTAGAAAATGGCTAGATACAACAATACGAAGTCAGGAAACTAGCTTCATGGTAGACCCAAGGACTTTCACATAGATCCCATGACCTTTAAAAGGTTGAGCCAAAATATTAGTAAGCATTATCACTAAAAGTAGTGATGAAGGGAGATCGTGGAGATATGGATACACCCTTCTCAACCGCACATGGCTTACATGGATGTTATCAGATAGATCAAAAGAGCAAAATTGATTAATGAATTTGATTAAATAAATTTGTACGATTACATCTGTATAATTTGTTATTATGTTTACAATTGTAGCTCTTGTAATTTTGAGCATTACATTTTTGTATCGAGAGCGAGGCTCGGAATCTTGACATTAATAGGACACACGTTCTAATAAAAGTATCCTCATTTATAAAATAGTAAAGTATGGCTAGGATGACAATAAGAGCTAGTATGGCAAGTGACAGTGGGGTAAATATTGATGATGCTGCCGATAATACGGTCATTGTTAAGTTAGAATAAATCCTCAACCTTAAGAATGACACCCAAAACCGAGTTGGTGCCTTAGAAAACAAGGTCGGGGTGGTTAAGAGAATGAGGATCATAGGGATGAGAATCATGGTGATGAGCAAATATGATGATCAACCCGAGCACCCGAATGAAAGGGAAAATAAGAAAGATAGGTGGGTGATGAGTTAGCAAGGGACATTAAAAGAATATCCCCACCTAAATTTGATGGTACACCCTTGGGAATAGTGTTGAAAATTGGCTCTTTGAAATGGAAAAGTACGTAAATGGAACTAGGAATTGATTCCGCATGATCACATGGGAGCAGCTTTAAGGCCTACACTCACAATATGGCTACCTCAAATATACTTTGACCAAAAGATGGCGGAATTCCAAAATATTACATAAGAAAAGTACTCGCTTATAGAATATTGGGAACGCTTTCACTCGATTGTTGAAATATGTTCCTTTGTATCAAAAGGATGAGAAGTTTAGAGTGAGAAAATTTATAATGGGATCAATCCTAGTATTGGTGGTGAGGTAGATGTTCATGAACCTACCTCGATGGAAACAATGTTTGAAAAGCTATCAAGCAAGAACTAAAGTTGAGAAGTATTTATGCCTCTAAAGAGGAAAATAGAAGGAAAATAAGAATTTCCAAACATCAACCGTAAGTAAACCAACATGGAAAAAGGGAAACAACAAGTTCAGGCATGTCAATAAAAGAGGAATAATGGGTAGAACTGTTGTGAATAATAATAAAAATGGGCAACAAGGAACACATTTCAGCCATAATAAGATTGAGAGAAAATGACCATTGGGAGGATGTTTTAAGTGCGGTGGTGATCATTTCACTAACAACTTTCCACAAAGAGGACAATGGAATAACTAGCAGAAGGGATTTACTGCAATAAATAAAGAGGGGCAACAACATAAGATTTATGTTGTAGTCCATAATAAGCAAGTAGAAAAGCAAGCGACTCCAATAGAAACTTCAGGTAAGCTTTTGGAGAACTTGTTTTTGTTTTATTTGATTCTCGGTTCAACAGAATGTTTTGTTTCATCTAAAGTTGCTGATAAAATCAAAATAAGAGCTAGGTACATGGAACACACTTGAATGTACAGTATGGAAATAATGTTGTACACAGAGTGAATCAGTATTTTTTTGAGGCACCACTAGAATTACCTGATTTCATGACAAGATTAAACATGTATGTGGCACCTCTTGGATCCTATGATGTTGTCATAGGTACAAATTGGTTAAGTCAACATAATGCAACCTTGGATTGCTTAGGGAAAAGTGTAACCTACTGCGATGATCAACAAAAAATAGCAAGTGTTCAGGGTGTTAAAAGAGAGTTTGTCACTAGGCATATTTCTGCCATGTAGCTAAAAAGGCAAAGCGGAAGGGCTGCCATCTATATGTTATAAAATAACAAATTCGGGACATTAAATTGAGTATGAAACTAAAGCATTTCCCATCCTAAGGGAATTTAGAGATGTGTTTCCAAATGAGTTTCTCGGACTTCCACCTAAGCGTGAATTTGACTTCACAATAGAGGTCAAACCAGCAATGGAACCAATCTCCAAGGCACCATACAAAATGACAACAACTGAATTAGTTGAGTTGAAATCTCAATTACATGAATTGTTGTCCTTGGGTCTAATTAGACCAAGTATATCACCATGGGGTGCACCGGTTATCTTCATAAAAAAGAAGGATGGGACCTCGACTTTGTATTGATTACCAAATGCTCAACAAGGTAACAATGAAGAATCGGTACCCGCTACCCCGAATCGATGATCTATTTGATCAAATGGGGGCAAAAAGTGTTTTCCAAGATTGATCTTAGATCTAGTTATCATCAACTATGAATCAAGGATGAATATATCCATAAAACCTCTTTTACAACAAGGTATGGGCATTATGAGTTTATAGTTTTCCCTTTGGTCTAACAAATACACCTGCCACTTTCATGAACTTGATGAACAACATGTTTAGGGAATACTTAGACCAATTTGTACTTATCTTTCTCAATGATATATTAATATACTTCAAGAATGAGGAAGAACATGATGAACATTTAAGGATTGTACTGACAATTCTCAAAAAACATAAATTATGTGGAAAATTATCTAAGTGTGTTTTCTATCAATACGAATTACAATACTTAGGCCACTTATTAAGTAAAGAAGGAATCTTAATGGACCCTTTGAAGATCAGTACCATCATGGAATGGCCAACACTAAAGGATGTGCATGAAGTGAGAATTTTTATGGGTCTAGTAGGCTACTATTGAAAGTTTGTAAAGGACTTCTCTAGGTTAGCAGGACCTATCACTTCTTTGCAAAATAAGGGTAAGAAATTTTTTTGGGAAAATAAGTGTGAAGAAGCCTTTAATGAGTTAAAAGGTAGACTCACAAGTGCTCCGATGTTGAAGATTTTGATCCAAATGGAAACTTCTTAGTGGTAACCGATGCTTTAGGGGAAGGTTTGGGTGGAGTACTACTACAAGATGGGCATGTGGTAGCTTTTGAAAGTAGGAAGTTGAGGGTGCATGAAGTAAATTACACACCACATGATCTTGAGCTTACTGCGATTGTTCATGCGCTACAGGTATGGAGGCACTATTTGCTAGGAAAACCTTTTGAACTCAAAATAGATCATCTTGGGCTCAAGTACATTTTTATGTAGCCAAATCTAAATGCAAGGCAGTGAAGATGGCTGGAGTTCTTAGCAAACTAATGAGTTTGATATAAATTACATTAAGGGAAAAGAGAATAGGGTGGCTGACACTTTAAGTCGCAGAAAGTAGATTGTTACTATAATTACATTAAGAACCCAGTTCAAAGATGAAGTTAAAAATGAGTTAACCAATGACCCCTACTACAATCATGTTAAAACATAGCTCTAGAAAAATATCCAAGGGAAAAGGTATGATGGTTTCAAGGTGGAAATAGATGGGATTCTACATTATAACAATAGAATATATGTACCAAAAGGTAAATAACTCAGAAATAAAGTCATGAGAGAATTTCATGATGCTCCCTATTCGGGACATCCAAGAGTAACAAAGATGATGACGGACATCAAAAAGAAATACTTCTAGAAAAATATGAAAAATGATGTGATTCTTTACATCTCACAATGCCTAAAATGTCAGCAAGTAAAGGCTAAACATTTACATCCAGTAGGACTATTATATCCTCACAACGTGCTAGAATATAAGTGGTAAGTTATAAGTATGGATTTTATCAAAGGTCTACCTATGTCCTAAAATAAACATGATGTTATACTTGTAGTTGTAGACAAGTTAAAAAAAGTGGCACATTTTATAGAAGGAAATTTAACGGATAATTCACCCATACTGGCAAAAAGGTTTGTACAAGAAGTTTTCTCGATTACATGGAGTTCCAGAATAATAATTTCAGACAGTGACTCAAGGATAACTTCTAGATTTTGTTTGAATTTGTATGCTGCCTTAGGGACAAAACTGAACATAAGTTCTGCCTACCATCTAGAAACCGATGATCAAACTGAAATATAATCAAGTGTTAGAAGATTTACTAAGAATGTATTGCATGGATCAACAATATAAATGGGAATAATATCTTCCTTGGTGAATTTTCCTATAATAACACTTACCATTCTTCCATTCGATGGCTCCTTTTGAGGCCTTATATGGTCATAGGTTTAGAACACCTATAAGTTGGGATAATCCTAAAGATAGGGTACTTGATTGACCAGAAATGATTTTGGAAATAGAAAATAGGTTAAAGTAATCCATGAAATATTGAAAGAAGTAAAAATAGGTAAAAAATTTATGCAGATTTAAAAAGAATTAACCAAAATTAATGTGGGAGATAAATTTTTTCTTAGGGTCAAACCTAAAAAGAGTTCCATTTCATTTGAAAAGTCAGCCAAACTATCTCCTAGGTTTATAGAACCATTTGAAGTCCTAGAGGTCATTGGACTAGTAGAGCTCAAGCTAACACTACCTCTCACTCTATCAAGGCTACACAATGTATTTCATGAATCCTTGCTTAAAGAAATATGTACCTAATTTAACACATGTACTTAATTGGGATTCATTACAGGTTCTGGATCTAGGGGTGATCATGGTTGATCCTATAAGGATACTAGAAACCCGGAAGTTACACTTGAGAAACTATGAGGTTTTACAATGTAGGGTCCAGTGGGACCAATATTCTGAAGAAAGTGCCACTTGGGAGAATCTGGAAGATATCCAAACTACTTTTCCACATCTGTTTGACTGATTTTTATGAACATGTTTTGTTAAAGTACTAAATTCAATTTTTTCTGTAAAAGTGGTAGATAAGAAAATTTTGTAGATAAGCCTACAATTGAATATTGGGACTAAGATACTTTTTGATTAATAGTTACTATTGAATATTTTGTTAATGAACCCGAAAATTTGTCGTTTAGGTAGTAATGTATTTTGTCTACAAATTATAAGGACTGATTTTCTATATGTATAAGGGTTGTTGTGACCTTTATTATTCAGCGTTGAAATAATATTGCTACAAATTCTACGTTGATTTATTTATGCGAAAATAAATAATGGGTTAGTTTATCTATTTATCCTTAAATCATTTAGACGATGATTATTCTAAGGGGTGGAGTATGTAACATCCCAAAATTTCTTTTAAGTTAAATTAACTATGGTTAAGTCTAAACATGATTAGACACAATCATCATTAGGTGTAAAATTCATTTGGTTCTTCATATCATGACCCACTTCACTTTGTTGGGGCATGACACTGCGCTAATGAATAACCCCATACCCACCTTGATGATCCTTCCTAAAACATGATTAGGCCTTAATCATAGGTTAAATGGTTCATAAATGATAGTGAATCTTTCGGTTATTTGTATTCCGGTTACTTTATTGTAATCGGTTTGGTCATCTTTTGTTTCATTTGACTTTTGCATGACTCTGATGATAATTGTCTCTATTTTATTTGACAATGCTATATCAAGCCAAAATTATGAGAATATTCAAATTATTATTTATGGACTTGGTGATTTTTGTATTGGAATGTTTTATATAAACCTGGAAATTCAACTAATTTTTATGGTAATATATTGTTGGAAATATGTGGACTTGTATTATGAAGGTTAATTTTAACTTAACCATTAAGTTGGGTAACAACTAAAGTAAAAAAATGTATGAAATATTAATTAGTATATATATATATATTAGAGGGATTTGGCATGTAAGACAAAAAATTTATTTAGTTATTAAAATTTATGGGTTTCATAAAGTGAAACACCTTCACATGGCACAAGTGTGTGGCATGCACTAAAACACGTACCAGCATTGGGAAGCCCAAAAATTCTTCAATATGCCACCCAACTATAGTTCTTTCATTATATTTTTTGTTATTTTTCCATTGTCTCTTTTCATTCTCCCCTTCTGGAATACCTGCGTGAGTTTTGGAGGAAAGAAAGATTTAACTTGTTGGAGCGGGAAGAGTAGAAGGTTACCGATTCTGGGTTTACTTCGTGCATGAATATATTCTCTTTTCTCTCGCTTCATTATATGTAAAAAATGAGGAAATACACATTTTTTTTTAGTGGCAATCAAGGAAATTGTGGACAACTTTTGATTTAATTGTTTAGAGATGAAGTATGAAAAGGAAATTGATGGATTCTATATTCTTTTTAGTTTCCTTTGTGTGGTTTTAATCTAACCCATAAAAATACGCAGATGGGGTTTTGGGTTTTGATCAACAAAAATAAAGTAAAAGAAAGGATAAAAGTCATCTTCTCTGCATTATGATAAATTATACCTATAAGGAAAAGAGTTGGGTTTTTGTTGTATAGGAAGAAGGAAAATGTTTCAAGAATTTGTGTGCTTAAAATCGATTTGTGCTTGTGGGTTTTCATTTTGTTAAATTGAAATTTTCTTGTGTGTTTTTGTAAACAAATCGATTTAGGTATACAAATCGATTTTCATAAAGGAATTGATTTGGGTAACCCAATAAATATGGGTACGCAACTGGTTGGGGTTTTGTATTTTTCTTCTTGGTTGTTATATTCAGCCTAATTTTTAATTTATTGAGATATTTTGAATGATAATTTGTGGGTGTCAAAGCTCTTGCATGGGGCTTCATTTTCCAAAAGTTTAATTATTATGGACCACTAAATCAGTTCATGTATAAATGAGGGTGTCTTGTTATGTGTGAATAATTACAAAAAAATGGCATTTAGCCTGTAACTTCCAACCTGGCAATATGACTTGGATTCTTGTAAGACTGTGAAAAAGAAATTGCTTGTTTTGGTAAGGGCATGAAATCCAGACAACTTGACCGAGATACACCAAGGAGTAATTAGAGGCATGATTGGGTTTAAAATAATGATATCTTATGAAAGAAATTATTAGTTGTTCTTTTACTAAAAAGAGTATGTTTAAATGATGTAACCATGGTGTTGCTATATTGTTGGTCGATTGTTTTTTTACTAGATAGAACATGTTAAAGTGATGTAAATATGGTTATATTTGTGCTAATTTGTAGAGCTGCTCATTGACTAAAAAAATACTCTTCTTAGTCACATTGTTTTTACAAAGTTATGCAGAAATTTTAAATGTCAAATGCTTATTGATTGAAGTTGGTATATAGATGTATTGACCTTTGTGATTAGAGAGAAACATGATCGCTGAAATAGAAATTGGTTGTTCTATTTGTGTGCATGCATAGTTGTAGCTTTATAGAAACCATGTAGTAATACATTTTTAGTTGTATTACCATGCGCATGTTGATAAAACAACATGTATATCCTTTCATATTTTTTTAATTAATTGCATCAGAAATGGATTTAATATTCATGTTAGTTCATTTTGAATTGACATCATACCACTACTCCAGTTTGCAGGACCATTAGCCGTTACATTCGGATGTGCGTAACCTCGTGTCTTGTGAAGTTTGATCGTAACATGGATCTAAATGAGATAATTGGATTTAAATTGGTGAAATGATGATATTCTTGAATTTTTAGCTGAGTTATTGGGATCTTGGACCCATTATAAATATTCAAACCTCGGATGTGAGAATTATTATACTGGTTATATATTTCACCTTAACAAAGATATGTAATATATGATTTTAATAAAGAGATTATTACTTTGTGTGTAATAATATCACAATATGAGTAAATGATGAATACTTGATCTGAAAATAATCAGATTATTACTACCTGATCTCGGACCCTTATAGGCTTTAAATGTTTGCTAACAATTTGCTCCTTTTAAGTAATCAATTTAAAAATTAATGCAAGACAATAAAGACAATTACACAAAGATTGATTACGGAGTTCGGCAATTGCCTACGTCTCCGGGTTCGTGGTTGAACCATTCCACTAGTCAAAACTTGTAAGTTACAATAGTACTTTCACAAGAAAACCTAATGGAATTTTACTTGCCTATCAGTACACCAGTTCTTCAAAACTTCCGATGATCAGTCAAATTTTTCTTCACTTTCCTGATGCACAATCTCCTTCGGCTTCGATCGGCCTTCCCGACACTATCAATGTGACGCTAGCACTCCAGGCCGACAATCCAGATTTGCAAGTAATTGGTGTGGCTCAATGGGCCTATTGGGTAGTTTATAATTTACTCCCAATCACAAATATTTCATCTACTATTGCCTAAAATAATAGGCCAATAAACAATATTTGTTGACACATCTCACAAATAAGCTTAAAAAATAATAAGCTTCTCGGACTAATGTGTGTCCCCCTTTCCGCACTCTAGCAATGAGCTTCTCTGTTATGTCGGTGTGTCCCCACAATAAGCTTAACAAATAATAAGCTTGGGTTGTCCATTTACAATGCAAATGGGTTCCCTATTTATACAAAAAATAGGGCCCTTAAAAAATGCAATATATATTATCCTTAGGCTAATATTAGCCTAAACCCGTACCATGTAATTTGGGATAAAATTCCAAATTGACGGATTGCATAGGAAATGGGATTAATACCCATTTTAGCCGATTTGCATTTTTAATGGGATTATATCCCAAAGTGGCGGATTAGGTAAGTGGGTATATCCCACATTTTGTGGGTTGATAATACCTTAGGCTTTATTAAGCCTTTTCCACGCATGTGAAGTGGTCAAAAGACCACGTGAGCATAACCGCCCCCACCTTGATCACCACGTGGATTTCCACGCATGGCTTTAAGCCCCCAAACAACCGCTTCATCACCTCCTTCCACAAACACTTCCACCGCTTACCACTACGTGGTCATAGATGTTTGGTGGTTTAATACTAATGTATAAACATTAATATGTATAGTTTGTGGCATAATGCGTGGTATGTGGAATTTGGGAATAATGCGTGGCAAATAATTACAAGGTAATTTGAAATTCAACCCACATGAAATATGGCAAATAAGACCACCACTTGTCGACCTCGCGATTGGAAAATTTAATGAATTCGATGAAGTGGTGGTAAGCCACATGGTGGCTTGGGACCCACCACGCATAATACCATAGTCCACGTTGGTCGGGCTCCCCTCCGTAACAAAAGTCGAAGCCTCTGTCTCCGACATGCACTATTCCATTTCATGATTGTCAAGACCTAGGTGGATAAAACCCTTCAATTTTGCCAACACCTTTTTGCCACATGTCATAGCTGCAATTGGTCCAATATTGACTACTTGACTCAGAGTTGACTTTCCCGCTGACCGAACTTTGACCGGACATAACTAGAGCTCCCGATGTCCATTTTTCACGTTCTCACAATCATTGGAAAGCTCTTGAGATGATCTTCTGCACTAACACCATTTAGGGATGTTTAGGGAACTTTCAAAATGATCCCCTGATCACACCTCCCCACTGAGAAAGGCTTTTTGTCCCAAAAAGCTTCCATACTATCCTGAATCTGAAAACTCTGCTGCCACCTCGAAAGTGTTGTTGTAGTAGACCCTTGGGTCTTCTCCTCCAACCTTCTCACTTTGACAACTTTTCTCCGATCCTGGGACCTAGTGGGTTATGGGCCCACGACACTTCGTTGCACCACTCTAATATCCGAAGAAGACCTCCACGCCTCCACTTTATGGTGCTAAGTTTCTGAATGAAACCTCAACGCTCCTTCTGTGTGGTGCTAAGCTTCTTGATATCTGACAACAAGGATCTTCTTTGACTCTATAACATAGCTCCTAGGCTCCGAGTTGATTCCGTAGAATCCAAATTGGTTCGAAGGAACTCCATGTTACGTAGAGCTTTGATTGATCCGATGTCAATGATGGACAATGACTTTTCCCTTTTCAGACCTCAATGCCTCCGATGTCTCCAATGCACGATGCTAAGCCTCTTTCAAGACCTCAAGCCTCCAATGCATGATGTTAAGTCTGTTACATGACCTCACACCTCCGATGCATGATGCTAAACCTCTTAAGACCTCGAGCCTCCAAGGCATGATGCTAAGTCCGTTGATCACCTACCATTCGTATATGTGGTCAGTAATGCCTTGACACCGAATGACGTTCTAAGCTGATCCTTTTGAGAGCTCCTCTTGTTGACATACTAATATCAGGTACCATTCTACTACACGACCACAATGCCTCTACATAGAATGAAGTTCCACTGACGTTAATGCCAACGGTGATTCAACTACCATTCTTCTGCATGGTCACAATGCCTCTACACAAAATGAAGTTCTGAGTTGATCTCTTTGAAAACTCTATTGTCTGTATAAATGGCAGATCAATCTCCAAGCTTTATATGAGTTAATTCATGTGTCCAAGCTGTAACAGGTACTCACAAGCTGATTAGGAGATATATTTGGAGCATTAATCAAATTTTCTAAGTAAGAAAATCCACTGAGTATGGTAAACCTTTCTCTTAGCATTTTCTCACAATATCTGATCTCCAAACTTAATACTACATATGATTCATCAATCTGAATTATGCAATATATAATTGAAAAATTGTTGACTTACCCATTTTAAAGGACTTTCACTTTCAGGTATTACCTGGTCCTGGGTTGAATTGTCAACTGGTGGTGGAGTAGAAACTTCCTTTGCCTTTGCAATAGGCCTCCATTCCATCTTTGGCTTGCCATTACTTTGATGGTGAGATGGATGCAGTTTCCAACAATTATCCACCTAATGCCCATTCCTCTGGCAATGAGCACAAAAATTCCTCTTAATCTCCTTCTTCTGGGATGAGGAACTCTTTCTGCCATTTCTCGACTTCTGCATGACGAGATTGGTCTTTCTAATTTTCCTTGTTCATGATGAATGGCATCAACTTCTTCATCAGTGTCCTTCTCTTCCAGCATCTGGCCATTGAATGATTATGCAATCCACAAAAAGTACATGGAAAGGAATTCCACATCTTCTGAAAATCATAACCATACTTCTTAAGCTGAAAAAGTGGATCAGAAGTTTTATTGTGCTTACGATTATGGTAAGAAACTGGAGGTGGAATCTCATTACCTCTTCGCTGATTTCTCTTACCACATCTTTCCTGTGACGACGAAGCACAACTTTCTTGCTCATAATCTTCTCAGCAGACTAGTGGGGTATTCTTTGCTTTCTGTAAGCTTGTTTCCCGTCGCCGTTCTTGAGCATTCTCCAATTTCCATTCCCACACTAGATAACCCAAACCTATAAAATGAGGACGATCCTCGACCTATATTGGGTTAGAAATACCTTGGCCATTTTTACCAAGGCCTCTTCCATCAAATCCCATTTTATCTAGTAATTAGATCCAATGCCTCTAGTATGCTTTTCAAACAAACCAAAGACTTCATTACCTAAATCCAAACCAAATGGGAGGAAGAAGAAGATTCCAGTGGTGAACAACTTACAGTGCAATCATTTTCGCCATGGCCTCACCGTATCTCGAAGTCAAGGTATTTCCTTCCTCTGATCACCACACTACAACCTTGCCAAGAGCTCATCCTTGGTTTGCAGTTCTAATTTCAAATGAGCATTCTCCTCTTCCAAGGAGTAATACATGGATCGCAAGAGAGAGTTCTCTTCCTGGATCTAGTGATTATAAGCTTCAATTTCCTTGAGCTTTGCTTGTTTAGACATCTTGCCCATAGTGCACTTGTACCCTGTTCACACAAATTGAACCAACTGCACCAATCTTGAAGCAATCACTTTGTTAATCAGATTTACTAAAAACAAATATGGAGCTAAACCAACTCTGATACCAAACATGATCCGAAAATAATCAAATTATTACTACCTAATCTCGACCCTTATAGGCTTTAAATGTTTTCCAAAAAAATTCTCCTTTTAAGTAATCAATTTAAAAATTAATGCAAGAAAATAAAGAAAATTACACAAAGATTGATTACGGAGTTCAAAGCAATTTCCTACGCCTCCGAGTTCATGGTCAACTGCTTCCACTAGTCAAAATTTGTAAGTTACAATAGTACTTTCACAAGAAAACCTAATGGAATTTTACTTGCCTATCACTACACCAGCTTCTTCAAAACTTTTGATGATCAATTGTTCTTCACTTCCTATGCACAATCTCCTTCGGCTTCAATCGGCCTTCCGACGCTATCAATGCAATGCTAGCACTCCTCCTGACAATCCAGATTTTCAAGTAATTGGTGTGGCTCAATGGGCCTATTGGGTAGTTTATAATTTACTCCCAATCACAAATATTTCATCTACTATTGTCCTAAAATAATAGGCCAATAAACAATATTTGTTGACACATCTCACAAATAAGCTTAAAAAATAATAAGCTTCTAGACTAATGTGTGTCCACCTTTCCGTGCTCTAGCAATGAGCTTCTTACTTGCTAGGTACTGTGTGTGTGTCCCACAATAAGCTTAACAAATAATAAGCTTGGGTTGTCTCATTTACAATGCAAATGGGTTCCCTATTTATACAAAAAAAAGGGACCTTAAAAATCGCAATATAATTATCTTAGGCTAATATTAGCCTAAACCTTACCTCATGTAATTTGGGATAAAATTCCAAATCGATGGATTGCATAGAAATGGGATTAATACCCATTTTAGCCGATTTTATTTTTTAATGGGATTATATCCCAAAGTGGCGGATTAGGTAAGTGGGTATATCCCACATTTTGTGGGTTGATAATACATTAGGCTTTATTAAGCCTTTTCCACGCATATGAAGTGGTCAAAAGACCACATAAGCATAACCGCCCCCACCTTGATCACCACGTGAATTTCCACACATGGCTTTAAGCCCCCCCAAACAACCACTTCATCACCTCCCTTCCACGTGGACACTTCCACCGCTTACCACTATGTGGTCATATCATTGAGTTTGGCGGTTTTAATACTAATGTATAAACATTAATATGTATAGTTTGTGGCATAATATGGTATGTGGAATTTGGGAATAATGCGTGGCAAATAATTACAAGGTAATTTGAAATTTGACCCACATGAAATATGGTGAATAAGACCACCTATCGACCCGCGATTGGAAAATTGAACGAATTCGACGAGTGGTGGCAAGCCACGTGGTGGCTTGTGGACCCACCACGCGGTGAAGATACCATTTAGGGATGTTTAGGGAACTTTCAAAAATGATCCCCTGATCAATACTTGAGTTGTGAAATCTTACTTTTCACAAATTGTTGAATACATTTATTTGATAGTTATCAATGTATGAAGACGATAATTGTGTAATTATTGTAACAATCAATTGTCTTTAATTTCTAAATTAAATAAGCTATTTAGTGGCATAGCTACTCAAAGGAATAATTAAATATACATGTTTTAATATATATTTAATTCAGCCTTTTAGTAAACTTGTATTAATATGATAAGATTATAAATCTTTTATATAGAGAATGGAAGAGTATTGTTGTAAATAGGCAATTTAAGGTTAAAGAATCAAACATAAAGAAAAAAAGAGACTAAATGGGATGGTAAATAGATGAAAAGATTTATTAGGCATATTAAGGGATAAGTACATGTAGAATGTTGATATAGTTACATTTCAGCATAACCAATGTACTTATCTCATAAAGATCCTAGTTGGCCTTTGACATCTATCTCAATATAAACTCTTGCAAGATAGGTTTAATTCGAAATAAAATAAAATAAAATAATAAAGATCTAGATAACTATGAAAGGGATAGTTGTGAGATGGTTGTGGAAGACTTAAAACTCATAAGACTAGTGTGTTGTCTTGAGTTTATCCATAACCTGCATGGTAGGATAACATTGGCCAAATTAATGAATTGATGCTCGTATTGTCTGATCACCTTGTCCTTCAATTAAACAAATAAAAAATTGTCTGTAACCTGATCATGGGAAGTTGAAATAGTTAAAATGAGGTAGAAAATGGTTGGATACTAGAATACAAAGTTGGGAAACTAGCTTTGTGGTAGACCCAAGCACTTTCACATAGTTCTCATGACCTTTAAAAGGTCGAGCCAAATGCTAATAAGCATTTTCACTCAAAGTATTGACGAAGGGAGATCGTGGAGATCTAGATACACCCTTCTTAGCCGCACATGTCTTACATGGATGTTATATGATAGATCAAAAGAGCAAAATTTATTAATGAATTTGATTAAATAAATATGCATTTATTGTAGCTTTATAATTTGTTATTATGTTTACGTGTTAAAAAAATTCTCATTTTTCAGCTCTTGTAATTTTGAGCTTTACATTTTTGTATCAGAGCCAGAGGATTAGACACTTGGAAATTAATGGGACACATATTCTAATAAAATTATCCTCATTTATAAAACAAGAAACTATGGCTAGGCCATCCCTTGGAACACAAGAGTATAATTTTCAAAATGGATACCCCCTAAAGGCCTAGCTTCATGGAAATCCCTATTAACTTCTGAAAAGATAGGAGTAGAGTGTGAAGCAAACCATTCAAAATAAAATCAAGGCCCCTCTCCAGTTGGAGAATTTAATTCCACAAAGAGGCTACCTGATTCAGAGTCACTTGAATGGCAGTCTTCAATGATAGGCCGCTCACTTTCATCAATGGAGATCCCTCTTCTTGTCTATTGTTCTCCCACAACTCTCCAGGATTTTCTTCCTTCGACTTTGCTTTTCCTAACTCAGGAAACAATGTCCTAGTAGGATCTCTAGCAAAGAAATATCTTCTTCCTTCCAGCTTTGCAAATGTTAGTAAAAATCTTACTTGGACAGATGAGGTTTAAGACCTATCGTAATCAAATCAACAAGGAGTCATGCCACTAAGGATTTCCACCTTAGTTATGCAAATACACTAAATATCTTCTTCTCAATGCTAAAAACTAGAAATGCAAAAAATCTTACCTTTCTTTACCAAAATTTATCAATAAATACCAATGAAAAACTTGTAGAAACTGGAGAAGTTACATACAACACTTGGAGCATACAAGAAGTGTTTTACCAGGGTTTGAATGTGAACTGTAATCTCAATGAACAAATTAGTTCTCAATAACTTTAAAAGAGTTCCCTCGAAAATGACGCCACTTATGTTGGTACCCCAATTTAACCTCCTTCAAAGACCAAGCAACATCATGGATTAAACAGGACACTTGGAGGTAGATAGACAATCATGTATGTCATTTCATAGCCGGGGAAGAAATCTATATGACATGTTGGCACTCAGGCTCTGATGGGAGTGTGTAGCACATTTAAAAGGATGTGACCTGATCCTAACTATTTTAGGTTGTGCCTTTCAACCAAGGTAAGAGAACCTATTTGTAACCTATGTTATCTGAAAGGAGATTCAGATTCCTTTCTTTTGCATAAATTTTGTAAAGAAGACCTTGGGGAAAATATGATCAACACACCAAATATGACTCTTACAAGTTGTCACTTCCAGACTATGGAGATATTTTCAACACAAGACTAAGGTTACTAAAGACATTTGAGACCCTATTTGCATATGCATTTTTTGGTAACAGAGATTATGCATTTTTGTACACACATGACAAACAGGGGTATTATGGGTAGGATTAGTTGTTTTGAATAGATTTTTTGCTGGGAGGGGTTACATGATGGACTTGACTCATTAGATCCTTTTGAGCTTAAGTAAAATGGAAAGATTTAATCAACAAAATGCCACAAAAAGTTAAATTGTTTCCTCAACTAGAATATGTGCTTCAATGGAGGCCCAGATTAGCACTCTTTCACACAACCTGTGGGATCCTAACATGAAATATTGAGTTAGAGAACCCAATAAAGCACCAAGATTTAAGCCAAGTCATGCCTGAGGTACACCCAGAGGATTACAGATAATCTCTATCAACAAAATGAAAGAAGAGTGATTTTAAACCATTTATCCCACTCCCAGATGAAGGCTCTTCTAAGAAATGAAATTACAGATACCACTAAACTATCACAAGGACTAAGACGTGTGTGATTAGACTATATTTTGGTACAAGATTGCAATATAAATAAGAAAAACTATTCGTATGCATTTAGAAATGAAATAAATACACTTTACTCAACATTAACATAGAATAACTCAACATTTAATCAAATTTATCAGCAAGGAAAGTTTCCGAACAATCTCAAATCTCATCAATGGTTTACACTTACTACCATCTTGACATGATTAAATTTGACACAAAGAGAGATATAAAGGCTTCTTAGATGGCTTTTGGAAATGGATGGGCTCTGTCAAGATTTTTCTGCTGGAGAGAATCAGTCTTGACCTTTCCAAAAAAACTCCCAACTTCCAACCTTTTCCATGAAAAATTTGTGTCATTTAAAACCTTTACAATAAAGCCCCTTCCTCCTAAAAGACAAAACTTTAAATGCACTAGTGCTCGCCATGATTCTTTTGTGATTCACAAAATCAGATCTATAAAATTCTCTAGGTGCTCGAGGGAAAATCTCTTCGATTTCTTCCCGCATTCAACTCCTTTCTCAGGAAAAACATGCCTCCATCCATTCACCAACCACTTCCACCCCATATCTATCAAATCTGCCCCTTGCATGCTCAAGAGAAGAAAAATGGAAAATTAGATCGGGCCCGATAGTCAAACCATTTTAATGGAAAAGACGTCTCTAGATCTCTCCCACCAAACTCTAGATATCAAAATTAACTCACCCCTCTATTTGGCATGTATAAAACAATTAGAAATCATGATGACTCACACCTCTAGGAGTTTTACAAAAATGGGGAAAATCGATTTAGAAACTCAAGACCATTGATCTTTGATTTGAATGTGGGCCATCGATGTGGAAGATCCAAAAAAAAGCTTGGGGCTTCCTTTGAAATTTTCTGACCCTTTTGGAAAAATGGAAAAATTTCACATTTTGCTCTACACCTTCGCTTCTGAAAAATGGGCTTGACACGTGTCCTGAGGTGGGTCCCAAAGGAATTATAGAAAAATTCTGCCATTTGAATCTCTTTTAGAAAAAGGAAAATTTTCCAAGTTTCCCCCATAGCTCCGCCCTTCCGCTTCAGGCTTCTAATGTAGGTCTCAGTGGCCCCGAGTCTTTTCATGCCTTTAGCTCCTTTTCCTTAAAGGGAAAATTTTCACTTTTCCTCCGAAAGCCCGTACCTCCGCCGTTGATCGGGGAAAAACATTGACTATTTCCCATCGGGCTTTGCGGGCCATTTTTGACATTTTAACCTTTATGAAGAAAAGAGGCAAAAATTTTAAGTTACCTCCGATGGTCCACTTCACCACCCCTTATGACTTTTCAAATTGCCACGTGTTACCACGGCGCACCTTGAGGCGGTCCTAAAGATTTGATACCTTGAACGAGTGCGGGCTCGCCATGTGTCTGTTCTAGCGAGAGTTGTTTGAAGGCTTAAAGCTCAGTGCGCAGACGACTCTTGTCAAGCTCCGAGGTAGTCTTCCTTGGCTTTTGAAAATTCCAAGAAAATATGCAAAGCAAGCGGAGGCCTCCACATGTCTTCATGGCGCTTCTCCAAGATGGTGCCCGAGTTGAAGACCCTAATGATCGTGAGCTCACCAGATGTCCCTATTCCGCAAAATTGTATCCAGCTACATAAAAATTTGTCTAAGTACGGGAAAGGTAGTGGAGACCTCCACGTGTCCTCCCGTGACGCTCCAAGGCTAAACCAAAAAGTAAATCATCAAATGAGCATCATTCCCCCATGTGTCCCAGACTTCCAAAAACTTTTGAAAACAAACTAAGTATGGGAAACCTAGCGGAAGCCTCCACGTGTCTCTATCCTGCCAACCCTCCACATGTCCTCCCGCGCTACTTCAAAGCCAGACCAAAAAGTAGATTCTCAAATGAGCGTCGTTCCTCCACGTGAACACATTTTAAAGTTGAGGCCTTTTCATAGAATTTTCAAAGTGTAACTGGGCCGAGCCACATCCAACCAAAGGATGCCATGTTTCCCTGTTGATGCAAGGATGCAAATTTGACCGAGAGAAATGCCCGTCAAACCATAAAATACAGAAAAATGTTCATTCGAGCCAGAAAATGAAATTTTCTTCAAGGACAGAGATTTTAGAAATGTTGCAAGGCTCAAACACAATCCTTAGGGACACATCAATTCATTTTTCTTCAAGTATCTAGGGAAAAAAAGGCAAGAATGAAATTTTTGAATGTGGGGAATAGAGGGAATGGGAAAACATGATTTTTGAAGGAACAGAGCATGGGAGACTCAAAATACAGACCCTCCCAGAGGAACAAAGAAACGAGGAGATAATTAAGGACCCATACATAATATTTGACCCAAGGGAAGACTAAAAATGGCAACAAAGACCAGCCAAGCACAACATGGGGAAGGATAAAATGATAGAGGCCGTGAATCAATAAACTTTCAAGGGCACAAATGGGGCGAGACAATTTTGAGCACTAACATAGGCTCCGACCGTGGGTGGGCACTCCCGTGCAAGTGCCACAAGAAAAAAAGTAGATCAAGTGCCAAAAATTATTCATTAGCCGAAAGAGTCAGCTCTCAGAGCAAATAAATAAAGTCATCTCCAAAAAATGAACAAAGAAGCCAACAAAAAAAATAGGCCACCACGGACTAGAACGAACCAGAACACAAAAAAAGGAAACAAACAAAAAACTAGACATTGTACAAGAGGTGTTTACCTTGATTCAAGGGAATCAATCCAAGAAATTCTTCAGATGCCTGCCATTAACAGAAGTTCGAGCAATTCACCATCTAAATCCTTCAAGAAGAAGGTGTGTTCACCAATTCTGATGTCAATGGAGTAAGGGCCCATCCACAATGAGTCAAACTTAGCATGCTTGCCCTTATCCTCATGCCTGCTATCCCATAGTAGCACAAGATATCCACTATTAAAGGCTCTAGGAGTGACCTTCTTGTCAAACAGTTTCTTTATCTTTTCTCTAAATTTTATGTGCCTCTGGTGGGATGCCCTCCTCTCTTCATCAAGCTCAACAATCTGGTTGATGCGGGCATCATAAGGACTCACTTCTTGATCTTCCAAATTTGTTGAATGAACTGATATGAAGACAGTTACATATAAAGGGGCAATAAGGCCTAAGTCCCATACACCAACTCAAACGGACTCTTTCTAGTGACCCTCTTGATAGTGGTCCTATCTACCCAGATAACAAACTTCAACTGTTCACCCCACCTTCTCTTGTTCTGCTCCAATGTTCTTCTGATGATCTTTAGCAAATTTTTATTACTAGAATTAGCTTGTCCATTTCCTTATGGATTGTAATTGGAGGCATATGTCAAGTTGATCCCATACTCTTTGCACATTTCCACCAAAGGTTTAGCTCTGAAGCTCATGGCATTGTCATCTATAATCTCGACTGGTACCATAAACCTATAGATGATGTTATTTAGCACAAAATCCATGATAACTTGGTGTGTTTCCTTCTTGGTGGGGATTGCCTCCACCCATTTAGTAAAATAGTGAGTGGCTACAAGAATCCACTTATGGCTAGCACTTAAAAGGTCCAAAATCTCACCAATGAAATCCATTCCCCATTGCTTGAATGGGGATTCAATTGATACAGGCTGCAAAGGAAGGGAGCCTGAAGCTTTCAGCCTTCCAGAGAAATGCTGGAAACTCTCACATCTTCTGACCAACATGGTTGTATCCTTGAAAAGAGTTGGCCACCAATAACCAGCCCTCAAGATCTTATGTGCTGTCACTCTTGTAGTAAAATTCCCCCCACAAACTCCTCCATGGAGATCAGCTATTATCTTGGGGGCTTCATCTTCAGTGATGCATCTTAAGAGGACTCCCTTTGGGTTCTTCCATGCCAACCCAAAATCAATAATGACATATTTCTGGGAAGCCAACTTAAGATCTCTTTTCTGGTTCTTATTCAAATGCTTAGGGCAGTTTAAATGTCTGAGATAGAACATTACATCCTTGTACCACTCAAAATTTATCAATTTTTCAAAAACAGCTACCCTTTCCTCTTCAACCTCATTTACCTCAATGGTCTACAAGTTGCTCTTAGCCATAAGCTTAGCTAACCCCAAACCTCTCACCAACTTCGTGGTTTGGATGTCCATATCATACTCTTGCAACTTGTTCACCCATCTACATATTTTACTTGAGACTTCCATCTCTAACAAGATGTTTTTACCATGGTATGGGGAACATAAGCAACAACTTTTGAACTTAAAATATAAGGCCTAAAAACCTTTGTTGCTTTGACCAAGGAAAATGCCTGCTTTTCCATGATGGTGTATTTCAGTTCTACTCCTTGTAAAGCCTTACTAAAAAGGAAATGGGCCTCTCAGCCCCTTCATCATCCTTCTGTAGCAGGAAAAAAACAGTAGTGTTTTCTGAAGCAAAATAAAACAACTGGAAAGGTTTCTTGTAATTTGGGGCTACTAAAACAGGGGCATGCTTCAATGCCTCTTTGATTCCATTGAAAGCTTGGATGGTATCCTCCTCCCATTTTATGACCTAATCCTTCTTCAACATTAAAGTGATTGGGATAGTCAACTCAAAAAAGTTTGATATAAACCTTCTAATGAAGTTTATCTACCTAAAGAAGGACTCAATTCCTTTCTTGGTTCTTGGAATTGGGACTTTTTGATGGCCTCCACTCTTTCTAGATCAATCATCACTCCTTCTTGTGACACAATGTGACCAAGAAATTTTCCTTCTACACTCCAAAATGGCATTTGTTTGGATAGAGTGAGATGCCATATTCCCTACATCTGATCAACATCTTCTCTAAGTGCAGCAAATGTTCACTTCTTTTTCTTGAAAACATTGTTACATCATCTTGGTAAATAGCAATAAAGTCATTGATGTAACCAACAAAAGCAACATCCATTGCTCTTTGAAAAGTGGCTCCAACATTCATCAGACCAAAGGGAATCCTGACATATACATATGTTCCCCATGGAGTAGTGAAGGTTGTGTTGATCCTTTCTAGTTATTTTACCATGACTTGGTTATAACCAGAGAAGCCATCTAAAGTAGAAAGCAACTCAGAACTAGTCACCAATTGTAGCATGTGTTCTATGTTAGGTAGAGGATAGTTGTCCTTCATTGAGGCCTTGTTTAGATTCCTGAAGTCCACACATAACCTGATGTCACCATTCTTCTTTCTTACCTGTACTAGGTTAGCAACCCAAGAATAATACCTTGTGGGCTGGATAATCCCTCCATCTCTTATTTTCTTCAGTTATTCTTGCATTTTGAGAGATAAGAGAGGATTAATTGGCCTCTTGCTTCTGTCTGAATGACTTTGCACTAGACACCAAGGGGATCTCATGTTGAAATAGGTCTTCTCTATATGCTTTTAGTTCAGAGTAGGTCCAAGCCATACAATCTTGGTATTTTTTCAACAGTTGGATGTATGACTACTTCTCCTCCTTGCTAAGATTACTGCCTAGCAAAATCTTCCTTGGCTCTCCTCTGTGCTAATATCATTCTCCCCAATATCCCTCGAGACTGCCATACATCTATTAACAATGTGATCAACATTATCAAAATTGGACTCAAGAGAAACCAACCCTCTATGAATGGTGTTATTCTTTAGCTAGATGACACCTTTGCCAAATAAGGTTTCCTTCCCCTCTGTTGTACAGACCATTGGCTCCCAATCAATGTTTTGATCAAAAATTATCCACCGTTTTGCAGGAACCTTTTGATCTGAGTATCATCATCAAAAGCCTACCAGTGCTTAATATTGTCAGGGACAAGGTCTTGTCAATACCTCCACCTCATATTCACAATAAGGGGACATTGCAAAATTGTCAACATGATACCCCAACACTGCAATCCTATCTTTCAATTCATTGAAATTTCTATTTATGATGCTCAATGTTGAAGGAGTCAAACATCTCAATGAAGTCCCAAACTGCATGTTTGTACTGCTTCATTCGTTGATTCTTTGTGGCATATAGTTTTCTGACTTGCTTGACAACTAACTCTGAATATCCTTTGACAATGATGTCCCTGACACCATACTTCCAAGAAATTCTTAAACCTAACAACAGTGCCTCATACTCAACAATGTTTTTAGTGCACTCAAAATTAAGTTTGAAGGAAAAACCAACCTTTCCTAGCTTGGAGAAATCAAAACAACGACCGACACCATTTCCAAATTTGGAGCAAGCTCCATCAAACAACAGGGTCCAAGGAGAGCCTGCCTACTCAAGAAACTTAGAATCCTCAATCTTGTGCTCTTTTCCCTAAGCAAATCCCACAAAGTTGTCAGCATCAACATTTGTATACAATACTTCATAGGACGCATTGTTGGGATCCTTAATAAGGTGCAACATTTTCTTTTCCCCGTACAACCTAACAAGGCTGCCTTCAATTGGAATGGTAGCATAGGACATATCCATTTGGACACTCTCACCAACACTTGCAGCCCATTTTATTGACAGATAGCATGCCCCACTTGGTCAAGGCGGTCAACAATGACAACATCAAGTTTTAAGTTTTACCTAACATACAACAATCCAAAACATCCAATATCTAAACATCCAAAACATCGACCCCTTTATCGGGGCATCCAAATCAAAATCATCACCCTTGTAATACGTTGTTGAGAGGGGCATCATCAAATCTAAATCCTAAATCTTAAATACAAACCCTTGTCATACACCATTGATCGGGCATCATACATCGAAATTAAAACATCCTACACCCTTGTCCTACATCGATGAATAAGGCATCTCTCACCCATAACTTCATCTCCTCATTAGGGCATCTCCTCTCTTTCTAGTGGCTACCCACCTTGTTTTTCCCACCTACCCACTCAAGGGGTCATCATATCGAACCCTAACATCTTCTCTTCTTTTCTTTGAATTGTTATTTCTCCGCAATAATACTTCAAAGAGGGGAGAAATGTAGACATCTTAAATTTCAACATGGTTAAATATGATTAATCTAGCCCAAAAATATCTCATCATCATCCATATAATAATTAATCGCAAGATTAATTATTATTATTTAATCCATTTTATCATATTTCCCCCTTTATCATTTTATCCTAACATTCCATTATTAATCCTTTTAAATCATTATTATATCTCATTTCATCCTTTTAATTCATTAATCTCATTAATCCATTATTATATCATATTATCCTATTTAAAATCCGTCATTAACGCCGATAGGAATTTAATATTCCTACATCTCACCTACCACCTACCCTACACATCCCTACACCTAGCCTTTCCATCAAATCTCATCATTAATTATCCTAATCACATCATTTAACCTAATCTAATCCTAATCATGTGCACATCCTCACCTCTAAATCTAGAGGCTTCTAAATCTAGAAGCTTCTCCATCTTTCCCTCTCATTTTTAAATATTCAAATATTCTACACTCTTCTATTAAATTAAAAATTCAATAAAATCTCCACACAAAATCTAGAACCCTCCACATCTAGAAATATCTACACAAATCCAATCTTCTCATCAAATTTCAACCATTGGATTCAATCCAACATGGATTAATCCTCACCATCCAATTTTCCACTTCTCAACTATAAATTGAGCTCTCCTCCTCCATGAGAGCTAGCTAGTAAGAAAGTTAGAAAATATTTTTTATTTTTATCACTCAATCAATTTATCATCCATCTACAATCTATCATCATATAATCCTTCATCAATCATCAAGAAATATTCATCAATCATCAAGGTGTTGTCCAAGTGCATCCACAACAAGATCTGAATCAAGCAATCAACTACAATTGAACATCAAGAGTACATCCAATCATCAAAGAATGAGAATTCTACTTGTAGGTAAGCACATGTATATTGTTTTCTCCTCTCTTTTCATCTAGCTCTATCTGAGGTAGAAATTAGAAGTGTTAGAATAGGAATCAATTTTTTTTGTTTCTTGTTGGAATTTTGCACTAACACATTTTTTTACAATCAAAACTAGGACACCGAGATGGGGGTGAATCAGTTTATATTAAAAAGTTGAATACTATTCAATTTAATTAAATAGTGTTGATTAATCCAAATCAAAATTCACACAAAAAAATAAGAGAGAGAGAGACACAAATACATGATTTAATGTGGGAAACCCAAACTTGTAAAAATCCAATGAAATCAAGAACTAGCTTAGGACAAGAATGTCTTGTTAATGTTACACTGATTTCAAGTTAAGCCTCTACTCAAAATGGAGCTATAACTCTAAATATTTAACCAAGATACTTCTCAGTACTTGAAAAGCTTCAACTTTCCTGGAATCTAGAAATCCCAAGCATCAATCGGTCTTCTACTTGTTTCTTTTGCAAGCAACAACTCACAAGGAAGCTATTACTCCCTCATGCTAAGCTACAACCTAGAATTTTCAATATTTTGATCACATTGATTATGTTGTCTTGAACAAAAGTAGTGACCACTAGATTAGAATACTCTTATTCTCTTATCAATATCAATCTCTAATTGATTTCTTTTCTGCAAAACTCTATCATACAAAGTTAATTTCAAGGAAAATTTCTTTTCAAATTCCACTCTCTCATTCTATTATATACACCCTAATTTTCAAGACTATTTTCACTCTCTAATCCTTTTCATAAGAACCACTTCTTCATTCATGTGTGCCTATTAACATATCACCTTTTCATAATCAAATATCTTTTCAAACTCCTATCTATACTTGATTTCACAAATATGATATTAGGCCTTCACGTGTGTTTTTCATTCTCATTTATGCTCTTGTTCCATGAAGATCATGAAATGACATTACTATAACTCTCTACATTACTTTTATCTTATAGTGATCACCCCAACTACATGTATATCTCGAATGTGTTCATCTTTCTTCATCATACATATACAATAATTTTCAAGCTTCAAATCTTACACGTCTTCTCTCATAAGAAACCTATCTCAAAAGATTATGTTCGTGTTTGTTTTGACTTCATCCCACACCTCTCCTAAGCTTCAATCATTTTTAAAGAACACAAAATTATCTTTTTGGTCATTTTTTTATCTCATACACTTAGTATTTTTAACTTTACCTCCCTAGATACTTCACATTCTCACTTGATTATTCAGTTCACAAGAAGACTAAGAGACTTTAAGTAAAACTTCTTTAGGAGATAATAATCACATTTCTCTTACTTCACATTTTTCATTTGTAGATAATAAGAACCCATAACCCTGTCTCTTTAACTTCTCATGTAAGGAATCTTCATATAACATTCTTAGTCAACTCATTAAAAGGTGATGAGAAAATATCAAAATTGATTTCCCTTAATGACATTAATGAGACTTATTGAGACCAATTATGTTCTTTAAACCCAGTAAATCCATTTAATATGCTATGAGGATTAATGGTGACATAAGGGGATCTTTTAACCTTTTCTACGAGCCTTTCTTGCCTAGAAAAAGTCTTTTATGACTTCTATCCTTTGAAAACTAACATTATTTTAACCTCTACAAAATTGTTCTGATAACTAACAAATAATTTTGAGAGGTTATTATTTAGGCAGCTAGGACCATTCATAAATGTTGTAATGTTCTCTTTACATGTTTATGAAATATTTATATACTCATTTTCTTATAAAAATAATATTGACTCTTTTATGGAGAATTATGAGTTACAATAATAGTTCTAAACCATAGGTTTGTAAAATATATAGGTAATTTGGACTTGCAGGTATTTTTCACATCACTAGGATCTTGTCTTCCATACATGCACCTAATACTTGACACTTTCAACCTCCAAGAAAGCAAAAATAGAACAAGAAGATATTTTTTCAAACCTTACCTTCACAAATGAAGCCCACAACTTGAGGTCCTACATCTCAGTTAGAGATGAACTTAATCATGTATCAAGGAAAATAATTTCTTGGTTTCCACATCTTGAAGATGATCTTTTGATCAACAATCCACAAAATTACTTAATGAAACATCCACTTAATTAGGGCATTCACTGGTTTTTCTCGTTTAGAGATGCTAGTTAAATAAGGAAAAAAATTTAAATAATTTCTCAACCAAACATACCTTCAAACAATCCATTCATAGAGGATAATTGATTATTAAAGTGCCTTAAGTTCATGATTTTTCCGATAACCTACCGCCACAGTCATCCCAACTTGGTCTTCAAACCCATGCACAATGATGGTTTCTAGACACAAATTCTATCTCAATATTTGAAGGATTAAGTCACCAGTTCTTCATTTTTATGTCACAACAAGGGTGTAACAATTTCAATAGGTATCCTAGCAACATTTTTAGGTATTATTGTGCATTTAATTATGGAGGAGCATCATGGTTCAAAGATAGAGATATAGTCCTTTATGAACATTACAAACAAAAAGTATATAATTCATAGGTGAGTTGATTTGTATATAAACACATTTTATTACCTTTCTGAGATACCATTCTCAGAGAGATACTTCCTTTGTAGAAATTTCCATACTGAAACACACAAACTTGAAGGATTAGCACATGAGATCTAAATAATTTATAACAAATATCATTGTTTCGGAGGTAGCCACCGCAAAATGTGACCTAGAGATTTCTTACTACAAAGATATATTATTACACAACCATACATAATGTTAACCTTCTAGGAGGACATGTATACCATATTAACATCCTAAGGAGTAGATTTTTAATAGAAAATACACAAATACAACTCATACAATAGTCCTCTTATCAAGTCCAATCTAGGACATTGTTAGAGAAATGAAAACTATGCCAATGTATCACTTCAAAAAGATAGTTGTGAGCATCAATTTTTTTTTTATCTATATAGGTGTTTTTTATTCATTTCTTAGCTCAAGTATAAGGTCATAAGACTTGACATGACTTTCAAGTACCTACCAAGCATTTATCACTTGTTTTGCATGACTGCATTTTGATGGTAAGATGTAAAATGGACCGAGTTTAGAGAAAATGACAAAAGTAAGTTATTGGAAACCTTTTAGAGAAATAAATATACTTTGAGAAAAAGATTTCACACCTAGTGGGTGACCTTGGATTCTTCAAAATTACACTTGAATATGCAATACTTGTAGAACCGCAGAATTTCCATACAACAAAACCATCCTTCGATAGAACACATACCACAATTGTGATATAGAGAGAATTTTTACACTTTATAGAGGTTTTACCTACTTTTAATGGTCATTTGGAGTAAAGAAAACTTATTTTGTGAGTACCGCTTTAAGAGGGAGGCTTAAGGAGAGAGAAACCTCACTGTTAGAAAAATGAATAAAACTTCTTTGTTTCTTATCCAATTTTCCTCAAAAAATTATGAAAGTTTAGTATTACAGTAGTATTAAAAAATTAATCATATTATTTAATTGAATGATGTGTGATATTTGTTTTGGATGCTAGGAAGACAGGGTGCTTAGATTGCATTCCTCAAGAAACTAGTTTTAGTAAAACTTGAATAACTTTCAAAATATTCTTCAAAATGTAATGAAACTTGACATGAAGCACTATAACACATCCCTATACATGCTCCATATCTTATTTCCTCATAAATTTTCATGTTTTTTCAAACTAATCTCATTTTCTTAAGTATTCACTACTAGTTGTCAAGGGTGGTTTTGGTGAGAATTTGAATTTTACCTCCAAAAGAGAAAGTAATCATTGTGGATACTCATACATGCCTTAAGAAAAAATCCTATGCTCTTCCCATGCTTACCTAGTCTTTACATGACCTACGTTTTTCCCATACATCTCATTAGGCTCTAGAACTAGACCTAAATAAGCCAGTTTAAATTGTGACTCCCAACACTTGATCTTATTCTCACTAAAAATCTCTTGCACATCCTAGAATCACCTATTCTGACTTATAGACCACCTAATCTAAGTACACTAACCAACTCCATACCTCAAGTGGATTCCTACCTCACTAACCAAACCTACAACATATCAAAACCATCATGAATACTTAATGAACTTGAGAACACACTACTAATCAATCTTCATGTCCCTAAACTGAGCCTCGCTTCACCACTCACACCCTTTCTATCAATTCCACATGACATTAATGACAAAACCAATGCACCAAGGTTCTTTAGGTGGGACCTAAATGTAAACAACCTAGAGAAGAATTCAATCCAAAGGAAGTTGTGGTGCATGGAAAATATGTTTTATTACGACCAGGATAAAATAAATTCCCATTATGGATTGGTAAAGTATAAGGGAATATATACATTTTTAAGGATACTAAGAGTGAGACATATAAGGTAAAAGTTTGATAGTGGACACTAATTGGAAAAGGAAAAAAAAACAAATGTTTTGTATGAGGATTTCTTACATAAAACAAAATAATGGAAAGGAAATGAAGGAACAAGTGACATAGATGTGAATAGTATCATTTGGGCTTGGTCACCAAAAGTAGGATGGAATCAAGAAAGAATAAGAATAACAGAAAAGGGGCATGCATCCATTAAAGAATATTGAGTGCAACTTCAACAAATTGAGGATAGCCAAAGTGATAATGATGTTGAATGATTTACTATAGATACTGAAAAATATGTCAAAGACAATATGTGATATTTTATCTAGTCTCAAGTTATGGGTTTTATGAAAATTTCTATTTTGTTGCACTTAAGATGATGGAAATATATGTTTTATGCAATCATTATTAATATTCATTTTAAATAATATTATCTTTAATTTGGATGTATATCCAATATGATGAAATTATATATTCCCTCGACATCTAAAATTAACATTTTCATAAGAAAAATGGTAAAAAAATCCATTATACCTCTTAATTAATTCATTTCAATATGGATAATAGTAATGTCACTTTGAAATAAAATGGTTGTGAAATATGGTCATTCATGTATTAGTGTATGTTCTTTAAACTTGACCAGTTTTAATGTGTTTTCATGGCTTTGATAAAGATAAGATTTTTGAAGAGGTTGATTTACTATTTAAGGTGAAAGCATGATAAGAATGAATCCCCTCATGTTTTTGTGAAAATATTTTAGTTATACACTACAATATTTGATGACAAAATTCATAGGTAATATAATTTCAAAATAGTTTCCTCCTTTCAGCCACTAGTTCTTTACCAACAACTATGCTTTTTGATACCTTATGCCATCAAAAATTGTTTTTTTATATAATTGATAGTAATATGTGATGTTCTATTAGACTACAACATCAATGATTAAAATGAAAAAATCATATGATAATTGATAAGATGTAAATTGTCACATAACAAGAAAATGCAATATAACTAGGTAGAATACAAATTTAAGTAACAAAAATGTAATAGAGATAGCTAGAATACACCTTTGTGTATCTTTTCTTCCAAATCTCAGGCAAATGTTTCCTTTTGGTGTGAGAACAATAAATTTAAACATAAACCACAAACCAAAAGTAACATTTACATACCTAAAACATTATTATTACTATTTCAACCCTTATTCACTTGTCACCAATTGGCTCTCACCGGAGGCCTCCACCAAAGGTTTCTTTATAAATTGTAGTGTATTTAAAATAGAAATGATTAGGGTTTTACAAATGCATTTCATACTTTAGGTTTCATCTCAATCATACTTTATTAATTTGACGCTTGTTTACAGTTTTTCATGACTTTATCCATAAAATAATTGCATAATTTTTGTAATAACTATCATGTATAATATGCTTTGTGGGAGGTTAAAAATATAAACATTAGGCTGTTAGAAAGTATAATATGGTTCGTTGGAGGTTCATAACTGAAAATGTGTGAGACAATATAAAATTATATCATTCTTTTCAAAAGTTCAACTACTTTTATTTCCATATTTCACTCACTTTGCAAGTGCAAGGACCCACACATCCCAAGTTTTCCTATTTTCACACCCCCACTTGTAATTATTACCTTCCTCATAGTTGGCAAGTGGGAAAAACCTTTATTTGTATAATTTTTCTAATTTAATTGTCATTTTATCTTTTTAATTAAAAGAATTATTTTACTTAATATCGATTTCATTCACTTTCTATACAAAAAATGAACATATGCCCATTCTCAAACATTAAATATAAAGGAAGAATAAATGATACATTTTTAACTTCTATAGAGTTGGAAGAGGACTAATAAAGTCAATCTCATAAAGTCAAAATAGAGGAAAAATACAAAAATGAATACTTGATAAACAAAGGACTTCCAATCTCCTTTAAAGTGTAAAATTAATCAAGAGGGATAACGAGAGGCCTCTCATTCTATCTCAAAGTGAAAAAGGAGGGAAAAATGCCCTCATTCACCCTAAAATTTAAAAAGGGTAGATTCAATGGAAAGGTGATAAATAATCAAGAGTGAAAATGGGAAAGATCTTGACAATGAATACTTGAAAACAATATTTGACACAAACGATTTTGCACATAAACAAGATGGTGCTTGTATATTTTATTAATATCAAGATCAAGCATTACAAAACAAATGAGAGAGATGCAATATTTATAGATATTGGAAAAATCTATCTCATCCACAATATATGGAAACAAATCACCTAATGAGCAAATATGCGAAAATAGCATATTGCCCCTAATCGACCCTATTTACACTCATGGAAATCATCTAGGAAAAAATATGCAAGATAGAACATGATGCCATAAATATAGGCATGAGAACACTATCACTTAGTTAACTAATAACTAAGGTTAGATAATACCTATTGACATAAGGTAAAATTATTTTAATTAAATACTTTAACTTATTACATTTATTCAAATATCAAATAATGATGAATTAAGCTACATTTTATTCCTAACATTCCCCCTTAATTCAACATGGTCTCAAGTGAACAGGAGATAAATTCTCTAAAACCCTCAATTTTACCTCAAGAAAGTGACTTTGTGAAGACATTTGCACGTTGCATATATTTTGGGCAATATTAGAGCTGGATGTTGGTGTTATCAACATGTTCATGAATGAAATGTACTTGCACCTCATAGTGTTTGGTGTGCTTATCAAAAATGGATTCTGAAATTTTTTGCTACTCCTTCGTTATCAACATGTAGGATAGTTGAATCTTTCTATGGTATTCCCAATCATTCAAGTATACGTCGGAGCCATATCACTTCACAGAAAACTCCACCTATTGCATGATATTTTGATTCTATGGAGGATATTGAAACACAAGTCTACTTCTTACTCCCCCATGATAGATCGGTCTAGATCCAAAAAGAATTCAAATCCTGGAGTGGATTTCCTATCATCTATGTTTCCTACATGATCTGAATCTGAATATCCTGTCAAGAAGAAGTTATTATTCTTTTTGTATTCTATGCCATAGTCCATAGTTCCTCTGATGTACCTTAGTATCTACTTTACTACTTTCCAGTGATAAACCCTTGGTTCTTGTATGAACCATGAAAGATAACTAACTACATAGCTGATATTCGGCCTAGTGTAAGTCAAGTAGATGAGACTCCCGATCAACTACCGATAGAGAGTTGTATTTACTTGTGGTGATGGATCTGTTCGAGGCAGTTTAAGTCTTGTCTCCATAGGTGTGGAAAATGACTTATAATCCATCATATTGAATTTCTTTAGTGTTGTCTTGGCATATTTTAATTGTGACACAAAGATATGATTTTATCTTTGTCAAACTTCAAGTCCAAGACAATAATGCAGAAGCCTCAAGATCGGTCATGTCAAATGATCATGTTACACCTTTCTTTGTTGACTCAATCAACCACATTGATCCTCTAGTGATGACTAGATCATCGACATATAATACAACGATCACTATCTCCCCCCTTTATTTTTGAGATAGAGATTAGGATCGTATGGACTCCTGTTGAATCCATGTTGAATGAGATGTTCATCAATTTTTTTGTACCATGCCCTGGGAGACTGATTTAGACCATAAAGTGATTTTACGAGTTTACATACCTTTTCCTCTTTACCTAGTATGAGAAAACCTTTTGGTTAATTCATGTAAACTTCTTCATGTAAATCACCATTAAGAAAGGCACTTTTCGCATCCATTTGGTGTATTTTCCAACAAAATTATGCAGCTAGAGAAAATATTAACTTGAAATTTTTTATATTAATTGTGGGAGAAAACATCCCCTCATACTCAATGCCTTCTTTTGATAATATCCCTTAGAAACTAGTCTAGCCTTGTGTTTATCAATTTTTCCATCTACTTCGTACTTAGTTTTGAAGATCCATTTTCATCCAATCGGATTTTTCCTAGTGGAATATCTATAAGTTGCAAAGTATTATTTTTCATAAGTGATTTATATTCTGTATCCATAACATCTTTCCAAGGCTTATACTATAGGGCTTTTGAAACTAAGGATGGCTCAATAGTTTCAAAACATTACCCATTAAGGCCAAATTGACCTCATTTAGATCCATACTGCGATTCCTCATTCCAATGGTAGATGTGTCAAGTACGCTATCCAATTTTGCATCTCTCATCATACTTGTATATCATTTAGGCATAATTTTTATGGTTCCTGTGGGAGGTTGAATTTCACCATCTTCCTCATCATCACTATAATCATCAAAGTGACTAACATCCTTTGTTTTCACTGTAGGGATTATTTTTTCATCATGTGAGTGTATGGAAGGTGAATTTTCTTCTTTCTTTTCAAAGAACTAAAAATCCTGACTAGTGTATACCCTCCTTTTTTTTATATCCATAAGTTTGTAGCCAAGTGCTTCATCATTGTATCCCAAGAAGATAAGTTTTTCTGATTTCATATCAAGCTTAGTTATTTGTTGCTTAGGAATGTACATACTTGATTTACATCCAAAAAATCTAAGGTGTGTAATAGATGGCTTATTCCCTAACCATGCTTCTGAGGTGTTCCTCCATCATGATCTGCAATGGGAATTCTATTTAGTAAATAGACTGTCATTTTAGCTGCTTTAGCTTAAAATGTTTTTGATAAACTTGCATCATCAATCATACATCGCACCATATCCATGATAGTAAAATTTCACATTTCAACAATTCCATTTTTTACGGTGTGTGAGGAGGATTCATTTGACAATGAATGCCACGTGTTTCCAAAAAATCATTGAACTCATTGTTGGTGTATTCTCCTCCATGATTGAGTGGAGTGTTTTTATTTTCCTACTAGACTTTGTTTCAACAAGGGATTTGAACTTATTGAAAGTTTTAAAAGCTTGATATTTTGTAGAAAGACAATATATCCTCATTTTTCTTGAAAAATCATCAACAAAGAGCATGAAATATTGAAACCCAGAGTGGATAGGTCTCATTTGTCCACATAGATTGATATACACCAAGTCAAGTTTTTCCTTAGCCCAAAATGTACTATGTTTGAATGGTGCTCTATGTTGTTTTCTTGCCAAACAATGCTGACATTTATCTGTACCCTTTTTAGAGGTGGTAAACCCCTAACCATGTCGTATCGACGAAGTGTGTCAAGATAGCTAAAACTCACATGTCCAAGTCTTCGATGCCATAGTTGAGCTGATGATGTATCCTTGGCTACAAGTGCTTGATAATTTCATTAAACAAAATCCAACTGAAACATTCTTCCCACATTCAAAGCTTTTGCAACAATTTTGGAGCTTTGTGACTTATCTTGAATTAGGCACATCTTTTTACCGCCTTTACAATCAAAGTCAATTTTGAAATTGTGATCTAATAATTGACTTACGAATAACATATTTTTGTTAAACTAGGGACATAAAGAACATCTGTAATTTTAAAATTTTGTTTCCCAAGTGGTGGTGAAATGGAAGCAATGCCTTCAACACTATAAGATGTATCATCACCCAAAGAGACATGATTTTTGGTGGGTGTTTTACTCATTGTGAAGAACCAATCTTTCTTTCCTTTCATGTGTCAAGTTACACCCAGTCGACATACCAATTTTTATTTGTAGAATTGGATACTTCATTTGATTGTATTAAAATATATGAATTCATCATTGTTAAATTGATCTTCCTATTCAGCTATATTTCCTTGTTGAATTGGTTTCTTCTTCCACTTTTGATTATTGTGTCCCCGTTTACTCTTCTATTGGCCATTTTGTTTGTTGGTAAAGAATCCTTTTACCACTTGATGATCCTTGTTGGAATGTGTTGTACCAGCAATTCTTTAACTCATGTGCTTTTTAACCACAAATAAAACATTTTTGTTGGTCATTTTGGCCTTTTTGAGTATTATCTTGCTTTTGAGGTTGTTTATTTGACTTAGCCTAGAAATTGCCTTTTTATTAGAAGCAAGTGTTTACTCTTCGATTTCGATAGTTGAGTGAATAGCTTCCTCTTGTTGTAGCATATTCACTAACTCTTTAAAAGTTTTTTTTTGAAAAGAAATGTTTAACGTGGTCACAAAAATCCTATAAGAAGGCGGAAGAGATCTCAATACTATAGGCACGAGTGATGTTTCAGTTACTTCTTCTTGAAAGCTTAAGTGATGCACATAAATTTGCTACCCTTCTCAAACACATTTTAACCTTTTCAATTGGTTGCATTTTCAAGTTCAATAGTTGACTCTAGAGATGAATTATTGTGTTCTTA
The DNA here is from genome assembly GCA_018340775.1 of Taxus wallichiana var. yunnanensis. Lineage (NCBI taxonomy): Eukaryota > Viridiplantae > Streptophyta > Pinopsida > Cupressales > Taxaceae > Taxus > Taxus wallichiana. The sequence continues at coordinate 848,844,807 of CM031235.1, forward strand.
TTTGTGGACTCATATATTGTTTTCAACTTGTCCCAAGATTCTTTTGTTGTTGTGGTCTCACGAATATGAGTTTGTACCTAATATGAAACACTAAACAATATAATTAACTTTGCTTTTTGATTTACATGATCAAATGTAGCTTGTTGTGTAACATTCGTTGCAGATCTTGTTAATGTACATGAAACAATGACCATAGATTTTCAAAATCAAGTTGTGCACAATTTTTGTTTTTCCATGTTGGACACTTATCAGAATGCAAAAGTTGAGAATCTAGAAAAAGAATTTTCGTTTCGTAATTATGGCCATTGTGAAAAGTGATAAAAAATAGAAGAAAAAATTGAACACTTTTCCCCCTTTAAAGCATGCACACCCCCCAAAAATATTATTTTATTTATTTTGGGATCCTTTTTGGCCGTGTACAATGAATTTTTTGCTCTATTGGCCCTGTTACAAATTTGGATCTGTGGCCGATTTGAAAAAAAAACATTGGGCTCTTTGGCCTCTTTTCAAATATAAAATAAATCTCTAATTTTTGTAATTTTTACAAAATAAATCTTATTAAAAGTTAGATCAAGACGTAGAGCTCACAAAAACAAACACTTTAAAGAAAACGACACCTCAATACGAGGTACCAGTTGAAAGTTATGACCTTTTTAGATTGGGATTTCAATATCTTTCTGGGCCCATTTCCAAAAATGGAAAAAAAATCCTATAGTTAAGTGAATGTTCTAGCCAAAAAAGTGGTTTTAGGCTTACGTGCATGCGTACAACCTTGTTTCATCCACCGTCAACCTTGTTTCTTCCAACATAGCCTCAATTTATCAACTTCTATACATATTTTCTTTTACTTTTCTATTCACAGGATTTCCTTTTCTCCAAAAAAAAGAATTCCTTTGTTCTCTCTGTGATTTGCGGGGTCTACACGTGGATGAGTGTGTAAATGGAGGTTGGTTTCCAAAAAGATATTTTGTTTTCTTCTTCTTTATTTGACTTCTTTCAACATATGTTGAGAAAAAAACGTTCCAGCTTGTAGTAGATGCTTTGGACAAAGAGAGTTTCGTACATACATGTACAATTCTCTTACCAGATATATGAAAATATATAGCTCCACACAAAGAAAATATGGACAAGTTATGTGGGGAGCTTGAAAAGCTCGGGTCTCCACAATAAAATACTTCTAAATTTTTTAAAATTATATGTACAGTAATTTTTTATTTTAAAAATACAAGAGAATGAAACAATGTCACCTTTTGCAACAAATTTGCATCCAGTGCTGCAGGGCCTATGATTACACTCAGTGTTCTTCAATGTAAATCAATTGTTAACTAAGGTGTGGATTTAGGTAAGGGATGTGAAATGGCTGGAGGCATCTTTGGCTCCTCCTATTTCTATACTTTCTTGAGATCTCCTAAACTTCCTAAAACTTCCTACCCTCTATCTGGATCGAGTCTTTGCTCTAATACCAAATCTTGACAATGAATACTTGAAAATAATATTTGACACAGAAGCTTTGCACATAAACAAGACAGTGCTTGTATATTTTATTAATATCAAAATAAATCATTACAAAAAGAATGAGAGAGCTGTAATATTTATAGATATTGGACAACTTCTATCTCATCCACAATATATGGAAACAAATCACCTAATCTGAGAAAATATGCAAAAATAGCATATTACCCCTAACTACCCCTATTACCCCTCATGGAAATCATCTCGGGAACACAATATGCAAGATAGAACATGATCCCACAAACGTAGGGATGATAACACCATCACTTAGTTAACTAACAACTAAGGATAACTAATACCTATTGAAATAAGGTTAAAGTATTTTAATTAAATACTTTAACTTATTACATTTATTCAAATATCAACTAATGATGAATTACGCTATGTTTTATTCCTAAAAAAATAAAAATGAAGAGATATATTGGGAAAGTTAAAAAATAATGGGGAGAATGGGATGCCTCTCAATCTCCCTTAAAGTAATTTTTTTAGTAATAACACAATTGGTCATCGATATTCACATTTGGAAACCGAGAATAAAACAATTGGTCATCAAAATTCAATGTGTGAAATTGATGCGGGAGCATCATCATGGTAGTTTTAAGGACAATAAAGTTTGAATAAGCCTATAAAAGGAATTAAGCATAAACTATGAGTTATCAAAGTTTTCCATCCATTAGCTCATTGGTCAAATTCAAATTGAATGTGTATGGTAATAGTGAAAGTGAAATCATTGTAATAAGAGGTAAATTGTCAAGTTTGACAAGTAGGAGAGGTTGAATAGGTGTGCATGAGTTGTCATATCTTCACCATCTACGTAGGAGGAGTAAAAAGTCTAAAAGATATTGTGTATGACCATTAAAGGTCATGTTTGACCAACAAAATCCTTAATATGTGTTTGTATAGTTAAGATTATCACTCAAAATAGGGATTTAGGCCTAGATAAGGTCTACTACAATTATTCTAGCAATATACAAGAGATAAGCTCAAATTTCAACAAAAGGGATAGAGAAATATAGTGATTAGTGGAGAGGAAGTAGAGTTTTGGAGGAGAAGTGCATAAATCAGTGTGGAAAATTATGTGGAGAAGTATGTTTGAATATGGAATGCATGGAATTGAACATCTTGGCTTCATAAACCCTTAAATCTTCTCTCATAACATGTGTATTATATAATTATAATGATATTTGCATGGAATATAGATGATCTAAGTAAATTTGGTAGGTTTTAAGGGGATTGTGCATGGAGGCTAAAATAGAACAATGGGTCCAAAACCTCCAATGGAACTTATATGCTTAATTTCTATTGTCTGTTAATATGGAAAGCTTCATAGGTGATACGGAAAGCCATTGTAATTTTTATAAGTCTTGAAAACATGTAATTTGGTTTTTATAGCATTTTTTTGCTTCTCGGCTCGATCTAGGGATCCTCTTAACTTTTTTTTGCACTGTAAATCGAGCTAAAAATTTCAAATTATCTCTATCTCACCTCAAATTAGAGATCCTCAAAGTTTTGGGATGACTCGGAAAGAATGGTTAAAGACATCGATAACAGAATAATCAAGCTAGACTGAGGAATTACAGTGTATAGGTAATCAAAAGAAAATACTGAGTTTTCATTGGGGTTTGATTTTCATGACCATATATTTGGGATATAGGTGGAGTAAGGTCTAACAATGAGTTGAAATTATCTTAGGGATGAATCCATGAAGTAAATTCCATCACTCCAAGGTAATATTGACTTTGCATGTTGTAATACTTCATCAGATCACTAGGAAGGATTGCAAAGAAAGAAAATTTGGAAGGAATGAGTTAATAAATAGTGTATGAAAGGTTGGAATCATCACCTAAAATCAGGTATCTCTTCAAATAAGTATCATCTTATCAGAATTACATTGAAGTGTTTCATTCATATGATGTGTTCATGCATGAATAGTTGGTATCTAGACTATGGAAAGGAACTAGACCCATAAAAACTTGCTACATGTAAATTAGGAGTAAGTAGAGGGTTGAATCCCATATGGTGATCAATTTTGGAAGATTTAAGTTAATTTGGAAGGAATTTATTAATTTCCTTAACCACAGTTGTCACATAGTATACATTCAATCTAGCTATGGTTTTCCATTTAAAGGTTCAAACCACTTATTTTGACCTCAAAAATTTCAAGATATAATGTCCACGGATACTAGAAGTATATTTGGGAATGATTTTTATTATTCTAGGGTGTAATTCTCCTAATTCCTTGACAATCAAGGTGAAGGTGACAGATACAGCACTAAAGGCTAATTTAGAAGCCTAATTTACAAAGGAAGTGCTCGAAATATTGAGAGCTTTCCCATGAAAATTTCCAGACATCATAAAATCCTTAATGGATTCCTATAGTGACCATTATTTCATGTTGAATATCTCTAAAAATTCCATATTTTATGACAGTGTCTTATCACAAGCCTAGTTAAGGGTTCTAAGCTCCAAACCCCAAAACAGAAGTATAAAGAGTTTTAGAACTAGATGAGAAATGAAACTTGGGGAATATGTTTACCTAATTTCATATGAACTAATCAACCTAAAAAATACCTCTGGAGACTTGTGAAATTAAAAATACATGGGCATGCCAAGAACATGGTCTTGCCAAGAACATGGTCTTAAGGGGTGTAGAGGGTGATTTTGAAAATATGATAAAGAGAGTGTTTTAGGGCTTGAAATGAGTTTTTATGAATGATATCACATTTTTGAACATGTTATTTTAGGATCCAACCTTCAAGGAACCTTAGAGATACCAAGAATCTTAAACATGCATGTTTTCATTAGGTACTAAAGAAGAAGAAGACAAGTGCATAGAAGGTAAGAATCAAAGTGAAAGATGACTATCTCATGGTTGGGTGGTTGATAATTCATCAAATGAATGTAGAAACATTAAAGGAAGGTGTATAGATACATAAAATGAGGGAAAATTTCAAGGTAAGCCTCTCGAAAGCCTAGAAACTACTTGTTGTATCCAACAACTAGAGAAGGGTAATCTAGTCTTATGAACCAAGAACTCCATTTGGTTGAGTTTGAGAGACATGATGATATAATTTGAAGGTGAATATGAGATAAGAAGGCTCACAATTTTGGTGTCAGATAAGGTCTTTGATTTTATTATCTAATTAGAATATAGATGTTTTTATGAAGGACAATTTTGTTTAATCATGCTAATGATTAAATGAAGTGTGATTTCAAATTCAGAGTGAAGAGGAAGAAAGACTCAAACAACCAAGAAAGAAGAAGTGAAAAGAATCAAGGAAAATACAACTAGAAGAGAAAGAGAAGAAGACTAAGATAAGGAAATAGGCATTAATTCCACTAAATATTTCACAGAAAAGGGTTTGAGAAAGAGGAAGAAGTAGTGAAAGATATCCAAGAAGGAGCTTGGATAAGAGAGAGAAAGAAGGCTACAATCCAAGGTGATAGAGAATTAGATGAGAGAGAGAGACCATGGAAGATATACCATGGAGATAGGTACTTTTTTGGTGCAAGTAATGAAGAGGATGAGAGTGGCGAGAAAAGAAAAGAAGAAAAGAAAAGAAGAAAGAAAGCAAGCGAGATAACTGAAATAAGGAGGAAGATTGAACTCTTTGAGAAAGAGATTTTAGCAGTAGGGGAAATTATATTTGGTAGAGGGAATGAAGAAGTTTAAATTACATAGGATGAGATGATGGATACATAAGAAGACTTAAACTTGGTGAGTTAAGCATGTGAAGATTCTTGTAAAGACGAGATAAAGTATGAGTGGTATAATGAATATGAAGAAGAACCACAAAGAGAAGTCAAGAAGAATGATGGAAAGTCCATCCAAAGGAAATTTTTGAATGCTAATACTATGTTTAATTCTGATTTTGTAGGTTTAAAGGGAAAAATTTCCAAGGAAAATATCATGACAGCTATGGATGAGAGATCAAACAAAGAGTCCAAGATAGAAGAAAAAAAAGGATGCATTTCAAAGAATTTATGCATGAAGGTATGCACCAAGCAAATAGGAATAAAGAGAAAAGAATAAGCATAGAGGACCTTGAAAAATAATATGGATACATTGTTCCCAAGTGGACCAAGAAAATAACATGCAAGCAAGCCTATGAAGACCAAAGAGGTGCAAGAACACTCCAAGGTGATGTACATAGAGGTAGAGATATTCAAGAACCAATCATTATTCCAATGAGTTGTTATAAGAATAAGGATGATTCCATCTTAGATGAGGCCTAACAAGTAATACATAAAGGTAAGATCATTGTTTTAAATGCATCAAATGATGATACATTGAGCATGGTTAGTGATAACAATGATGAATGCATGAATCGTATTTGTAGATAAAGGATAGTATGGACTAATATGGAAACAAGTGAATGCTCTCATGGAGGTAAAAATGAGTTAATGGAGGAAAAATCATAATTATACTTCTTGGAAGTATAGTAATGTTTAAATGCAAGTCCAAATTTTGATGAATGTCAAGAATATATTGATGATTTCTTGTTGCAGGAAAAATTAAAGATGATAGAAGCATTGTATACAGGTACAAGCCATCTAATGAGTGAAGAAATGATGGAGGCATGGAAGAATAAAGAAGAGAAACTCAAAATGATAAAGTAAATCTTGTTTATAATGAAAAGGTACAACATGAAAGTTTGAAATCAGATTGTGTTGGTTTTGTTGATGACATTGATGATATAAAACTAATTCAAGAGATGTTACATTTTAAACAAGAAGAAAATGAATTTGTTTATGAGAACATGGAGCAATTACAAGCTGAGGTGAGTGCATTAGAGCATGCTCTTCATAATGAAGAACTCAATGAATTTCCTAAAATAACAGAGATGGAGGAATTTAATGAATGGAAGAAGGAAAATGAGTCTCAAGGAGGAAGAATTATGAAAGAAGAAGAAAATACAACAATTGTAATGGCAGATTGAAATGAAAAGATAATTTATAAGCCTAGGAATGAAGCAATGCAAGAACAAGACAAAGATGATTGGTGGAGAGGAAATAGAGTTTTGAAGAAGAAGTGAAAAAATAAGTGTGGAACATCATGTGGAGAAGTATTTTTGAATATGGAATGAATGGAATTGAACATCTTGGTTTTGTAGACCCCTAAATCTTATCTCATAGAATGTGTATTATATGATTATAATGATAATTGCAGGAAATATATATGATCTAAGTAAATTTAGTAGGTTTTTAGGGGACTGTGCATGGAGGCTAAAACAGGACAGTGGGTCTAAACCATTCAAAGGAATTTATATGCTTAATTTCTCTTGACTGTTAACATGGAAATCTTCTACAGGTGATAAGGAATGCCATCATAATTTTTATAAGTCTTGAAAACATGTAATTTGGTTTTTATAGCAATTTGTTGCTTCTCAAGATTGATTTATGGATCCTCTTAAATTTTTTTTACACCAATGAATCAAGCTAAAAGTTTCAAATTATCTCTATCTCACCTAAAATTAGAGATCCTAAAATTTTTGGGATGATTGAGAAAGCATGGTTGAAGACATCGATAACAGAATAATCGAACTAGATTGAGGAATTATAGTGTATAGGTAATCAAAGGAAAAGACTAAGTTTTCACTGGGGTTTGATTTTCATGACCCTAGATTTGGGTTATAGGTGGAGTAAGGTATAACAATGAGTTTAAATGATCGTAGGGAAGAATCCATGAAGTAAATGCCATCACTTCAAGGTAATACTGACTATGCATATTGTAATACTTCGTCAAATCAGGTAGGAAGGATTTTAAAGAAAGGAAATTTCAAAGAATTGTATTAATAGCTAAGTGTATGAATGGTTGTAATAATCACCTAATATCATATATCTCTTCAAATAAGTATTATCTTATCAGAATTACATTGAATGGTTTCATTAATACTATGTGTTCATGCATGAATAGTTTGTATCTAGACTATGAAAAGGAACTAGACCCATCAAACCTTGTTATAGGTAAATTATAATTAAGTTGAGGGTTGAAGCCCATCTTGTGATCAAGTTTGGAAAATTGAAGTTAATTTGGAAGGAAGTTATGAGGATTTCCGTAGCCACGGGTTTTCACATAGTATACAGTTCAGTCTAGCTAGGGTTTTCTATATGAATGTTCAAACCACTCATTTTGACCTCAACACTTTCAAGATATAATTTTCATATATCCTACAAGAATATTTGGGAAGGATTTTGATTATTCTATGGTGTAATTCTCCTAATTCCTTAACAGTCAAGGTGAAGGTGATAGTACACACCTAAGGCCTAACTTAGAAGCCTAATTTACAAAGGAAGTTGTAGAAATATTGAGAGCTAGCCCATGAAACTTTCTATGCATCATTAAATCCTTAATGGAAGCCCAAAATGACCATTATTTCATGTTGAATCTATGTAAAAAAATCCACAGTTTATGAAAATGTTTTATCACAGGCCTAGTAAAGGGTTCCAAGATCAAAACCCCAAAAGAAAATTATAAACAAAATCTAAGAAATGAAACTTGGGGAATATGTTGACCTAATTGTATATGAATTAATGAACCTAAAATAGAACTCTAAAGACATGTGAAAGTCAAAATACATGGGCATTCCAAGAACACAGTTTTGTAGAAATGAAATTATGCACTTTACACATAACTTAGCCTGATCTTATACTATTATTTAGAAGGTTCTCAAGTGGTTAAAGTACTAATTAATCTCACCTTTTGGCCATATTTATTTTACATTTTGTTCTGTACTTCCCAAGTATTTTCCAACACATAACCACCCATTTCACAATTGTCCCATCATTCTATCCCAAATTCAGGTTGTGCTAGTCAAGACTTTGGGCTCCCGAGGGCACCCCGGTCCCACTGCTGGGTGCCTTGGTCAATGCACATCCTTTTCCCACTTTATTTTGGGGCTTTTCTAGCCATTCATTGTCTTTATCTTTTTATCAATTGACCTTTTTTCGGGATTAATTACAAAATGAAACTTGAGAGCCCTATAAATATAAATCTTATAAGATCATAATGAGGTTCATAGCATCACAAACTACTATCACTCCATCTAGATCTGTACCCATTAAATCAATTGCATTCATTAGTGTCATGCATCAAGGACATGATATTTTCATCACATACACTGCATAGGGGAGGGATTCTATTCTATTCCATGAACACATTATACTTACATTTTCTATAGTTAATATTGCTCGCTACTTCAAAAATTTTGAATAACACGAGAGAACCTAGGGCACAAAATGCACAAGAACTACATTTGGGTTTGAAATATAGTGCAACGTTTAGTGATAAGACCACTAGTTTGGTGGCTGAGACCATTCCAACCCATTCATTTTCATATTTTATTTTTATAGGGTTTGATACTTTTCTTTACATCACGAGGTAATTTTCCTGTTCCTCCAACAAATCTAGCATGAAAAATAGGTAGGATTTCAGACCAAGTTGTGACACTAGTGAACTCAAGTTTTGAGCTTTTGCAGTGTTGAGACTACCTAGAATTCTGACTAGGGCACCCCTGGGCACCCAAAGACACCCCCAAACACCTTAGACATCTCAAATTCACCAAATATTCCCTTTGGAGGGTCCTTGTGTGTTCATCTACACCTCTAGATTCTCTTATCATACTTGTGATAACATGTGACCATTTTCTCCAATCAACTAAGCTATTTCTTTCCTTCTCTTGCATACTTAGGGTTTTATTTCACTTAGAATAATTAATTACATTTATTCCATACTATTTTAGTTTATTTATACAAATGTTTTAGTCCTAAGTTAGATTAGAATTAATACCCTAATACCCCATTTAGGTCAATTAGGCCCTATTTTTAGTAATCATTTTGGTGAACCTGACGTCTTCTTCTAGCCCCTTCTAGGGTCTTGTATTCCCACCTTTTCCCCACCATGTCATCTTCTTATCAAGTCATGCCCCAATCCTTGTATCCTACCTTTATGCCTACTAAGGTCACCAATATAGTTACTACAACTACCAACTTCATGCGCATGCATACTTAAAACCCCATCGATCTATCATGCCATCATCTCGACCCATCCATCAATGTAGTTACTACCCATCACACTCACATTACTCCACCCATCTCAACCACCACCGACCACATGCATGCGACTCCTCACTCCTTCCAAAGGATATGATATCATTGACCTACTCAAGAATACACCTACTAAAATATCACTCTATGACTTGGTACACAATGGACCAAATTCTTAGAGCAATCTTGAGACTACCCTTCATGTTATCTATGTTGAGTGCAACCACTCTCTTGAAGATGTTTACCATCTCATTCAAGTCTCTTTGTAGCTTACCTTGTGATATCTCGTTTCTCGATGACAATGTGTCACCAGCTACAAAAAATAACCCTTGTGCACCATTACTCATTACTATTGTCATTAGTACTACTTGTATCAAGTGTGTACTTATTTAAAATGGGTCCATCATTAACCTTTGTGCCCATTCTCTCTTACAAAAATTAGGTATCAATGATAGTCTCATCTCCTATAACTCCACTCTCATCCATGGTTACGATTCTTATACTCACACATGCCTTGGTACTATATCCCTCCACATTTGTGTCAGACCTAAAACCATTCTTACTAAATTCTATGTCCTTGATGCTTCTTTTCAATTCAATCTCCTTCTAGGAAGACCTTGGAACCACATCATGCAAGCCATACCCTCTACTATACATTAATGTGTCAAATTCCTTCATGATGGTTATGAACATATTGTTACCACTCATCCAAAACCGTTCAAATATCGTCGCATTGATCTTGTCAATTCTATGCCTATCCCACCCCCTCATTCCATTCCCTATGCTAACCTAGAAAATAATAATGTTGGTCAATCTAGTGTACCCACCTCCACTCTTCCTACTATTCCTTATCCTTTATATCCACACATACTTCGGATGTTTTTTCACCTACTGTATTTATCCTTGCTAGTATACGTACCTCCACTATCCACCACATAGTTTCTCTTATCATATCTACTCACACTTTGGCTATTATTTCACCCACTATCTTTATCCTTGCTAGCACTCTAACTCCACCACCCTCTACTCCTTCTCCATATACAAATGTCTTTGATAGTGCTACCCAAACCGATGACGCACAAACTGATGCTTCTAACGAATTTGATGATGAAGTCAATGTCATCGAAATCACTGATGAGTCAATGCAACAACTCGATTTCACCCCTCTCGGTGTGGCGAATTCTTATTTTGAAGAAATATTTTTCATTAATGGCCCAAGTAAATATCGGTTTAAAAACCCTCCATCCACTAATACTATGATACTCTATAAAGGATCTGTTAATAGTGTTGATGTCATTTCATCTTCTTCTCTACCATAGGTAGTTTCATGACCCCTTTTCACATGCACCTTATATATCAATCAAATATTTTGGGAACACATTCCTCTCAATCTCGCTAGCTCTGATACTATCTATACCTGTGATTTCTTACCTAGGTTCGACATGACACTTAATGACATATTGCCACCACTCTATTCACCCCACCTTTCAATGGTTATTTCCACATTATAGCAGCTTATGGCTTACGGGTTTTATCTCACAAAGATTTATTACATGCACTTCACGTGGCTTTCCTCTTACACTCGAGACGATATTTTCTTGATTATATTGACTACACACTTGACTCCGCTTCATTATTTTCTCTCATACCCCATGCCTTTTAGCACCATCTCCATTGCTAACGATTCATATCCTACATATGTACCTAACATTTCATGTTGGTTTCTAATGGCTTAATTGCTTTTACAGATGAAGAATATTTGATGAATTATTATCTCCTTCACCGTAATGTATCTCAGATATGACCCACCTTGTTCTATTTCTCACCAAGTTTCAAACGTAGCCCCTGTTGGTTTTGACCAAGACAACTATGATTTTCATAATGGTGTTTCTTAGTCACCATCATTGCCCTCTCACCCATTGGGGAATAGTCACAAAAATTCCCCCATACTCATTCTAGCCTAGCTGCACTTCTACGTTTTCATTATCTTTTGCATATACGTATACTTATTACACATTCTAGCACCCTCGTTACATGATGACACACTCTTGTGTTTAGGTTCACACTTTGACTGATGAGGGAATACTATTACACTAAACCCCACATACTTGCACTATAGGTTCTACATATTTATATTCTATTACATACATCGCACATCTTACATCATCCTTTCTATGCATAGCCCACATCTTCCATTTAGTCATTTCTATATCCTCTATCTCATCCCCGCTACACTAGTCATCATTATATATGAGTCTAGTTTTATATTTCCTCCATATATTCCATATTTATGCTAGGTCACATTATCCATGGGTCTAGCTTTACTTATCACCACTACATATTATATCGACACCTTTATCTATAATTTATATTACAAGGTCTTGTTTGCATTGTGCATCTATCCATTATCTACATTCTACATGCTACACTAGATTCCATTACATTCGGGTCTATTTTTATCATCGCATATCCTATATACATCATACATGCGTCATCTTACACTAGGTTTCCTTCATCTATGGGCCTATCCCTACATTTTATTACTACCAATTCTATTCTATCTACTCCTATCATCATACTTTCTACATTTTCCCATGCATTTACACACTCTATTCACCATTTGGTCACCTACACTACATTGTTCTACGCAATGCACTCACCACCTTATGATGCACTCTATTTCCTTAGTACATACTCAACTAACGAGGGTTTACCAATCAAATCGAACTTCCCTATATGTGACATGTCATCACACCACATTCATCAGACTAGTGGCCAACACTATAGGCTATATCATCACCCATATTCATCATCACATACCATAGTGGTGTACACCTTAGGTTAAATCACCACTGTTTTCATCAATCCTACATGTGATCCTCTTACATTCTATCATCTTCTATCATATCATCCTATTACATTTGCCCTATTCCAACTTATTCCATTACATTACCACACCTTCAATAATTTTATAGTGGTATACACTTTAGGTTAAATCACTACTCTCCTCATCAATGTATATCATCACATATTCGATCTGTGGAATTCTCTTACATAATCATTTATCCTACCCATCACTTAGTGTTATACAATTGCCTTATTCATCACCTAGTGGTATAAACTCACCTTATTCATCACATAATGGTATATGCTTTAGGATAAATCACCACCTCATTCTTATTCATCACATAGTGGTCTACGCTTATTACTAAATCACCACCATCCGTTATCTCACTACATACTCATGCATGCTTCATATACCCTCAACACCCATCTCTCATAGTGACATACGCTATAGGCTAAATCATCACCTTCTTCTTCCATCATGTAGTGATATATGTTTAGGGCTAAATCATCACTCATCGATTCAACACGTCATGGTATATGCTTAAGTTATAGGTTCCACACTTATCTTTCCATATGTATCCTCACCATACACATCTTCCATAGTGATATACACTTAAGGATAAATAATCACTCTTCTATTCAACAAATTCATGGTATATGCTTACACTATAGGGTCCACACACATCTTCTTCTCCATTGGCTCCACAATGCATATATTAATCATTTTAATCCTAACCATATTTCAATACTCTTCCAACTATTGGCAGGACCTTAACTTGATATTGAACAACCTTTGATCACTGGCTCCCTTTGTCATGACATGTCACATTCCATCACAATCACATATACACACTCATCAATGTGTGCTAGACATAAACAACACTACTCGACCAATTTCTGATGACACAATCTCGGTTATAGTTAATTCTTGACTACTGAGGGGGTAAAACAATAACCTCATTGCATAAAATTCCATACACTCGGGTGGTACGATGCCCCTATCATTCCATCTTGCATTCCATTCCATCCATCCACAACATATTGCATTGTCTTGGGGGAATTTACTTTTGATTACTAGTGTTTTACATGTTCACTTTACTACACATGTTAGCTCAATTTATTATATGTCATTATCATACACACACGTGCATTTAGGCCTTTGTTTAGTGTGATTGTTGATATAGTAGTTTACACATGGCATGGATCCTCACCTTCTACCCTTACCATACTCGGTCATTGGGGACATCCACATTTATCTCATACGGGTGTTATTTTTCATTTTGTACTTAACATCTTCTATTAATTGTTTATACACATTTTTGACATATTGGTTATCACTCTAATATGCTAATGGGTGTTCCATGTGCAAGAATTGTTTCTACAGATTCTATGTTTCCATGACTACTTGTTTTTTTACTTGTCTTCTTTGTTTTTTATTATATGTGGGGTTTTCCCTTTGCTTGTGTGTACACTTGTATGCTCTTTGGCCATGATGGACTTACGCTTCTTGAGACATCATGAGTGTTTTCCCTTATTGTAACCCACTTTGTTCGGTCTTCTTACTATTTCTTCGGTGTTTACACTCTTCATGTGCTTAGTAGTTGTTATACACTATTTGTGTTTTTTTTCACTGATTACATGTATGTGTTTGTGGACTAACATTTTTTTAGCTAGCCATCCCTTTTGCACATGCCCTTATATCTACCAAGCGCTTTCCCTTTCCCCTGCGGGGCTGATTTGGTTAGAGGCCGAGTGCAATTAGTCCTCCTTTAGGGCCACATTCTCCTCTCCTTTTCGATCACATATATCCCAAATAAAAGGGAATCATTGTGGGTTTTCTACTAACACAATGTATTTCAAACTGGGCCAGATTCAACATAGTGAGTGAGTTCATACTACTCTACGAACTCCATACATAGTAGCCATAAATGACATGGTGTCCTTCATAAATTCTATGGAGTGGTTACAAGCTTAGGGGTTATATTGGGTGTGCCTCTCTACACTTATCTTTCCGGTGGTGTCGATCACCTAAAATAATAGCACAATACATAGATCTCTTCAAAACAATTCGGTAGAAGTGGTTAGAGTTTGAGGACATAGAGCATTTCCTTCATACACTTGTTTATCCTGGATGGTGTGAGATCACCTGAAAAACTTGCAAAAGAATAGGATATCCTTCTACACCCTTCTTCTCAACATGAATCAGGTGCACATGTTCCATTTACATTTACATATTTTACACAAAAAATTTTACATACATACATATTTGACAACTTAATCATTTTCTCCTTACAGTGTCATGTCGTATGAGAAAAAAGAAATAAAATTGGGGGAAAAAAAAAACAACGACAATTACAACATACTGCTATAGGAATTTTCCTTTACTAACAATACAAGTACACTACACACTATAGTAGCAACACACGCGTTCCACCCATGTTCACTCTTATCACTTTTTATGTGCATTTTTCATCCTTAGAATTCATGTTTGTCCATCTTTTTCTTTTTTCATTCTAGGATTGAGTCTAGTCTATCAACATGTTTTCTTCTACACTCTACATAAATATTAGGTACGCATCTCGTATTTACTTTATGTTACCAAGATTTCTGCTCACCAACATAAAGTGGGGTAGAATGTAGACATGAAATTATGTATTTTACATTATTTAGCCCAGTCTTATACTAATATTTATAAGGTTCTCAAGTGGTTAAAGTAATAATTAATCCCACCTTTTGGCCATCTTTAGTTTAGTTTTTGTTTATTACTTCAAGAGTAGTTTCCAACAAATAACTGAAGTCGCTTAATACCCTCCACATTCACTCTCATACATGGTAGGATAAATCATTCATTCCCATTTTACAACTACCCCATTATTCTAGCCCAAATTCAAGGCATCCCACTGTCTTGGGGTTCCTTGGTCCCACTTTTGGGCTCCTCGGTCGATGCACATCCTTTTATCACTTTCTTTTGGGGATTTTCAAGTCGTTGGTTGTCTTTATATTTTTCTCAGTTGGGCTCATCAGGATTAATTACAAAATTAAACTTGAGATCCCTATAAATATAAATCTTATAAGACCATAATGATGGTTTTAGTGACACACACTACTATCACTCCATCTAGAGCTGCATCCATTAAATCACTTGCATCCATTAGTTCCATGCATCAAGTCTAGGAGATTTGCATCACACACAGTACATAGAGGGAGGGATTATATTTTATTCTATGCACACATTCTACTTACATTTTCTATAGTTACTATTGCTCGCTACTTCAAAAGTGTGACTAACACGAGAGAACCTAGCACACAACACGCACACTAGTAATAGAACTACATCCAGTCTAAAATGTTGTGCATCGGTCAATGATAATACCACTAGTTTGGCAAAATGAGGTCATCGACCCATTCATTTGCATCATTTATTTTTATAAGGTTTAATACTTCTCTATGCATTGGAGGTCATTTTCTATCTCATCCAACATACCTAGCGTGACAAACAGGAAGGGTTTTAGAACAAGTGACATTTCCGAACTTATGTTTTGAGCTTTTACAGTGTTCAAAGCACCTGAGAGTCGGACCAAGGCACCCTAGGACATGCCAAGTACACCCCCAGTTCCTCAAACATCTCAAATTCACCAGATCTTCCCTTTGTAGGGTCCCCAGTGTTCTTCTACACCTCCATATTCTTTGATCATACCTACAATATCCTATGGCCATCTTCTCTAATCAGCTACACTATTTCTTTCCCTTCTCTTAAATACTTAGGGTTTTATTTCAAGTAGAATAATTAATTGCATTTATTCTATACTATTTTAGTTTATTTATATAACAATTTAGTCCTCCTAAATTAGATTATAATTAATACCCCAATACCCCATTTAGGTCAATTAGGCCCTATTTTTTATAATCAGGTCTTGAGAGGCTCTAGAGTGCAATTGTACAAATATGATAAAAGAGAGTGTTTTTTGATTGAAATGAGTTTTTTTGAATGATCTTACATTGTTGAACATGTTATCACAAGATTCAATGATCAAGGAACCTCGGGGAGACCAAGAAGCTTAAATGTGAATGTTAGCATTAGGCACTAAAGAAGAGGAAGCCACATGCATATAAGGTAAGAAGTAGAGTGGAAAATGACTATCTCATGGTTGGGTGGTTGATAAGTCATTACATGAATGTAGAAACATGAAAGGAAGGTGTACAGATATAGAAAAAATGAGGGAAAAGTTCAAGGTAAGTCTCTCAAAATCCTAGAAATTACTTGTTGTATCCAAGAACTAAAGAAGGGTAGTCTAATATTATGAACTAAGAACTCCATTTGGTTGAGTCTAAGAGATGATGATATAATTTGAAGGTGAAACTAAGCTAAAAAGGCTCATCATAAACCAATAATAATACAACTGACTGAAACTGATAATCACACAACATGAAACCAATATTTTCACAACTGGAAACCGATAATAACACAATTGGAAACCAAATTTATAGTTTATAAAACAAAGAATCATATTATTGGAAGTATATAAAATTGGTGGTTAGTCCAAATTTAATGAAATGGATTTTTAACAAAATTCATCATAATCATTTGAAAGAAATCATGTCCATTGTTTGTGCACAAAACATCTATCATATTTTCATCGATTATCAACAAGATATTCAAACTTCTTAACAAAATTAATACCTTAAACTTCTTCTTGAGAAAAAATATTCATGTATTGCTAAAGTAATCATCTATGAAAGGAACATAGAAAAATTACTTACTAAGTGAGATATCTTTTATATGTTTAAAAACATTATCGTGTATTACATGCAAAATCCCATTTGTGAGAGAAAAGAAGTAAAGAAAGTAATACATTGCATGATTTTAGGATTGAATCCTTGTTAAGGAGAACTATATGCATATATATATATATATATATATATATATATGTATAATATTTTTCATATATCTAAATGCATGAAAATTCATCATGTTATTACTCTTTGAAATTATGACCAAAACATCATTCGATAATAGATCTTAAGATGGAGATACGGCTCTTGATATTATATTAGGAATGTAGGAGATATAATTTTAGTTCTTGGAGATAGTTTTCAATCTCATATATCTTCTTAGTGAGGTGTCACTCCTAGAGGTTGATCCATAAAATAATCCAGGAAGAAATTCTAGTGGGGAAACTTCCAAGAGTCATAAATTTGACATCTTGTAGCTTTGATTGACTTTTTTCAAAATGTGTCAAAATATTGGAATGAATAGAATATCGTGAAGATGTACGAAAATATGTTTGGAAAATTTTGACCCTTGAAATATGCTCCTAAAGCCATCAAAATTTTATTTTTGTAATGATGTCTAAAAAATAGTAATTTCATGAAATTTTTTAATGTGGTTCACAAAAGATGAACCACCTCATCTCCCTCAAGATTGTTGACCTTCCAAATTATTATAGATTTCTCTCAAAGAAGGACCAAGGAAACACATCTCCTTGCAGAGATAGATTTTATAATCAAAATATTCTAAACAATATACATATCTTTTTAGAGATAGTTTTACTATGTACATATGAAAAAATTTTATTATTTTATTTAATCCCAAAACCCCTAAGGTTTGGATCACCTGTAGTAGAGAAAATTTGTCTTGAGGGTGTCTGATTCCTAGAACAAGGTTAAGATATAAGAAGCTTGGTTGGTCCATACAATATCCTTATGAATACTTGAATTTTCAGTGTAGGAGACCTCAAATTGTGGAAAACGCTAAGAAAAATGATCCTCTTAAGAAAATGGTGAATGAATATATCATGGAGAAAAAGGATAAGATGTTACAACAATTCACCACAATCCTTTAATAACTATAAATGGTAAATCCTTTATCCTCCTATGAGAGATAACCATTTAGTTCCCTGAAACCCTTTGTGCTTCAAGTAATTGTGTATATTTATATTTTTGAGTGTAAATTAAATTCTAAAACATTAGGAAACCGATTGGACCAACTATTGTCTTGCTTTTATACTAATAAATTTAGTGATAAAGAGAAGATAACATTTCCTCTCTTGAAATCATCACTTTTTGTTAGAAGTTTGTGGGGTTTACAAGAACATAATCAATACAAGGAAATTCAATATAAGATCATTTATTACAAATTCAAAAAAATAGTATAGCATTGAGAATCAAGTATCCAAAATGAGACCCCTGCTTATTTTGGCTAACTTGCCTTTATTCTTTCCTTCTTTGTGCCTTAGTCAATTTGTTTTTACATTTTAGGCACTCAAAATTTCTTGGAGATGGCTTCATTAGATAGATAATTTTCTCCCCTTTCCATAAAGGTAAAGAAGTCCTCCTAACTCCTTGTATTTTGCAAGTTATGGCTCGGCGGAGTTTGGAGGGGAATTTTTCCCAAGGCGGGCCCACAGGAAAAAATTTGGCACTTAGCCTTTTGGGGCAAAAGGGTAAAAGGGAAAATTTTGGCCAAAATCCCGCAAGGAAATGAGATGGCACCATGTGTCAGGTTGGAGCGGCAGGGTGGAAGGACTTCAAGTTTTTCGGCATTTGGTCAAAGTGCATCAAAGGGAAAAATACAAGCGCATCCCCGCCGAGCAATGAGACGGTGCCACGTGTCCTGTCAGTGGCAAAGAATTCAAGGTGGCAAAAGTAATTTGGAATTTTATCCAAAGAGATTATTGGCACAAAGGTAAAAAATGGATGGCATCCCCACCAAGGAACCAAAAGGTGCCACGTGTCCCAGTGGCGGAGGCATGGAGTATTTTTGGAAAATTTTCCAATTTCACAAAAGGGGTAGAATGATCATTTGAACCAGCAGATCAACCAGAAGGTGCCACGTGGCATAGGAGGTCGGGCTGGTGGATATTTTTTGGGAAATTTTCCCAATTTGTAAAAGGACGGAAAAAGTTCAAATTTTGGCCCGCAAACCCTTATTTTCCCCTAATTTCACTTGTTTTTCCCTAAATCTTCAGAAGGCCATATCTTTTGATCCAGAGCTCAAATTTTTGTGTTTTTGATATCATTGGAAATATTTTGAAATTATCCACATGATGGACTATTCAATTTTGATTTTTTGTGGATATTTGTGGGAGAAAATTGAAAAAATGTCCCTAGCACGAGAAAAAATATAGAACCAACCCCCAACCACCAAAATTGATGAGGTATGGCGCTCATTTCTTCTTCAGCATGGCCAAATGCATCGAAAAATGGATTTATAAGGTTTCCTTTCTGTTTTAATGGATCTTTTGGTGCTTGAAGATCTAAAATCAATTTACCCTTATTTTTGCATTTCCTTCATTCTCGCTTCATCGTTAAAAGCCAATTTTGGCTCATTTGTAAAGGTTTGGACGTTGTTACTCTTGTAAGTCCTTCTTTTCTCCTTAGCAGGCAGATTTGAAGGAGTTTCAGACCTCCCATGGGGATTATAACACTTTTTTTGCCTCTTTTCCAATGCAACGTATTGTATCAAATTTGGGCATGATAATGTACGCTTTGTGATCAATTTTCAATCCTCTCATGTGTTTTTTATTGTCTTTTAATCCTTGATTGCATTTTGGAAATTTGTGCATGTTCGGTGCTGCAATCTTCATGATTTGTGTCTATATTTTCAAAGCAAGGAGTTCAGCCTCCTTTGGTGTATCACCATTATGTTTTTCCTTTGTTTTGTTTCCATTTCCATGTTTTCTCTCAACCTTGTCTCATTGGTAGTTTTAGAGTAATAATTTTGAGTCGAGAATCTCTATAAAATTGCATACATACACCTAAACAGAGGAGTAAGAACCAACTTCAATCTGGAGAGTTTTCTCACCTTGCAAGGTCCCACACCTTGGAGAAAACTCCATTTTGTGCATTCACACCAAATTGACCATTTGTCTACAAATCTGAAGGTCATTTTGGGGGTGCTGTGAATTTTCACTAACAATTTTCACACACCCAGTGGGACCTTAGAGGTCTTCATCTTCATTAAAACAAATTTGATGTGCAATTATTGTAAGTTTCTTGCTTGAAAGATCCTTGAGTTACACATATGGCGACTCCAAAAGGATAGAATCAACTGGTTTCAGCAGTCCAAGCTTGAAGATTCATGAGAAGGATCCAAAAAATTTTAAGGACAAAGAAGAGGGACTATTTAACTATCTGTAACTATCTCTAGAAATATTAAGAAGGATTCAAAGGTATCCATCCCCACCAAATAGAACTCTATCAACTCCTCCACCTGGTAGACCTTTCATCCAATCAACAAGGGTTCTTAGGCCAATCAGCATGGCACAACCCAATCCTTATGTCAACTTTATTGGTAGCATCCCACTTGCTCTCAATGCACAAAACCCATTTCCAATTTTAGCATTGAAGAACATCCCATACTATACTAGAGAAAATATGACCAATCCTGGATGATCATGTCAAGAACATTGCTAATGTTTATGCAATCCATGAGATTGTTGAGATTGAGATTTTTTGTCAAATTGCTGGCATATTCATTCAAAGGGAAAGCCTTGTAGTGGTTCAGGAGCCTTGATGCAGGATCTATCCAAAATTAGAACCAGTTGTGCAAAGCCCTCCATAACCAATTTGGAGTGAAAGGGGACAACTTATCTCTATTGGAGCAACTGAAAACTATCAAGAGAGCTCCCAATGAGTAGCTGATAGAATTCAATTTCAGATTTCAAAGAACATGGGTTAGAATCCCATTAGTAGTGAGGCCATCAGCTCAAGGTGCTTTCTTATACTTTCTCAAGGCTTTAAATTCTGACATTTCTATGTTGATCCAATCCATGGGAGGTGCAACTCTACCTGCAAATTACAACATCACCATTAGGGCTGAGAATTGTTTGATCTAAACTGGTAAACTTGCACCTAGGCCTCCTATGCCCTTATATCTAGAGTTGGGAAGCCCAAGTACTAGTCAAGCACCTACTTTAGCTCCTATTCCCACCCCTAGAAATCAAATTCAAATGAAACTTCTACTTCATCCTCTAGTGCCTCAAATGAGCTTCAAGAAATTATGAAACAATTGTAAAATTTGGGCAATGAGTTGGTTACGCTCAAGAGGTAGAAAGCTCAAAGTTTTAGGCCTTCTTATCAGCCTCAAACTCAACCTAATAGACAACCATATCAGCCTAATAGGCCACCCAACCTAGCTGTAAATCAAAATCAGGTAAGGCCTCCTATCAATAGACCATTCCATCCCTATAACCCTAATGTTGTATCTACCTCTAAATCCTTAGTGCCAGTGCAAAATAATATAGCTCAAGGGTATGACTGGTGTTTCCCATGCAATCAACCTCACAACTAGTCTATGTGCTTCAATGGTGCTTTGAACCAAGATTTGATGGTGACATCAATGGTGTAAAGAGTGAGGCAAGTCAAGAAACAACAAGGGACATCTCAGCAAGATAAAACTCCAAATGAGACTACACTTGTGAATTGGCATGTCAAGAAGATTTTTGTCTCAGAGTGTAGAAGATAACACATGGTCAAAGAAGAGGAATATTGGTGAAGGGCAGTCATTAGATCCAAGTGATTCACAACCTTCCATCACTCCACAAGGTGTTGGCAAGAAAAATGCAATTCCAAATGTGCAAGGACAACCCAAGCCACCTTCTAGACCAGCTCAAATGCCAGCTGTTGTAGCCCATGTACAAGAAAAGAATGTGCAGACTAAAGGGCAGCAAAGAGATGGTTCATCCCCATTTAACATCATTGAACAAATGAAGAATACCAATGTGAACATATCTATGTGGGATTCACTATCCATCCCAGGAAAAAGGGATCTATTACAAGCTACCATGAAGAATTGGTCAATCTCAAATCAGCTAGCTCATATGCAAGATAAGGTACTCACAAATGCTACTCAGCTTAAAGGGAAAAAGATAGAACAACAAGGTAAAATTTTGAAGCCCCCTCCATTCTATGTCTCATTGATCATTGGGGATAAACTAGTACATGATTGTATGATTGATTCTAGGGCAAGTAGTTTCTTGATGCCCAAGAAAATATCTATCAACCGAGCCTTCAATATGAAGTCATATCCAAGGGGGTAGTGCAATTATATGGGATAGTAGTAGCAATAATTGGAGTAATTAAAGATTTGATCCTTACATTGCATGCATGCCCCAATGTCACTGTTTTGCAAGATGTGTTAATGATAGATTTTCCACCACTCTTTACCATATGTTTGTTAAGGGATTTCACAGCTAGAATAGGAGGCTACCTATCTATTGATTGGTCACACATGTTTTTTAGGACAAGATATGGAGCCAAGGTCACAATCAGGTCTCAACCTATTACAAACTTTCACATTCAGCCTCATACTCCAAGCCCAATCAATGCCAACTGTTCAACATTTGATCAAGAGGATTATCCAAGCACTCATGAAGCTGACACCATAGTTGGAAGAATCCCAGATTTGACTCTTGATGAATGGGCAAGCAAGGTACATGCTTTTTATCCCTACAAGGAAATAGAGGAATCTGAACTAGGAGTCTATTACATGCATGAAGGAAATCAGCCTCTTCCTAGCATCACCAAGCCAGACCATAAAGATGACAATGAGGTATGGCAATTATTCTTTGATAGATCAAGAAGTAGACAAGGTGCAGGAGGAGGAGCTATGCTTGTTTCACCTCAAGGCATTAAGTATTATTCAGATTTTATATTTCAGTTTTCATGTTCTAACAACACTACTGAATATGAAGCTTTGATACATGGATTGCATTGGCCAAGGAAGAGAGGCATCAAAAACTTACAAGTCTTTCGTGATAGTGAGATGATTGTTAATCAAGTTAAAGGACAACATGCTTCCAAGAATGAACTTCTCAAGAGTTATAAGAATATGGTGTGGGACCTCATTGAGGATTTTGAGGGCTTTGGCATCAACTCCATTCCTAGGAAAGAGAACCAAGTTGTTGATAGGATTGCAGTATTTAGAGAAACCTTTGATGTTGTGGAGAATATAAAAAGAGATAAAATGCATCCAAACATCCATGTGATTGTGAGGCCATCAGTTCCAGACAATAATGCAAGTTGGAAAGTGTTTGAGAGTGACCAACAAATCATCAATTTCTTACAAGAGGAAGCTAAGTTCTCAACCAAAAATTAAGAAAAGATAGAACATCAGTACGTTGATCAAGTGGTACAGCTAAGAACCAAAAACTTTCCAAAAGGACTTGTGACTTTAGAGTCCATATTCAATCCTAATGATCAATTCAGGAAGGAGAAAGCAAATATCCAAGTCAAGGGAGAGGATTTAGAGCCAATCTTAGTTAAAGAAGGTAAGTCACTTCAAATTGGTAAAGTGGCAATCGAGAAAGAAAGGTATGAGTTTATGAAACTTTTCCAAGAGTTCAAATATGTATTTTCTTGGATCTATGAAGACTTGAGAGGCTTCAATACCAAGCTAGCTCAACACACAATTGAACTAGATCCAAGTGCTTAAGCCCATCATGTAGAAATAGAGATCCGGTCAATCCAGAGATTGAGCCTCTCATGAAGAAGGAATTGAATAAGTTAATAGAGGCAATTATCATATTCCCATCAAGCATTCAAAGGGTGCAAACTTGGTTCCAGTTAGAAAGAAGAGTGGAGAAATCAAGTTGTGTGTAGATTTTAGAGATTTGAACATAGCATCCCTCGAGGATCACTACCCACTTCCTTCTATGGAGTAGATTTTGCAAGTTTTGCTGGCTCGAGAGGTTTTCATTGCTAGATGGTTATCCAGGGTATAATTAGATCATGGTAAAGGAAGAGGATCAGTTCAAAAGAACCTTCACTACTAAATGGGGAATCTATGCATATAGAAAAATGCCATTACAATTGTCTAACGCCGAGCTACTTTCCAAAGGGAAATGGATATGATGTTTAAGGGATTGATCAACAAAATAGTGCTGATATACCTAGATGATATTACCGTATTTTCTAAAAGTGCAAAGCAGATCATCTCTTTCATTTGAGACAATTGTTCCAAAGATGTAGAATATTTGGGGTATCCTTGAATCCCAAAAAATGCATTTTCCTAGCTCTTGAAGGCAAGCTCCTAGGCCACATTGTTTCCAAAGAAGGGTTAGCAATTGACCCCAATAGGTTTGAAGCAATAAGAACACTTCCATTGCTAAGGCATAAGAAGGCTCTTCAAATTTTCTTGGGAAGAATTAATTTTGTTCAAGGTTTTGTTCCAAAATTTATAGCCCTTGTCAAGCCAATAACTATGATGTTGAAAACAAGTGTGGCATTCAAATGGATAACTGAAGGTAAGGCAAGTTTTGAGGCAATCAAAGAAGCTATCTCACAGGATCCAACTCTCATTAACCCATATTTCTCTAAATACTTCATCCTTCATGCATTTGGTGGTGATGATACAATTTCTACAATTTTATATAAGCAAAATGAAGAAAATGCAAAGTAGCCAATTGCCTTCTTTAGCCAAAGATTGGAGGACTATGAAGTAAGGTATTCCTTCATTGAGAAGCATGTTCTTGTAGTGATTAGGATCTTGAAGAAATTTAAGCATCTGGTTTCAAACAACAAGGTTCAACTATTGGTTTCTCATGTGGGAGTCAAAGACTTCCTCTTCAAAAATATATAAATGAAAAACGTGTAAGGTGGATTACTCATGTCATAGAGTATGACATTGAGATTAAGTCACCAAGCTGGTATGAGGAAAGGGATTGTGTGAGCAATTGGCCTTGAGTCAACCAATTGAAGCAAACAAAGAGAAGAATGTTGTTTTGGTGCTGCAAGATAGCCAAGAACAAAGAGATATTCAAGAAGAAAATGGTGGTATGCTCACTCCTTGTTGGACCCAAGACATAATGCACTTCTTACAAATAGGCCTATGCCCTCCAGAGATGAACAAATCCAAAAGAAGACACTTTAGATTGTAGGCTATTCCGTATGCACTTGTTGATGGTGTCTTGTTCAAAAAGGATATCAATGGAGTGTTGCTGAGATGCATTGGGACAAATCAGATTGAGAAAATGTTAGAAGAGTTCCATGGTGGATCAGCTAGGGGTAATTTTTCTCCAAGAGTGACAACTCTCAAGATCATGAAGGCTGGTTATTATTGGCCCAAAATGTTTAGTGATTGTTATGCATGGATCAAGAGGTGCAAGAATTATGCATTCTTCATAGGAAAAGAGAGGTTAGCAGCACTTCCATTGCACCCAATCTCAGTTGACCAGCCATTCATGCAATGGGGTTTGGACTTCATTGGATTCATTAATCCAAACTCAAGCCAAGGGCACAAATGGATTCTAACAGCAACAGACTACTTCACCAAATGGACTAAGGCGATGGCACTTAAAGAGGAGAATGAATCTAGCATCCTAGACTTCTATGAAGGGATATCAACCAAATTTGGTATACCTACCACTATAATATCAAATAACACGTTGGCATTCATAGGATCAATGATAATTGAATGGGTTGTTAGAAATGGGATATATTTGAGCACTTCATCAAATCGAAAAGGAGGACTTGGCACACTAAGCTCAAATCAGCTCTATGGGATGATAGGATAACTCCCAAGAGATCCACAGGTAACTCTCCATTCAGACTTGTTTATGGTAAAGAGGTAGTCTTGCCTATGTCACTTGAGTTGCCAACATTGGAACTCATGAAGCAATTGAAATTATTAGAGTATGAGCCCATGGAGGTTAGGTATGAAGAATCAATGAAACTCTAAGAAATCAAAGAGCATGCAGCCCAAACAATGGAGAAGGACCAAGCTTTGATCAAGAGCGGCTTTGATAGGAAAGCTAAGGCTAGAACTTTCCAAGTTAGAGATTTGGTGTTGAAATGGGATGCAAGACTGAGCAAAGATAGGAAGGCACTCAAAATTTGATGCCATTTGGAGTGGCCCCTACATGGTCACAAAATGCAAGAACAACAATTCCTTCCATTGTCTACATTGGATGGTGAGGAACTACATATTCCAGTTAATGGAATCCATCTAAAGCATTGCTACTAGAAGGGAAACTTCTCACCTTGTACATATTAGCTTAGATTCTTCTTTCATTCCTCCAAGTGCCTATGCACATTGTTTTGTTGTAGCTTAGATTTACATTTCCCTAAGTGCTTTGGCACAAGTTTTTCTTCCCCAAGGATGCATCTTTTACAGATCATGTTCCAGGTCAAAGTAATTTTCTACTCTCACAATCTTCATCTTAGAGATTTTCTAATGAATTGAGAGTAACAAGCAATTAAGTTCATGACTCCATTTCCCAATGGATTGCTTCAAGCAGATGGTCACTTCATCCAGTAGGTAGATGACCCTTCTGAGTCGCCAAAAATTTTATCCAAAATGAGCCCCCTGCTTATTTTGGCTAACTTGCCTTCATTCTTTCCTTATTTGTGTCTCAGTCCATTTTTTTATATGTCGTTAGGCACTCAAAAGTTCCTAGAGATGGCTTCATCAGATAGATAATTTTCTCCCCTTTCCAGAAAGGTAAAGAAGTCCTCCTAACTCCTTGTATTTTGCAAGTTATGGCTCAACAGAGTTTGGAGGGGAATTTTTCCCAAGGTGGGCCCGGGAAAAAAATTGGCACTTAGCCTTTTGGGGCAAAAGGGTAAAAGGGAAAATTTTGGCCCAAAATCCCACAAGGAAATGAGATGGCACCATGTGTTAGGTCGAGTGGTGGTGGCATAAAAGGACTTCAAGTTTTTCGGCATTTGGTCAAAGTGCATCAAAGGGAAAAATACAAGCACATCCCCGTCGACCAATGAGATGGTGCCACGTGTCTGTTAGCTACGGAAGATGGGGTGGCGGAAGGACTTTGGAATTTTCTCCAAAGTGGTTAATTGTAAAGGTAAAAAATGGAGTGCATCCCCACCAAGCAACCAGAAGGTGCCACGTGTCCCGGAGTGGCAGAGGCGTGGAGTATTTTTGGAAAAATTTCCAATTTCGCAAAAGGGGAAAAATGATCGTTTGAACCCATGGATCAACCAGAGGGTGCCACATGGCAGTGGAGGTCGGGCCGGTAGAGATTTTTGGGAAATTTTCCCAATTTGAAAAAGGAGGGAAAAAGTTCAAATTTTGGCCCACGAACCCTAATTTTGCCCTAATTTCACCTGTTTTTCCCTAAATCTTCAGAGGGCCATATCTTTTGATCCAGAGCTCATATTTTCATGTTTTTGATATCATTGGAAATATGTTGAAATTCTCCACACGATGGACTATTCAATTTTGATTTTTGGTGGAGATTTGTGGGATAAAATTGAAGAAATGTCCTGGCATGGGAAAAATGCAGAACCGACCCCCAACCACCAAAATTGATGAGGTATGGCACTCGTTTCTTCTCCAGCATGGCCAAATGCATCAAAAATGGATTTTGAGGGTTCCCTTGTTGTTTTAATGGATCTTGTCGGTGGTTGGAGATCTAAAATCAATTTTCCCATGTTTTTTCCTTTCCTTCATTCTGCTTCATCATTAAAAGCCAGTTTTGGCTCATTTATAAAGGTTTGTATGTTCTTGCTCTTGCAAGTCCTTATTTTCTCCTTAGCAGATAGATTTGAAGGAGTTTCAGACCTCCCATGGGGATTGTAATGTGTTTTTCCTCTTTACCAATGCAACATATTGTATCAAATTTGGGCATGATAATGTACACTTTGTGATCAATTTTTAATCCTCTCATGCGTTTGTTATTGTCTTCTAATCCTTCATTGCATTTTGGAATTTTTGCATGTTCTAGTGCTACAATCTTCATGATTTGTGTCTATATTTGCAAAGCAAGGATTTCAGCACTCCTTTGGTGTATCACCATTCTATTATTGCTTTGTTTTGTTTCCATTTCCATGTTTTCTCTCAACCCTGTCTCCTTGGTAGTTTTAGAGTAGGAGTTTTGAATCATAACCTCTACAAAAATTTCATGCATACACCTAAACAAAGGAGTAAGAACCAAATTCAATCTGGAGAGTTTTCTCACCTTGTAAAGTCCCACACCTTAGAGAAAACTCCATGTTGTGCATTCACACCAAATTGACCATTTATCTATAAGCAGATCTTAAGGTCATTTTGGGGTGATGTGAATTTTCACTAACAAGAACATATTCTATTATCTATACAAGTGCTATGAATCTTTTTCTTCTTCACAAAAACATTAATGTCATTACATATAATTATTTTTGTGGTCCTAAATAACACATTGATTTTAGTTGGTTGATCTCTATGAACGTATTATTGTTATTAAAACCATCCAAAACCTAGGAATCAATCACTACTTTAAAAATTAAAATAACCATACATGGGATTATGTCTATAGGTATGTTAATTTTTAATTATATAAAAGAAAATCACATGTTACAATTTTTATAAAGTTTTTTATCCACAATCTTATAAGTATTACTTTTTCATGCAGGTTTTGGAAAAATCAAGGCATTGGAAAGGTAACTTATGATACCATTTCCAATGTTAAAATTTTATACATCTATGGGATTCATAATACTTAGATTGCATGGATACATTATTTCTTTAGTAATGCTTGACTTCGATATTTTTCTAAAATGCATTTTTGGGTCCATTATAGTAACATTTACTACCGATGGAAATATATGTTACATGATAAACAAAATCATAACATGTGGATAATTAAAATTTATTACAGATTAGTCATTAAATTCACTATTTACTACTGAGTAGAAATTTAGTTTTACGATAAATGACATATGATGATGCTTAAAAATTTACAATGACAACTTATGAGTCATTTTTATATTATTTTATAGAGGTTGTCAAAAAAATTACAAATGAGAAGGGAGAGATATTTAGTTTTACTTGACAAAACCCATAAAGAAGTTGAAGACATGTTAAGCCTTTACAAATTCTCTCAAATAGATTTCTCTCGAGAAACAATAATGAAAGAAGTAGAAAACTTCACAAAGCATTACCTACAAAATGTGACATAATACAAAACATAATTGTTTTCCTTCACTAAAAGTTCACTTTGTTATAACTGATTAGTATTTCTTGCATTTCATGTTGAATTTAATAAAAATATGTTTTAATCTTTGAAGAAAAATTGGATTTATATAGAGATGGAATATGTGTTTAAATATGGATTTCATCATAATTTACCAAGATTAGATAAAATATTTTATATATAGAATAATTTTGGGATTGCAAATGATGTCTAGTCAATGAAAAACCTCCTATGGGTAAGTGCATGGAAATGGGGGACCAAAGGGGGTAAAAAGTGGCCAAAATTTTCTTGAAATTAGAAAAAATTAACTTCAACTAATAATTTGCATACATATACTCAAAATTTTACTATGTGATAAGAATATAGAAATGTAGTGCTATGAGCCTAGTTTCTAAACTACTATTTTTTTGGAAATGGTAGAGATTAAGAAGGTCAAATATGGTGTGCACATAAA
This sequence comes from Taxus wallichiana var. yunnanensis, assembly GCA_018340775.1. Classification (NCBI taxonomy): domain Eukaryota; kingdom Viridiplantae; phylum Streptophyta; class Pinopsida; order Cupressales; family Taxaceae; genus Taxus; species Taxus wallichiana. The sequence continues at coordinate 848,874,576 of CM031235.1, forward strand.
GTGTGACTATTTGGGGCAAAAATAATAACATGTTTTGTGTGTTAACCCCAATTTTTTGAGTTCTATAAATTATTTTATAAATCCCTTCATTAAAAAGTTATCTAAGACCATGTATGAGGTCGACTAATGTTTCATTAATTTTCGATGAATATATAAATTTGTACTAATTTTCAAATTGAAAAATCTAGAAAATGAAAAATTTGTGTGTACACCCCCGTAATTGTGAGATAAATAGTCAATTTTTAATTTAATAATGTATGTAGAATAGATTTTAGACTAATCCTTTTTTAAAAATTTGGATGAAAAAATCATAAATTTTGTACAAATAAGTATACATACATTTTGGCAAGAAGATAAGGCTCTATTAAAATAAATTAAAGATGAAAATTTTAAAATAATTGGACTTTAGAAAGAAATATATTGTCACAAAGGAAAAAGTGAGATTGATGTCCAATCTAATTTTTTTTGGAATATTATTTTATAAGACATGAGAAATCGGGGTGTACACATGAGATTTTAAATTTTATTTGTAAAATAATTATTTATTCACAAATTACACAATCCAACCCTTAGGTTTGGACATCCTAGGAAAATCCAAGCCTATAGATTGGCAATTTAAAATTCATTGAATATTAAATGCAACCGTGTTATAACATGCTCGTGTTCCTATTAATAATGTTGTATATGTGCATTTGGGATCTATATATTTACAAAAATAAATGCTAAAGTATATATGTTAAATTTATTTTAGTAAATATAAGAAATTAGGGTCACTCTACACCTTATGGAACTAGTCTCACAACTCCATAAGTCACGGTTTAGAAGATAGTTTTTCATATTCTAATTTGGTCAATGCATAGGTTTTTTTTTCGAGATTTCAACATTTAACCTATATCTTTTAGGGTTGATATTCTATAATCGATATATGTTTTGAGAAATATTATACTCATTGTTTAGATTTTGGGGCCTTCTTGATTGGTTATTGACATTTGTAATTTTTTTAGATGTGTGAAATTCATGTTTTATAAACCTCATGAACACCTAAAGGTAACAATAGTTTATCACATAAATGGATTCATGAAATACCTTACAACATGTAAGAAATCAAAATACATACAATTTTTAATCAATTTTAAAGTATTTGACAAAATAAATAAATACTACTCACACTATTGGGACCATTACATAATCGACTAAAATTTTAAAGTTATTATAATGGTGTTTCTCCAAGACCCTTAACAATTTTCAATTATTCAAAGGTGCAACTCATATTGTCTCTTTAATATTTACCAATATAACCCGTCAAATGGTGCAATTGACTAATTTTATGTTTTATTAGGTTCTTGTATATTTTTGCATTGGAAGTGATTGGGGGCTTTCTCTTGATGATTGTTTATCATGCTCATTTTACATGTATTATCAAAAATAGTGTCTAGATATTTTTTTGGATAAGATAAAAAATAGTTTGGTTTTGAAGGGACCAAAAAACCATTTACATAGAGAGAAGCAAGGTTAAATAGATAAACCAACAAGAAGCCAAGGAAGTAAAGTCAAAAAAACTTGACAAAAGGTCACCTCAAACCAAATGTAGACAACACCATGTCTAAAATATTAACCATTACATTTTTTTACTTTTTATAAACTAAGAAAGAGACTAACAAAACTAAGAGGTAGAACATAAGAACTAAGAACAATAAAGGACAAAAAGGAAAACCATTAGTAATCCTTGACACTGGAATCTTTGTTACAAGTTCTAGCACTCACCAGATGTCCTTCATACTGACCACTTTCATGATCACACATTTTTGCGTTTTCTACTCCTTTTCCTAAGGCTAGGTGTCTACAATCTCCTGAGTCATTATTTCCACTAGTCTCGTAAATTGATGGTGTGTTCATTTTAAAAATTCTAAGGGAAATTATTATCTTTTTGTTTTCCACTTTAGTGACTTGACCCTAAAGGATAGAAACCCTCTACTCTTGCATGACAAATTCACCTTACATGCCCCTAATTCTCTTGTTCTGAACTTCAATTTTATGGTGGCACTCCTTCAGCTCCTGGATCAAATTCTTGTTGACAATAAGAATGGTGTCATAAGTCAACTCAACTATCATTAACCTTACTTCCCACCACAAAATATCTCTCTTTCTTTCACTACCGAGCCCTCACCCACATCCCGAATGCTACTTTTCATATCACATAAAACATGTACAATCCATTCTAGTGTGTCTTTCCCTTTATTTTTCCTCACTGTTTAATGGCCATTGCTAGGTTTTCATGGTCAAGCTCATTGTCACCGAAACCACCGGATGGGAAGGGATAAGAACTCACCCTTTTACATTAAAAGGAGAATCGGACTCAAGCAATGGAACATTAATTTTATTAGTTTTAAAATTAGTAATGGTTGATAACATGGACCTATAGAGGAAAAAATATATACTCATATCCTAATTTTGTCAAAGGTAGTTTAGGATGGAAAGGTGATAAGAGAATATCTTCCTAAATTTTCCTTCTAGAGTCAAATATTTCATCACAACAAGACAAATGTTGGCCCAATGACTAGGGAGATAGGTACGGGTAATGCCATTGTCATAAGAAACAATATGTTCACTGGGATTAAAAAAAGTGGCAATCTCATGTTTCCTTCTAGTTTTATCTTTAAATATTTTGAGACCATCCATAGTAAGCCTGTTATCTCAACTATTGATTCTTTAGAAACCCTTATTTCAGCCCCTCGAGATTGAAGCCCCCTCAACCCAAGCATTTTTGAATTCAATAGAAATAAAGGGTTCCTTACCTTCTAATATACATATATTCTTGGTGAAGCCACCTCTATGCAACAACTTCCAAAGGGTGGAGTCATTTTTAGATGAAGGAAGTTGGCTCGGTTCCAGTGTTGTAATTATACCTAGATGAAGTAAAAATCAAATCGTAAAGTTACAATTAGTTTCAAATAGATAAATTTAATCAACATTTCTTATTTTTTTAACATTTAGTAGATATTAAACGTTTTCATGAAAAATTTCTAGCATGAAAAATTGAAACTTTTGATTAGGACAACTAATCCCACAATTTAAAATTTTATCTCCCATCCACCGTACATTCTTCCTCTAGGTATCCTACCCTCGGTTCCACCCTCACCATGGTTTAAATGAAATTTATAAAAGGGTTTTAAGTTTGTTTTAGTGTGCAAGAAAGAGTTTCTAATGTGATTGATTAATTCATTTAGATTCAATGAAAGATAACTTCATCTGAAGGCCTAAAAAGGTCATTTTTGGCCATTTTATAGCTAGGGAACACAATTTAGAAGGATTAATGGAAAATATAAATAATATGGGGTGGTTTTGAATATAATTTAATATGTATGAGGTGGTTCAGGAATATTTTGTTACGAAAATTTCATTCAGAACAATTTGAACAAAATCGTGTCATTTTGCTACAAGTAATAAAAGTTCCAATGGTGAAAGTTGACTTGATCAAAGATTTTGGGAGTTCCGAACGAGTTAGGATAAGAATTAATAATCATCATAAATATCTTATAATCCTCTAAATTTTTAAATATTAACCTTTTTCAAAGGCTCAAACATTTCCTAAGGAAATTCATAACACAATAGTTGTTCCTCTCATCTCAAGATGGAATATGCCTAAAATTTGAAGTATAAAAAGAAGTAGATCTTAAAATCTATTCCACCATTGAGTACATTTCAAGTGAGGCATTCCCCATAGTGTCATGTTAGGTGGTATTTTCATAGAGAACAAGAGGATTAGAGGGACTATATGTTATAGAGGTGGGGAAAAAACATGAGAGACATTTTTAACAAGAGAGAGAGAATTAGGGGATTTACACTATGATCATCGGCTATATAGACCTAGATGATCATATATTGAATATTAGATGAATACAATATAAATTATCTTATGTAGCATCCCAAGTAAATATCAAAGGATTTGTGGGGGTCACATATGATTTGGTGTCTTGAGATAGGTGGGCACAATTCATAAGACTATGTATGTCGAGATATGATGACAACAAGAAATTTTTGGAGGAAGAGGAAATGAATCCATCATGATTGAGATAATTTTTTATGTTGTATTCTAATGTGTTTCATTATCCTATATGTTGTAGAGTTCCACTCGTTTTTCAATATTCCTCTGTGTTACTTCATTCACCATCTTTATTAATGTATACAAGGCTTATGCTTCGATAAATGTAAAGATAAAAAATTAGGAGCTTACTCAAAGGGTCCCTTTTCCCTTTTAGCTCACTAATTACATCCTTGTTGAAATCAAATTTTGGTTTCTCCATATGTGTTTGCATAGAAAATGACAACATTTTATGCATACTTAGATCAGCTTGAGATTATTCATACATTTTCCAATCATACAGTTCATTCGCATTTAAGGAGCTCTTGAACCTTTCTCTTATAACCTTTTTAGGGTCATCAATATAAGTCATGTGCCCTTGGGGAGGTGAGATATGCCTTGAATTGTTTTATATTTTTTTATGTCTCAGGCATCCTCTCTTCGTACACACTATTATTGTGGCCACTCTTACTCTTCTTTCTCAATCTTTTCACGCTCCTCCTCTCTTGCATGCTCCGACTATTCAATTTCATGCTAATGTGCATCATCATATATGTGAAGTAAAATTAGTCCTCATGTACTCTTGACATCAGCATATTAGGTGTCCATATGTCCAGGTTATAAAAGACTAAAATTTTATTTAATCCTCATAAATATTATTCAATAGATATATGAGTAAAGAAGGGTCTTTATGATAGGAAATCTAAATTTTCTCCCTATCAAGTTACCTAAAAGCCTAGTTTGGGGATTTAAAAAATATTAATATCTCAGCTAATAAATATTCTTAGATGATCAAAATTGAAAAAATCTACCTATGGATTTTTATCTTCAAGATAAATGAGATTGGGGATTTTTTTCTCCATTAGAGAAAGATATATGAGACAGTTCATGGATGCACAATGAAAACTGGTCTAGACTTAATTAGATTAAAATGTGTATTATAAATTGGATATAATCTACCTAGATTTTGGTTATAAAACTTAGGATTCTTAATGATTCACATTGTTGCGGAGAACACTCAAATACATTTCCTTTGACTAAAAAAAGACTTTTGAAGTTCTTCAAGGATCACAAAACCTTCAATTAAAGTTGATATTTAAAAATGAGAAATCTTGGCAATTTAAGCAATTCAAGCAATTTTAACCAATTTGAATATAAAGGATAAATATTATTAATGGTGTTGTCAAATAAAATTTATTGACATTTCATATGAAAATAACTAGCTCATACTCGAGTACTTGTATTGTATTAGACGAAGGACAAAAAAGAAATAATTGAACCTTAATTGTCTCTTGGTGGAGCATGCCAGTGACTTATGCATTGAGAAAATAGAGTCACATGGCACACTAGTAGTAAATTCAAGTAGCAAAATTATGAACAACTAAAAACACATGATGGAAAGAGAAAACACACATAGAGCAAGGAAGAACAACCTAAATCACCTATGGTACATATGAGGGAAAACCACATTCATTGTATCACTTATTCCCTTTAATATGTTACCATGTGTGGATAGTGTCAAATGATTTTGTCTTAGTAAACCCATTGACTGATTCCATTAAGTATGACACTTTCCTCAAATTATTGTTAAATGATTCATGATTGTTTAGGTAAGTGACGGTTAATATGAAATGCTCACTTTTCTCATTGTCCCAAAATTTCTTTTTTTTAACCAATCCATTTTTGCATTCACTCGTGATTATTATTTCACATTATACATCCTCACACTACCACAAAATTGATTTTTACCCTTTGTCTAACTTTTTTCTAAACTAGCCTCATGCTCTCCAATGAGAAACTAATCCTAATTTTTCATGTTCTTTATGACAATTTATTTTATGATATGGCTCTTGGTAGGTATTTTTAAATATAAAACATCATTATAGACCTCATTTTGATCCATTTTTGATAACTAACCTCAATTATTTTCTTTGATACTCATCAAATAATGTTTGACCCATTACATGTTATAACGTAGATTACATAGAATTTCACTCTCTTGAACAAAGAGTGGACAAAAATTTGGGGAAAAATGGAATGATCATCATTCTCATTGTGGGATATAACAATACTCTCCATGATGGAGGTACACATGGGAGATTCAAGAACCTTCATTTCATCCCATTCATTATTGATACGATCTTCTCCATTAAAAGGAAAAAAAAAAAAGATTCATACTAACATTCATACTATCTTCACATTGGGTCACAAGGAAATGGTTGAATGATTAGAACTCACATCCCCCAATCTCATTCAATATAACCCTTTTTTATTCATGAGTGGTATCATCCTTGAAAGACTTAAGTACTTTCATACTTATACATTCAGTATTGAGAAGGTCAATTGGAAATGAAAAAGATTCATTTTAACAATCATGTTCATTGAATTTAATCATTCATGTTTTGTCTCCAAAATCCTTTTGGAACTCACAAAATCATTCAAAGGTTTTATCATTCATTGTTAGGACATTCATTCCCTACACCAAAAATACCTATTCGTGCAAAATTTGTCCCTCAATAAATTTTCTTTCCTAAAGATTCCTAAATTACGTCAAACATATTCAATGCTTTCGACATCACCTTAAAATGCTTTGGATTTTCCCATAATTCTCTAGAGGATGTTTACTTGGTAGAATAATGGCTGAAATGGCCTTTTTAGGCCTCTAGATAAAGTTGTATTTTATCGATTCATAATGAATTCATCAATAATCTTGGGTAGTCATCCTTGTACACTAAAACAAACTTGAATATGGGGTGCGGATTAATTTGAGGGGAATTTGGCTAGAGGAAGGATTCAAAATGATAGAGAAACATGATTTTAAATAATAGGCTTAGTTGTCATGCTCAAAGTTTCAATTTTTCATGTTATACATTTTGGATGACAACATTTCAATAACCAATCAAAAAGGAACCAAAAGATAACTAATGATTGTATTATTTCCCAAAATAGATATCAATTATAGAATTTAAACCTTAAAATCTTTAGGCTAAATCCTAAAAGCCGGAAAAATACCTATGTACTAACTACATTAGAATTTGAAAAGTTATATTCTAAACCGTGACTAATGGATTTGTGATACTAGTTCCATAAGGTGCAGGGTGACCCTAAGTTCTAATATTTTACGCTTATTTCCTAAATCTAGAAATATTCCAATGAATCTGGACTCTTGTATTATAAGTTTTGGAAGAAATCTATCACCGTTTGTTCCTATATTGGATTCCATTTTTGTCTATGCTAGATTCTATTTGTGTGAGTCATATTCCACATCACTAGGTGAGTCATCTCACTTAGGTGATATCATAGGTCTATGTCTCATTTAGTGGTCATTATGGTATTCCCTTATGCTTCAGTGCATCATATGCATCATTGGGAGTTCCTTTTATAGTCTGAGAATTTAACACCCCCTCTCCACTCGAGTTGATATGATTGCACCATTGGGGTTTACACAACACACTTTATATGTACACCCCATTAGATCTATGAGAAAGGGTGAGATTTTATCCTTAACAAATTTCTTCCCATTTTTTCAATATTTGCATACACATTTGGTTGATGCTCACTCAAATTGAAATCTTTTCACGATGTCATTTGCACATCTATGGATGTTCGTGTCATCCCTCATGATTCTCTTGATCTGGGTAATCCCACTCTCATTCATGCTATCGAGTGCATGTTGTGGATCCATGTAACTCTTTAGTGTTTTCATGTCTTTTTCTATATTTTGTTTGTGATATATAATTTCTAACTATAGTTTCATAATGGTTGTTCTATCGTGTGTTTTAGTGCACTGATTCGGGATTCATACCTTGTTTTTGGTTTTGTGTTTCTATTTTTTGGGTTTCTGTGGCTCCACAATGTTTTCCATCCTTGTATGCATGTTTTAAGGACTTTAACATGCATTTTTGAGGTCTAAAATTTCAGGGTTTAGTGTTTCTTGTCCAAGATTTGAAAGGTGGGAAGTTGGTTCTTGGGATAAACTCGACCTAGCTCACCGAGATGGGAACCAGAGCTTCCCTTTGCTCACTTCCACTCACTTTATCTACAACTTGTCACCCTACCTTACCTCACTAAGCTCAACTTGAATTGTGTTTCAACCTTGGTCCTCTACACATGACTCTATTTTGTTTGGACTTGAGCTTCGTTTCGATGGCTCGACCTCCTCTCTGTGATTTTATTCTTATTTTCCTGAGATGCTTTTGAGTTCATCTCCTATTGGTGTGTTTCTTAAACTCGATCTTTACACCATCATTTCCTCTCTAGTTAGTCACCTTACCATTGTTTCTATTTTTTATTTTCTGAGATCCTTTGGCTAGCTCATTGTATCCTCCTATGATTCATGTTTTCATGCCTTAGAATTTCCAGATCTACCATTTGACAATGCAATCATTTCACCAACTTCCTTTGAAACCCTTTAGAACCACTAAATGAATCATTCTTCCATGCGGGTCTCCTCAGAAAATTCTAACTTCTTCCTTGGCTTCCCAACTCACTTCTAGCTTAGCGTTTGACTCAGCGATAACTTCCTGTGTAGGTGAGCCTTGACTCTCCCAAGCTACACCCTTGAGCTTCCGAACCACGTGGACCCTTCCTTACACCCATGTCAACATATTTTCCACCTTTTCATGGCCTCAAACCCATCCGTATGGTCTTTGTCCCACTACTAGGTCAGATAACTCATGACATTAACTTTATTTTTATGACCAAATCGGTGACTCCCAATGCTTAGCTCACCGAATCCATCAATCCAAATCACCACAACATCCCCATCTTGCCCAAGTATCCCTCCATGAACAGTTGGCCTCTCCATCGACTAGCGCTCAGAAAGATCCCATTTAGCTCGCTAAATAGTTATCTGGCTTACCATACATAGCTCACCACCCTAGCTCACCCAAATCTCCGATATGCTCCCTGAGCTGCCTCTAAGTTGGGATCCCTTTGTATCCCGAGTGAGCTCTGGACATCCCCTTTTCCCATTTATTTCAATTTTTTTGTATTTTCCTACCTTTTTCATTATTGTGTAAGTAATTAAAGGGGGAATTTAATAAATATTTATTGTAATCATGTGGGAGTATTTTTGTCAGCTCTCTTTTCAAGGTTTTGGGCTTTCTGGGCCACTTTTTTGGCTTGTGCTTTGGAGCTCTCTTCTTCGCCTAAGGCTAGTGGACATTGCTTCCATAGCCTTATGGCAAGAGAGCTTCCTTTTGCACTTTGATACACATTTCTCTCACATCAAGGATTGTTTTGTACCTTGTCTCTTACACTCTTTTGTGCTTGATTGCATGTGTTCCTCTGCTTCAAACTTAGGACTTCATTGTGGCATTCACTCTCGCATGACTTTTCACCTCCTGCGAGGTAACTAGTCAACTATATGATGTCACACGAACACACCTTATTGTATTCACACACTATCTTATAAATTTCCATATACATGGGAGGTTATGAAAGTTCTTCATGGGTGTTGTATTTCTTACGGACGTATTATCAACTAATTCTAACGTCTTGTATTATTACACCCTCTTCTTCCTGTTTCCATTTCCACATCATAGAGGATTATCTTTCTAAACTTCAGCATTATAGGATCATGTAATAACCTCTACCAATTATTATTAGGAGAGATAAATATTCAACTTAGCATGCTTTCATAGAATTCTACTTCACCAAAGAGGGTCTTGCACACTTTGCTTACTTGGGCTAGTTCTTGAACCCACCGATTCTAGTCGTATTGACAACTTTCTTAACACTTGTGGCCATGTTGTGGATCACTTATATTTTTATCACTATACCTCTTCACATTCATGTGGAAGACTAAGATCCTCCCCATCGCATCTAGAGAATCTTTCATTCCATTTTTAGATACCCTTCACATACCGCCACCATTGTTGTTGTTCATCCAGTTGTCTCTCTTCTTCTCCATGTGATGGTAGTTCCATTGAATTGGAATCACTTGGCTCAACTTCTAATGATGAGGATTATTCTCTTAATTATAATTCTTGGAGTATCACCGAGGAATCCTCTCCACCTCTCACTATTCTAGAGTGTGTTGAAACCCCTCCCATCTCATCATATATTGAGTAGTTTCCATCTTATCCTCATACTTATCATTGCATGATCTTCCCTTTGAATTCTAATGTATGAGGCCCCTTCCACTTCTCTACCTCCATTGGATGACATATACTTGTCTGACATTTCTCTTCTATTTTTGACCCCCCTCATTGGGATAAGTATCTACCCGACCTTGGTTGTCATTTTATAGAATCCAATTGTGATGCACTACAAGTTCCTCTGCCTTCTATAGGTGACTTAGAGGAGTTCATCATCTCCATTATTATGAGTACCCCATTTGGGACTCTTATCACTTCCACTTTTCCATAGAACTTCATTGATCCACCCTCTATTGTAGATATCTTTTCTATTTTGGGGGTTGTTATATTTCCTTCAAATCACTTGGACATCCTTTCTATGTTTATTCTTCATCTACACTCGACAATTCAACACATGTGGCATCATTACCTTTGATTCCTTGGCACTCCATTACTAGACCTATGTCAAACTTCTATGGACCAGACTTAGATCTCTTCAAGCTGGTGCCTTCGGTTTCCTTCAGAGTGGGAGGACTTATAACACTCCATTTTTTCCCTTCCTAGGGGTAGGCACTTAGTTTGGTGATGGTGGATCTTGTTCGGTCTAGAGGTAGAGGAACACATCATTTATACTCTTACGGAAGACCTCCTATAGTTGTAGAGTTCTATAAATGGCATATTTTGTGCTCCTCTCATCTCCCTTTTCTTCTCTCTTCTTCATCTTTCGAGATATTTCCCCTTTGTTCATGGGTACCTTATCGGTATTTTCAGTGGTAAGGACCCATCTTTGCATATTTCTTAGATTAAAGAGTGTTTTTCTCTTATGGTGGATGTTTTTCCCACTATGTTTTCCTTCACTTCTTCGGATTCTTTATTGCACATGGGTACCTCATCAAGCTTCAATGTCGAACACATTTCTCTCTACTAAATTTACGCCTCATCCTAAGTTTTAATTAAGGGGGGTGTTGGTGTGAGTCGCATTCCACATCACTATGCAAGTCATGTAAATTAGGGAGATCGTAGGTCTTCGTATTATTTAGGGGTCATTATGATATTCCCTTATGCATCAATTTTGCATATGTGTCATTGGGAGTTAGTTTTCTATTCTAGGAATGTAACTTCCCCTCTCCACTCAAGTTGTCATGATTACAGACTTGGGGGTTACCCACCACCCTCTATATGTAGACCCCATTGGATCTATGAGATAGAGTGATATTTTTTTCTTAACGAGGTTGTGCGCCTTTTTTCAATATTTACATACAAATTCATTTGATTCTCACTCCTCTTGAGATTTTGTCATGCTTTCATTTTCACATTATCCCTCATGATCATCTTGTGCTCTATGTTTTAACACACTCTTTCATATTACATTATTACTATTATTGGACTTATTGGAGTTTTAAATTTATTATTATTGGATTCTAATTTCCCTATTTTTGGATTCTAATATCATTATTTTTTAGATTTTCATGTTGGGAGTATGCCAGGTTAGTGGCCGCTAACTATTATAAGGCATGATCCTATTGGATTAAAAATAATAATAACCATAAATTCCCACAAGAACAATTTCAAAGTGTAAGCCATGCAATTTGAAAAGGAAATGCTAGCACTTTCCTCACACTTTGAAAGTGCAAAATCCTAGATGTAAGGTTCATGGCTTCTAACTATCATAAGTCATGTGAATGTTCTATTAAATTAAAAATAAAAAAATAACAATAAATACCTATAATAGAAAGTTTGAAGTGTGAACCTTACACTTTTAAATTTTGAGCCTCATATTTTCAAAGTTACAAGACTCACACTTTCAAAGTTGCAATACTCGCACTTTCAAAGTTGCAAAAAATGTGAGGATCACACTTTCAAAGTGTGAGCCTTATAACTTTTAAATTCAGTGCCTTGAAAATTTGAAAGTGAGAGCCTCTCAACTTTGAAATTTTAATCCTTGTACTTCCAAAGTTGTGAGGATCACACTTTCAATGTTGATTATGTGCATCCTTAATATTGGCATTGGCCTCAAATGCTAGTGGTGTTATTTTTATTTCTAGTGGAACTTATAATAAAATTACATGCTCACCCCAAAATATACCTTATTTTTATGATTCTCCCAAAATATGACCTTTTTTGTTTGATATTATAATAGTGAAATTATTACAGCAAAATAAGGAACTTTTTACTGATTGGTCTTTCTATTTTTGGGGTAATTTTATTTTAGTAGAAATAATGCTATGTTTTCTTATCTCAGTCATAACATTGTAACAACTCAAGTATTCATTTTTAGATTATACAACATTAAGTTCACTATTATTTATTATTATAAACTATATCTCTGAGTTATCATTAAAATTGGATAACATAATTTGGAGTTATGTATATCAAAAATTAAATTACTGTGAAAGATAATAGAATTTATACTTGTAAATTACTCCATTATACATATAAATAATGATTCACTTACTTCCATGAGGAATAAAATGAAATAATCCTTGACACAATACATGAAAAACGTATTTGAGAAATGCAGTCATACACCTGCAGAGTAACATTAAACCAATATTATATAGTTTACATCAATCAAAAGACTCGTTGTGCCATAACTGTATTCTTCGTGAGTCAAGAAATCCCACCACCTTTTTACAAGTGTTCATCATGTTGACAATTTTTACACTTGCACAAAAAAAAAAAGAAACTCAAAAATTTGTTTACGATGGAAGGCATTGATGAAATGGAACCAACTAGAGGGATGCATTATAATTTTATAGTGTTTTGAATTGGAGTAATTGATTAAATACGTGTAATCTACAACTATGTGTGTTGTTACAAAATGTAACACCTCACATAGACTATCGTTCCATGTTTGTCTTCAGCAAGGAAACACAAAATCTGAAGGGCTAATGCATTTCCTTGATGAAGGTGGGAATCACAATTTAGGTGAAATGTTAAATCTAGAAACAACAAATAGATTTATAGTTTACATGAAAGAGAGTTCATTATTAAAGTTACATGTACTTCAAAACTCATTATTTCTACATTTTTAAATACATTTAATTATGTGATTGAGTTATTTATTTCATTATATAATCATTATCCATCATAAAAGATGAATTTAGAAAGAAGTATACAAATCAGTTACAGAAATTAATGTTATTTATTCATGAAGAAATTCAATGCTTCCCACACAAGCCATGGGATGTAACTCATAACTAATGAAGAAATAAGTACATGTGTATAAAGCTAAAAGTAAAAGAGCATAAAGGAAACCCATCATTGCCTTGGATTTTCTTCTAATCTTCTTGTCTCAAGTTCCAACTCCATCTTTCATCCATGTTGCAAGAAGCTAGAAGTGTGTTAGAGTAGGTATTTACCTTAGCTCATGTTCACCTAGGTAATTTATTTACCTTTATTGTATTTATCCTCACCCACTTATATGTGTAGATATTTATTTTTATTTGATATTAAGGGGATATTATCTATTCGTTAGGTATAGTTCTTTCCCGTATCTATGGTATTGACTAGATCCTTGATGTCTAGTTCTCTCCTAAATCTATGGACTTGACTAGTTCTTTGATGACTAGTTCCTTCCTTGATTAATGGATTTATCTACGACCTTGACTGGTTCTTAGATTGTTATTCCTTGCCTATTAAAGAAAGGCCCATTCTCATTGTATTTTATTGAGTTCCATAATAATATATGATATTGTTGCTCATTTGTTTGCAAAGGTTTATGTAAATTTATTTAGTTGAATTAATTTCATCTTATTGATCGTGGTGTTTGATTAGCATTTGTGTTTTTGGATTGGTACAACAGGGTTATCATTCCTTTTATGGTATCAAAGAAGGAGATTGTTATTAACATTCATTTGTAAATTTTATTTTGAAAATGTGGTTTTTTTTATATTCATATATTTGGCATTTGTTTGTATGTTTTTTTTACGTGTAGTTTTATGTAAAAAAAATCCTTCCATTGGATTTGGAAGGTGGAAAAACCCTAAGATTGACTGTAAACTTGATCATTTTTGGAGGCATTCATTTTTCCATCTTTTTTTAATTATTGTGGAGATGCAGAATGGTTCATGTTAGAGTTCGCATCAATAAGAGAAAACCCGGAAAATCAATTTCTCTATTTTTTGAAGTTTTTCAAGATCCGTAATGCATTTTTTTTTGTTATGTTGGAACATTCTCGATTGGCATGAAATAGGCGGTTTTAGGAAAGATGTTTCTTTCCTATTTGTAGGGGTCTACTACGTTGGTGTGCACGTTTTGCTATATTGGGAAAATCTACAAGCTACTACTTTTTTGGCAGCAAAGGTCATTTTGACACATAGTCCATAAATAATAAGTTTTACCAGAAAGAGCAAAACAAGTAACACACCCCAAAATAATAAGTTGTGCCCTTGGTCATATGGTATGGTCATATGAGGTCTTAAAGCTCGTGATTCCTAGTAGGTGCTTAACTCCAGCCCCCTTTCATTTATTTGTGTGGTTAAGGAAAGAGCATTTTATTTTATTTTAGTGGCAACCAAAATAAATAGCAGAGCATACAATTTTTAAGCTTGTATCTTTTGATCAGCAACTCGGATTTGAGTGCAATATTTTACAAAAGTGCTTGTTTTTTCATGCTCTTTCCCTTGGAAATATTTATTTTGAGAATCACACTATAATTATAAAGTTCCATATTGTAACACGCACTCAATTATAAAGTTCCAAATTTGGGTGGGTGTTGTAATCACTTGTGGATGTAATTTTAGGTGTTGCACTTTTGGGTGTTGCATTCTTGTATCTATCATGGGTTCTAAGAATGATATGATTTTCTCTGAAGTGTGTGGACTTCAAGATGATATTGTAAAATTTTTGGAATAAAATATATCACTCAAGAAGCAAAATTATCTTCTACAAGCACTCATTCATGATAAGGATACACTAATACACTCACTACAACAAAAACTTGCTAGCTTATAACATCGCCATCATATTATGGATTGTCATATACATGATCCTATTCCAACTTGCAGTTATTTATCTCACACCCACTAATCTTGATATGTTAGTTTCTGAGTATATTATATCTCCTGATGCTCCTAAGCCTATGAGGCTTGTTACTTACATGTTCTTCCACATATGTGCCTATTGCAGTAACACATGATGTATATCCTACTTCTACTCATATGCATGGCTCTTTCGAGAAGCATACCACTGCATTTGGTTCTCACATGCTCTATTTTATGGGTTTCACTAGTGGAGGTATTGGCAAACATTCATAGGGTTTTGTTTCTCCTATTCCACATGTTAAGTGGAATTCTCACCATGGCATTGGTCTTCGAGTAGTTACTTCATTAGGATCACACATTTTCGAGCTCCTACTTTTGTTCACTTGACTCTTATCAAGGATCATGAGCTCCACATGAGTTCTACACCTTCACTCAAGCTTGAGAAACTTGATATTTCAACTTTCAAACATGATCAACTTAACATGCATTATGATGTTCCTTTACATGAACCCATTGTGCATTTTGCACCAAGTCATATGTAGACATCTTCTTCATCCATACATGTTTATTTGGGGTGGATATATGATCACTCATGGCGAGACATAGGCATTCCTTGAGAGGACCCTACAGGCATGGTTCCTCCACCATTCATCCTCTTGCTCTACTTTCTATACCTTTTGCATTGTAATTCTCTTTGTTTTGATCATTTTATTTAGCAGTGTAGTGTATCTCTCTTGTTGGTTGAGAGATTTTATATCTGTATTTTTGACATTTTTGGCATGTTGACAGTCTCTCTTGTGGGGTAGCTATTCTAATGAAGCCCAATGTTATTTTTTTAGTGCTCGAGTAGTTGATTTTGGGTAACTAATACAGATTTGAGGTGTCACTCTACACATTCAATAGTATGGGAGGGGTGTAGTGTTGATACTATTCTTCATGTTTATCTCCTTGCCTTATTAAATTTTCTTGTTTTGGATTGTGGCACTCCAATTTATTTGGATCTTGTGTCCTTGCCTTGTTTTCTTGGTTGTTCTTGGATCATGGCACACCTATTTGTAGTAGTTGATCGATTATGTTTGGTGTTTTTTTACACTTTCGACATCACTCATTGACAGTCTCCTTGTATGGAGCTATCTTGGTGAAGCCCAATATCATTTTTTTTAGTTTTATTATCAAACAATGTATTCAGACCATAGTGCACACCAAAATTATTTAGCATTGTATGATTTTTTTTTGAGCCGAGCTTCTTGGGATGCCTTGCAGTGGTTTCTTACTCTCTTTACTTTGTTGTTACTAGTTTTGGGTACCTTGTGTTGTCCCTTTTTCCTGTTATTGTACACAAGTACCTCATAAGGCTTAGTTGTCGGGACTCATACTATGGACATGTTACTTCTATTTTATACCCTAGCTTCACTGAGGGGGTGTTAGAGTAGGTATTTACCTTAGCTCATGTTCACCTAGGTAATTTATTTACCTTTATTGTATTTATCCTCACCCACTCATGTGTGTGGATATTTATTTTTATTTAGATATTAGGGGATGTTATGTAGTTATTAGGTATAGTTCTTTCCTTGATCTATAGTATTGACTAGATCCTTGATGTCTAGTTGTCTCCTAAATCTATGGACTAGACTAGTTCTTTGATGACTAGTTCTTTCCTTGATTTATGGCTTGATCTACAAACTTGACCGATTCTTAGATTGTTATTCCTTACCTATATATGCAAGGCCCATTCTCATTGTATTTCATTGAGTTCCATAATAACATATGACATTGTTGCTCATTTGTTTGTAAAGGTTTATGTAAAGTTATTATGGTGAATTAATTTCATCTTATTGATCGTGGTGTTTGATTAACATTTGTGTTCTTGGCTTGGTATGATCTAGTAATCATTATTTTTAAAGTGTACCTAAAAAATAGAAGGAAATGACATCGGTGGAGATCTCAGGGTTTGATCTATACTCATTTACTATCTAACTACATGCAAATATATTTCTTAATCTTAGAAGTCTAAGGTACATCGAGACGGATATAGAATTGATAGATCAATACTCTATAGTAGCACATATGATTACTAGAATCATTACAGAAAAAGAAAGAGAAAATAAAAACTATGGACATAAGGAGGCTAAAAATCCTAATTTTTTTTTCTTAAGTGTGCAGGTACATGTAGTAGATGAAGAAAACAAAAGTATTTTGCATAAATGATTACTGTACTAAAAGGAAATACTTCCTAAAGGAATATAGATGGTACAAGTTGTGAGTTTTTCCAAGAAAAATAAAAATGCAAGTAGAAAACATCTATTTTCATCAAATTACAATCAAGTATAAGGTACCAAATGAGTATCAGAATCTACAGAAACTTCTCAAATAAGGTATGATCTATAGAAAGAAGGCATTGGAACACTAAATCAGAAGTGAGGAAGTAGAGTACAAGTAACAGCTCCTAATTTTGGGAAAAAAAAATCATCAAAGCACAAAAACTAAGCAAGGGTATCTTTCTAGTTTTAGTGAAAAACAATTCTTCAAGAACCCATGAAGAGAATAATTACAGGAGATACTAAAAAATAAGAAAAAATCCAAGGATCTAGATGAAGAAAAGGAATAAGTGTAAGAGAATAGTGAAAACAAATGAGCTTCAAAATTCACAGGATAAATTCAAATTTTCAAACAAAATGCAATTAATTCATTTACGAATATAGTATTTTCATCAAATCAGATATTAGAAAGAGATAAAATATGTGCAACAAGTAACCTTTCATATCTACAGTTTCTGAGAGCAAATTACAGATATTTCAAAACAAGGGAATATGCATCAAGAGATCAACTTTCCAAGCATTAAGGCACAAAAATTTACAGGTTTGATGGAGAAAATTTTAAGATTTTATGATGGTCTTCTAAAGTGCTGAAATCCAAAGAAATAGTTTTGGACTATGCACAATAAAAGTACAGAAACCAAATCTTTCACATGATATAATAATCAATGTTAGTTGGAAGTATGTAACTTTTGTATGGGTTAATTCAAATATAGTGCAAGCTGTTACAACATAATTTTTAGGCTACAACCATAAGAATCTAAGCTTCGTAGATCAGAATGAAGTTTTTTTGCATAATGGACAATAACATGAATGAAGGTTGTAGATGCTCAAGACAGACTTACAAGTATATAGCATGTGATCCATCAAGAATAAGCTACAGTGAGTCAAAATCACAAGTCTTCCATGATATATCAACAAATGCAAATGAAAAATTTGTGCCTCAACTCAGTTTCAGATCCAAAGCAAGCTACAAAGTGGTCATTTAAGGTATGGACTAAATATAGTAATACAAAGAGTAGATGAGTTGATCTTTGCAAAAGGTAGATATGAGACAGATTACAGTCATGAAATACAAGTACTTCAAAGTTCAACTCAAAGTGAATAAGATGTAACTATTCAATAACCAAAAACACAGATGATCCAATACAAGTTTAATATTGTTGTTTAACAATGAAACAAAGATACATAAGCCTTGAAATAGAATGCATTTCATCCCAATCTTTGTAAAAGATACAAAGTTATAGTTTGATATACAAATGGATGTAATAGTTCAAACCCAACTCAATTCAAAGGTACATTATATCTTGAACAGTCGAAAGATCACTTTGTAAAATGTAACTCAACTAGATGAAACATCATAATCATGCATAGTCAAAGAAAAGGTGTATCAATATATACTTGCTTATAAGTAGCCATTGTCGAAAATCTAAGTAGAGATAATGATAAAGCTGCAAGTTCATTTCCAATCTATAGTTATTTGAAGAACATATATACAAATTAACAACATTTTCATAATTCTTTAGTGAGAATTCTAAATCAATAAGAGCTTCTTTATGTGTAAAAGTATGAGATGATATTTTTCAAGCATACAATGTCCATCAAACAAAGAAGAACTTCAAAGAGCTTCATGTTTTATCTTTCACTACACAACTAAATTTTCAAACCAGAAATGAGTTCAAGAGATAGGTTTCTAATAAATAAGATATTGAAATTCATTATATACGGGTAAAAAAATGCACAAATGTTCATAGAAATTTCCATTAAGAGTAAGAAAATAGCAACATACAAAACCCACTTCATCTGGTTTGTATCGATGAAGATTCGAGCAATTGAATAAAAATACCTAAAGGGTGGAGCAAGGAAACAAAAGGAAACAAAGCTCGTTTAGAGGCGATTAATGGAAAATAACAAAATGACTCATTGATACAAAATAATGCTAGCCAAAGATGAAAAAACGTTCTTTTCACATAATACTCACAAAATGAAGATTATAGTGTTTATAAAGCAAAAATCTCATAATAGAAAATAATTTTATCCTCGAAGTTTCCAATAGGAAATGTATAGTCATAGTTTTGAGAAATGAAAGTCGAAATGAAGCAATAAAAAATATATATTCAAGTTCTAAGACATCAAAACAAGCTATAACCAAAGTGAGCAAGAAATAGCTCAAAATAACAAAATGAGAAGAAAATATAGCTCAAGTGCAAGAAGAAGCTACACCATGTTTGAATCAACATCCTTTTTCCAATGTAATTTTATGGCATCAAAGTTTTGGGAAGGTCAATTTACAAAATTAAAACTAAGATTATCTACTTCAAAGTGGCCACATAAAAACCTGATATGCAAATCCACAAGGCTCAAAATGATGGTTCAACAAGATTCACCAAAAGCAAACCCTCACTCGGGATTAAAGAAGTTGAGAATAGAATAGCCTAGGATATAAAACTTGCAATATTTCATAAATCAAAAAGGGTAAACAGTTGTAATAAAGACTTAAACAACATAACAATACAAGGTTGTGACTCTAAATACAGAGAGTATGCAAAACAAATACCTAGATGGAAATAGAACAATAAGCTCAACTTACCAAAAGAATGATGGCCACAAGACCTCATGGGAGCTTGATATAAGTGCATAATGACAAAAGAACTAAAGATATGACTACCCAGAGGACATTCCACTTTTAGAATGTCTGCAGAAGCAAAAGACACAGATAGAGTGTGAAAATAAAAAATATCGGTTCTTATTAAATGAAAAAAATAAAGGTTTTGTTCATTGTTTATATATAGTAAAGGGTCTCAAAGAAACGGAAATATCGATCTCACAAATGATAAAGTTCACCTTCAAGAGGAGATCTGCGAAATGAACTAGAAATCTTGAGTTTAAAGCTTCCAAAGAAATGGCTCCATCATGAGCAAAAGATAGATAAAATGGCATCAAGCCATGCCCCAACTCACCATCAACAACAAAGAGTTCTTCAAACTCGAAACCTCCAACAATGGAAAAAGGATGCACAAATTGTTCAAAAACAACAAAGAAGTTGAGTTCCATCCCTCGTAGAATATCCAAGCATAGAAATACCAAGAAATATCGCACTAAACCAGGCCCAAAAAAAAAAATAATGATGGTCCCTCTTTTCGAGCTTGAATCGAGTAAAAAAATAAAAATAAATGTATTCACAATTGCGAGAGATATAGAGAGCTCGAAAAGAACATATTCATGGTGGGAGATAAAAATTATCCAGTGCTTTGCCACTTGAAACGAGCAAGATAAATGAAAAAATGATAAGCTCGATTAGCTTTTCAACTAAACCTAACTCATCCTGAGTTAGCATTAGCGGCCATAAATTACAAGTGCAGGATTGATCGATGTACATCAAAACCTAATCCATACACCCAATCGTAGAAAAATTTGAGCATCAATGATCAAGATCGATAAGTACTAAGATCGATGGTGGAGAATAGATACATGGTCAAAAACTACCCCATTTCCAAGGTTCGGAAGATCAATGGTGTATATGAAATAGGACCAATGTCAAATGGCCATGGATTAATCTCAGGATCGAAATCAATGCAAAATACATGATCAGAAAATCAATGGTGTAGCTTCATACATTACTATGATCAATGGCAGTGGATCAACAACATAATCAATGCAAACTAACAAATTTCCACCGACAATTCAAACCATGGGGTGAGTAATCGTCAAAAGGGGCTAGTCCTATTATTTGAAAAATCAATTGCATTGACCTATTAAAGGTCCAAAACCATAGTGCAAAAAAAATCAAATACCGACAACGATGATCAAATGATTTTTCAAAAAAAAAGGCCAAAACTATAGTATATGCCATCCCTAATAAAAAAGGTGGCCGATCGGTATGACAACCAATGATTATCAAAAAGGTAAATTTTACCTTATTATATTATGCAATGATGGTAAAAAAGGAACCCAACAATATGATACATACCATCTAATGATCCAAGGAAGCTTAAATTATTAATCAAAATCTTAAAACATCAAACCTTATTCTATGTTGAATATCCAAAGTATGTGTTATATGGAGTGCGAATGGGACCAAACAATAATACACTATGATCAAGTCAACAAAGGTGGCCAAGTACACATATGGTCAAGATACATGCTAAAAGGCTAAGATTAGAAATGACTATACCTTAAAATTTCCCAAGGAACCTCCACATAGTATTATTCTCTTACACATGCATGGACGTGGTCCCCACAGGAGAACAATTTTTGAGTTGAAGATAAATACACTATTTTGCTTGCAGGAGAATAATATTATACATGTAATCTTAAAGGGACAAAGATGTCATTATCAACATGAGTTATCCTTCTTGCATAGATGTCAACATCAAAGATAAAGAAGACCCTTTTGACATGCTAATTACCATATTTTTAACAAAAAAAAAGGGTATTATTATTGTACACATACCTGCAAGTGGTCCCCACACATTGGTTGAATGTTTTTCCAAAGCATTGAAGACAAAGGAATTGTTTTTCTCACACAAGGATATTAATTTTTTGCATGTGCATTTGAAAGGTGTTAAATTTATCATTGCAAGTGGATCAAATTACAAGTGTCACATCAGCGAAGAAGATAAAGATTGCATGCACATTGGAGAAGACTTTCACAACAAGAAAGAGCTATTATTAGCTAAATTATTCATCCAATTTTAATAAAAATAGACCATTCAGCTATACTTTGACTTGATTGTATAACCAAGGCTATTAATGTCTCATTGTAATTAGCATGGCTATTTTTATTTCTTTGTTTATTCATGATAAAGGGGTAAAATTAGCATGCATGGGCAAGTACAAATTTTAGCCTATTTTTAGGATGGGTTGGGTGAATAATTTTACTATATATTGTGTGCATTAGAAAAACACAACAAGAGGACTTTTTGGACAAAGGAGTGTTGAAGCAATTTTCTGCCAGTTTTGCCTTGAATGAGAACTAGTTTTTCCTTTCCAATTATTTGCAGTGGTGTGTATCTCTTCATTAATTATTGTGAATGTCAATTCCCTTATTAATCATCTTACCTTGCTATAAAATCTAGTATTTTCTGCATAATCTTAGTGTGCATGTTTATCTTGTTGTGTTGTTATGATTTATCCCTCAATACATAAAGTGTTTTTCCTTAATATTCTACTAAAAACCATTGGTTCATGCATCCAAAATTCATTCTCAATTTTATTGTGCATATACTCAGTCAAATCCCTCAATAAGTTTGGTGTATCACCCTTTTTCAATTTCAGTTACAATCATCTTTTTACCCTCAAAACCCCAAAACAAATAGTTTAGGATACATCAATAAGGAATCGGCCTTGATACTGGAGACTCACCTCAACAATAGGTATACCCACAAACTTGAGGTGTTTCCATTGTATCTACAAAAGTGAGAGATCCAAATAAATCTTAGAACCCTTGTTGTCATCTCTCAACCAGGGTGCATTTTTAAGAGATAATAGTTTTTGGCACGCTCGGTGGGACACGGATCGAGATCATGTGAGATTTACAATGAAAGAAAGTCACTTTTGGAGAAGTAATTTGTGAAAAATTATTCTAAATATCAAAAGATTAATTTGGAGAATCCGTAAGGTTGATTTTAGACCAGTTTTGTAGCATGTTTCATGCCTAAAGTGACTACAAGATCATCGGTAAGAGGAATTCTGATGAGTTTATTTCTTTACCTTTGAATTCGATAAGAAGAAGAAAAGTTTGCAATACCTTACCTTATAATAGACCTTGTTTTGGCAACCCTCCTCCTAATCTTCCTTCACCACATATTAATCTTGTTGTTCAAATCCCAGTTATTCCAATGGCCATACAACCACCTAGAAATTTTGTAACCTTTACTAATGGCAGCCCTTTAGTAATTCAAGTTTACCATGATATACATGTTGCTTCCTAAAAAATTTACCTTCATTCACTAGTGAAAATCAGATTACCCCTACAGAGCACATTAAATATGTTGCAGCCCTTTGTGTTGTCCATAATATAACTCATGAAGATGTAGCCTTAAGACTTTTAGTTGCATCATTTAAAGGAAAAGCTTTGCAATGGTATAGAACCTTAGAAATAGGGAGTATAACAACTTGGGATGAGTTAGGAGAGAAATTACTTAAGAAATTTCAAGACCATTATGATCATTTATCTCTCATAGAACAACTATCTACAATTAAAAGAGCTCCTCATGAATTTATGGCTAGTTTTAACATCAAATTTGCTAGAACTTGGGAAAGAATTCAACTAGTGTTAAGCCTCAAGTTGATCATGTATTTCTATATTATCTCATAGCTTTAAACAATGATATTTCAACTATGATTCAATCTATGAGAGGATAAAATCTCCCAGTAGCCTATGATATTTCCATTAGGGATGAAAAAAGCCTTATTTAAGATGGAAAAGTAGCACCAAGGTCTTCAATGCCTCTTATAGTAGATTTGGCACATGTTCCACAACCTATTACCATTATAGAACAAGTTGTTATAGCTCGATCAAATGATGTATTTAAGGATTTACAGACTATGGGAAATAAGTTAACGTCAATTAAGAACAAATTAGCTCAGCCTAGTAGGCCTTATCAAGCTTCTTACTATAAAAATCAGCAAAATCATCACAATAGGAAGCCTTACTAGAAAAATAAAAATTATAGATAGCCATATCAACCAAGGAAATTTGATCCAAAAGCTCCTAGTTCATCTAGCGCTCTTGTTCCAGTTAATATTATTTTAGAAGAATGGTTTCAACCTTGTAATCAACCTCATTCAGTTTGCCAATTATCTAAATGCATTCCTGAATATAAGCCTTGTTGCACAACCTTAGTCTAAGCATTATTCATGCCTCAAATGGAGGGTGGGAAGCAATATGCTTATAGTCAGAAACCACCATAACATAATCTAGTCAACTTTGGAGAGGAAACTTTTATTGCAGTCACAACTAGGTCTCAAGATAAAGAAAAACAACAAAACAATCCTATTCTATATATAGTCACTAATAAAACAAAAGAGCAAGTCAAAAAATAGCAAAAAACTTTGTTATTCCTTCAAAAATAGCAATAAATTCAGCTCAAAAGGAGCAAAAAATAATTGCAGCTTGATCCCAGAAGAATATTCATACCTCAAATTTCAAAATGTGTTGAATCAAAGTTAGTTTTTGCTAAATCTTATGCTAAAACTATAGAATTTATTTCATAAATGGTTTCTTCTTTTAATATTATTGAGGTAATGAAAAAATATAATATTAATATTTCATTATGGGATTCTCTTAGTATTCTAGGATAGCAAGAGTTACTTTCTTATGAGCTTGCTAAGTTACAAATTTCTTGAAACCAACAAAAAAAAAACTTAAAAAGAAAACTGGTTCTTAGAATAATGGAGCAAGATCATATGAAGGAGATTAAGTGGATGGTTCAAAAGGTTTTAAATTCTCATGATATCAAGAAACCACCATCATTTTATCTATCTTTGATTATTGGGAGAATTTAGTTCATAATTGCATGGTTGATAGTGAGTGCAAGTAGCACAGTAATGCCAAAAGCTATTACAGAAAAATTGGGCCTGCAGTATGAACCTATAGAGAAAAGTGTATTGCAGCTAGACGGAACAACAACTAACACAATTGGCATCATTAGAAATTTGGAGGTAAATTTACATGTTTGCCCAAATGTTACTATCTTGCAATATAATACTGTTGTAGATTTTCCTCCATACTTTGCCTTATGCTTATCAAGAGATTTTACAACAAAGATAGGAGGTTATCTTTCTTTAGATTGGTCATTTTTGTTCTTTACTAAAAGATATAGAACTAAAGTTACTATAAATTCAGATCCTCTGGCTAGATTTCATATTGAGCCTCATGCTTCAAATGTTGTAGCAAATTATGTAGCTTTAGATCAATTTGATTTTGATGTTACAACACATGTTTCTGCACTAGACGATATTTCTAATTTGTTTATGGATGAAAAAACTCAATAAGAACATGTTTATGATCCTTTCAAATAAGCAGAGAGAAGATTTGTTTGGCATTTATTTCTTGTATGAAGAAAATGCACCAATCCCTTGTTGTCCAAAACAGAAAAAATAAGAAAAGGGCTATGGAAGATTCATTTTGATGGAGCTAAAAACAAGAAAATAATAAGGTGCAAGTTTGATGCTCACTTCTCCTACAAATGAAAGGTATTTTTCAACTCTAAGTCTACAATTTTCATGCACTTGTAATGTAGTTGAATATGAATCATTAATTCATGCCTTATAATGGGCCAGAAAAAGAGGTATCAACACCTTGTAAGTTTTGGTGATTCGAGTTACCGATTAATCAAGTGAAATTTTTAATGTGTGTAAGAATTCATTACTAAAATCATACAAACATAGAGTTTCAAACTTAATGGAAGATTTTGATATCATTAACATGCAATCTATTCTAAGAACTGAAAAAAACATGCAAACAAACTTACAGTTGTTGGTGCTAGCTTTGATGTATTAGAATAGATTGAAAACAACAAAGTACAACCACATATAAAGTTGATTATCAAACCTTCAGTACCTAATAATGAAGAAAATTGGCAAGTTTTCAAAGATGATGAACAAATTTGTAGATTTCTACAATAGCAAGAAGCTGAATTTTCTACGATAAATCAAGAAAAATGCAACATTTCTATGGTGATCATATTGTTTAGTTAAAGAAAAACAAGTTTCCCCAAGGATTGGTCACACTAGAAGATATTTTCAGTTTTGATGATCAGTTAAGAAAGGATAAAGGAAAGATTTCAACTCATGTAGATAACTACAAAGAGATCTTGGTGGATGATGAAAAGAAACTATTTATTGGAAAGGTATGTTCCTCAGCTAAAAATAGTCATTTATCAATTTATGTAAAGAATTCAGAGATGTTTTTGCTTGGAAATACCAAGATTTGAGAGGTTTTTATCCCATTTTAGCTCAGCATACAATAGAGTTACAACCAAATTCCAAGCTAGTTAGGTAGAAATAAAGGCCTGTAAATCTGAAGATTAAACCATTGATGAGAAAAGAGTTATCCAAACTAATCAAATCAGGTAATATCTTTCCAGTTAAACATTCAATTGGGTAGATAATCTTGTTCTGCTTTGAAAAAATGATGGATAAATCCGGTTATGTGTGGATTTTAGAGATCTTAATAAAGCTTCATTAAAAGATCATTATCCACTACCCAATATGGATCAAATTTTAAGAATAGTTTCAAGTTTAGATAGGTTGTCTCTTTTGGATGGTTATAGTAGATACAATCAAATTCTTGTGCATGAAGAAGACAGATACAAAATAACCTTCACCATAAAGTGGGGTACTTATGCTTACAAAGAATGGCTTTTGGACTTTCCAATGCCGGTGTAATGTTTCAACGTGCAATGGACATGGATTTTCATAGCTTATTAAATAAATGCATATTGGTTTATTTAGATGATGTTACTATATTTTCAAAGAATTTTGATGATCATCTTATGCATTTAAGGAAGAATTTTCATCTTTGACAGACAGTTTGGAATATCATTAAATCCCAAAAAGTCTATATTTTCAGTCTATCAAGGTAAATTACTTAGACATATTATTTCTAGAAAAGGTTTAGCTATTGATCCTTTCATAATTGAATCTATTTCACATCTATCATTGCCTCATCATAAGAAGGCACTACAAAGTTTTCTTGGAAAAATCAGCTTTGTTAGAAGATTTGTTCCATATTTTATAGCATTAGTCAAGCCATTAACAACTATGTTAAAGAAAGATAAAACTTTCTCTTGGACCAATGAATTAAGAAAATGATTTGAAGCCATCAAGTTAGTTATTTCACAAGCTCCTACCCTAGAAAATCCAAAATTTGATAAGTATTTTACAATGCATGCACTTGTAGGAGATGAAACCATTTCAACCACATTAACTTAGGGTAATGATGAAAATACTAAGCACCCAATTGCTTTCTTTGGGAATAGTTTGCATGACTATGAGACAAGGTACACTTTTCTTGAAAAAAGTACTTTATGTAGTTAGAGGATTAAAGAAATTCAAGTACATGCTTTCCAATAATAAGATACATGTCTTAGTCTCTCATCTAAGTGTTAAAGCATTCTTGTTGAACAAAGAACTGAATGAGAAGAGAGAAGGCTAGATTACAAAGGTTATGGAGTATGATGTTGACATCTATGTTGTAAAAATAGTTTGAGGAAAAGGATTGTGTGAACATATAATTACTTATATGGAAAACTAACAAGCTAAAAAATCAGAAAATTTAGAACAACATGCTGAAATCACGTATCAAGAGTAAAAATCTTGGTACAACTTGAAAATCAGCAACCATAACTCATTCAAAAGTTCAAGAATCAAGATGGATGACTGATTTGGTTAATTACTTACCACACGGTACTTATCTGAAAGGTATAGATAAGAATAAATGAATATATTTCAGGTTACAAGTTGTACCTAATGTTTTCATTGATGGTGTGTTGCTTAAAAGGGATATAAATGGAATTTTTGTGCGATGTATTGATTATAATAGAATTCAACAACTATTATCCAAGTTTCATGAAGGACCTACAGGAGGTCACTTTTCAGCACATACTACAACCTTAAAAATTATGAAATTTAGTTACTATTGGCCCAACATATTCAAACACTATTTCGAATGGATTAGAAAGTGTAGGATGTGTGCTTTATTTGTTGGAAAAGAGTGTTTAAATTTGTTTCCCCTAACGTATATCGGTGGATCATCCATTCATGCGGTGGGGTCTTGATTTTATTGGCATGATAAATCCACCTTTGCCATAAGGACACAAGTGGATCGTGACTACTACAATTACTTTACACACTAGAGCAAAGTAGTAGCTTTGAAACAATCTAACGAGAATTCAACCTTATCATTTGATGAACGTATCATTTACATATTTGGTGTTCCAACAACTATTATTTCAGATAATGTCTTAGCATTTCTTGATGCAAAGGTAATAGATTGGGCTGTCAACATGGAATTTATTTAATTACTTTATCTAATTATTACCCACAAGGTAATGGGTTACCTGAAAGTAATAACAAAATATTTTGAGTATCATCGAAGAATACTCAAGGAGAACCAAAGAGCTTGGCATCTGATGTTATTTTCAGCACTTTGGGATGACAAAGTGACTCCTAAAATATTAGTTTATAATTCACCGTAAAAACTTGTTTATGGACGAGACGAAAGAATGCCTATCTCAGTTGAGTTTCCCGCATTGGATTTATTACATCAGATGGAATTACTTGAGAATGAACCATTGCAAGTTTGTTATGCATAATTAATGGAGCTATAAGAGCTAAGAGAACAAGTTCATCTGAATATGGAAAATAATCAAAGATAGATCAAGAAGACTTTTGATAAAAAGGATAAGTTCAGAGTCTTCAATGAAGGAGACAATGTGTTCAAATGGGATGTTGATCGTGCGAATCCAGAAACCACGTGAATTTTGATACAATCTAAAGTGGTCCTTACATGATTTTAGTTTGCAAAGAACACATTGTATTTCATCTTTAAAGGATGAATGTAGAGGAGCTTCTCATTCCTATGAATGGTATGTTTCTTGAACACTATTATTGAAAAACCTATAGTGTTTGGTTAGAGTAGGATTTCCCTTTTGATAAGTACAATTCACATACATTACAATGTTTTTCAATACAATAGAGTGCACTCGTGCACGTGATCTGGTTCACCAGATGCTTTCCCATATTTAGTTTGTTTTTTGTACAGGTAGATTTTGGTTATATTCTTTGACTCCATGCCCAATGGACAAGAGACAGAACCTAGTCTACAAGATAGAATGCAACACTCCCCACAACATCACAAGAAATGTTGACAATTTTCACACTTGTGCAAAAATAGGCAACTCAAAAAAAAAAAACGATGGAAAGCATTGATGAAATGAACCTAACTAGAGGGATGCATTATAGTTTTATTGTGTTTTCGATTCAATAATTTATTAACTATGTGTAATCTACATCTATGTGTGTTGTTACAAATGTAACACCTCACATATACTGTCATTCCATGTTCATCTTCAGCAAGGAAACACAAAATCCCCAAAGGACTAATGCATTGTCTTGATGAATGCGAGAATCACAGTTTAGGTGAAATGTTAAATCTAGGAACAACAAACAAAGTTGTAGTTTACATGAAAGAGAGTTAATTTTTTAAGTTAGAGGTACTTCAAAACTCATTATTTTGCATTTTTAAATACATTTAATTATGTGATTGAGTTGTTTATTTCATTATAAAATCAATATCCATCATAAAATATGAATACAGAAAGAAGTATACAACTCAGTTATAGAAATTAATGCTATTTATTCATGAAGAAATTCAATTTTCCCACACAAGCCATGGGATGCCACTCATAACTACTGAAGAAATAAGTACATGTGTATAAATCTAAAAGTAAAAGAGTATAGAGAAACCCATCATTTCCTTGGGTTTTCTTCTAATCTTCTTTTCTCCAGTTTAGCTCCATCTTTTATCCATGTTGCGAGGAGCTACAAGTGTACCTAAAAATAGAAGGAAGTGACATCAATTGAGAGCTCAGGGTTTTATTTGTACTCATGTACTATCTAACTACATGAAATGGATTTATTAATATCGAAGTGTAAGGTACATCAAAGAGAGATAAATAATACATAAAGCAAGTATTCTACATTAGCACATATGATTCCCAAAATCATTAAAGAAAAATAAAGAGAAAAGAAAAGCTATGGAACATAAGGGAGGTTAAAAATCCTAATTTTTTCTAACTATTTTCTTAAGTGTGCAGGTACATGTAGCAAATGAAGAAAAAAAAATTTTGCATAAATGATTATTGTACTAAAATGAAAGACTTGTTAAACGAATCTAGATGGTACAAGTTGTGAGATATTCTAGGAAAAAGAAAACTGCAAGCAAAAAATATCATTTTCATCAAATTACAGTCAAGTATAAGGTACATAATGAGTATCAAATCTACAACAACTTCTGAATTAAGATATGATCTATAAAAAGAAGGCATCGAAATAGTGAATCATAAGTGAGGAAGTAGAGTACAAGTAATTGTTCCTTATTTTGGAACAAAATTTTCATCAAAGCACAAAAAATAAGCAAGTCTATCTTCCATTTTTAATGAACAAAAATCTTCAAGAACCCATGAAGAGGATAGTCACAGGAGATACTACAAAAATAAGAAAAACTCCAAGGATCTAGATGAAGTAAAGGAATAATTTTAAGAGAATAGTGAAAAAGATGAGATTTAACAAGTCACATGATAAATTAAAATTTTCAAATAGAATACAATGACTTCATTTCAGAATATAGTCTTTTCATCAAATTAGAGATCAAAAAGAGATCAAATATGTGTAACAAGTAACATTTCATATCTACAGTCCCTAAGAGCAAATTGCAGATATTTCAGAAGAAGGGAATATGCATCAAGAGATCAACTTTCCAAGCATTAAAGCACAAAAATCTACAAGTTTCGTAGAGGCAATTTTTAGAGTTTATGATGGTCTTCTAAAGTGTTGGAATCAAAAGAAATAAAATTTATACAATGTACAAGAAAAGTAAAGGTAGCCAAATATTTTGTAGGATACAGTAATCAATGTTAGTTGGAAGCATGTAACTGTTGTATGGCTTAATTCAAATACAATACAAATGTTACAACATAATTTTCAGGATACAACCATATGAATCTAAGCTATTACAGATCAGAAATGGATTTTTTTACAAAATGGACAATAACATGAATGAAGGCTACAGATTCTCAAAAAAAGACTTACAAGAATAGCCCGTGATCCATCATGATAAAGCTCCAAGGAGTAAAAATAGTAAGTCTTCCATGATATATCAAAAAATGTAAATGAAAAATTTGTGTCTCAACTCAATTTCAGATCCAAAGCAAGCTATACAGTGGTCATTCAATGTATCGACTAAACATAGTAATAAAAATATTGGACGAGTTGATCTTTGCAAGAGATAGATATGAGGCAAATTATTTTCATGGAATGCAAGTACTTCAAATCTCAACTCAAAGTGAACAAGATTCAACTATTCAATAACCAAAAGATAAGATGATCAAATACAAGTGCAATATTGTTGTTTAATAATGAAAAAAATATACATTAAGCCTTGAAATAGAATGTATTTCATCCCAATATTTGTAAAAGATACAAATTTACGAGTTTGATATACAAATGGATGTATTGGTTCAAACATAACTCGGTTCAAAGGTACATTATATCTTGAGCAGTCAAAGATCACATTACAAAATGCAAATCAACTAGATTAAACATCATAATCATGCATAAGAAGTAAAGGTGTATCAATATATGATTTATTATAAGTAGCGATTGAAAAGCTAAGTACGAGATAATGATAAAGCCGCAAGTTTAATTTCAATCTATAGTTATTTGAAGAACGCATATACAAATCAACAACAGATTTCAAAAGGCTTGAATTAGAATTCTAAATCAATAAGAGCTTATTTATGTGTAAAATTATGAGATGATATTTTTCAAACATAAAAACTACATCAAACAAAGAAGAACTTAAGAGAGCTTTATGTTTCATATTTCACTACATAACCAATTTTTCAGATGAGAAACGAGTTCTGGAGATAGGTTTTCAACTAAGAAGCTACTGAAATTCATTATATCCAGGTAATAAAATGCACAAATGTTCATAGACATTTCCATTCAGAGTAAGAAAATGGTAACATAAAAAACCCATTTCATCTAGTTTGTATCTTTGAAGATTCAAGAAACTGAATCAAAATACCTAAAGGGTGGAGCAAGGAAACAAAAGGAAATAGAGCTCGTTTAGAGGACATTAATGGAAAATAGCACAATGACTCATTAATAAAAAATAATGCCAGCCACAAATGGCACAAAACCTCTTTCTACATAATACTCACAAAATGAAGATTCACAGTGTTTACAAAATAAAAATCTCGAATCAAATCCTTTTATCCTCAAAGTTTCCAACAGGAAATGTATAGTTACATTTTTGAGAAATGAAAGTCAAAATGAAGCATTACAACTTTTATAGTCAAGTTATAAAACATCGAACAAAACTACAACCAATGATAAGGAAATAACTTGAAATTACAAACTGAGAAGAAAATATAGCTCAAGTGCAAGAAGAAGCTACAACGTGTTTGAAACAACATCCTTTTTCGAATGTAAGTTTTAGGCATCAAATTTTGGGAAGGTTGATTTAAAAAATTAAAACAGAGATTATCTATTTCATAGTGGCTACATCAAAACCTAATATGCAAATCCATGATGCTCAAAATGATGGTTCAAAAGCTTTGCCAAAAGCAAACCCTCACTCAAGATTTAAGAAATCGAGAAATAGAAGATCCCAAGATATAGAACTTGCAAGATTTCAGAAATAAAAAAGGGTAAATAGTTGCAATAAAGACTCAAACAACATAACAATACAAGGTTGAGACTCGAATACGAGAGACATAAATAAAATTCCCAGATGGAAATGGAATGATAAGCTCAACTTACTAGAAGAATGACGGCCACAAGACCTCGTGGGGAGCTAGATATAAGTGCAAAATGACAAAATAATTAAAGATATGACTACCCGAGAGGCCATTTCATTTTCGAATAATGTCTGCAGAAGCAAAAGAAATAGATATAGTGTGAAAATACAAAATATCGGTTCCTATTAAATGAAAAACAATAAAGGTTTTGCTAATTGGTTATTTATAGTAAAGGGTCTCAAAGAAACAGAAATATCGAGCTCACAAATGATAAATCTCACATTCAAAAGGGAGATTCTCTAAATGAACTAAAACTCTCGAGTTTGAAGCTTTCGTGAAATGGATCCATAACGAGAAAAAGACAATAAAGGTTTTCTTCATTGTTTATTTATAGTAAAGGGTCTCAAAGAAATGGAAATATCGATCTCACAAATGATAAAGCTCACCTTCATGAGGGAGATCCTCGAAATGAACTAGAAATCTCAAGTTTGAAGCTTCGTGAAATGGATCCATCACAAGAAAAAGATAGATAAAATGGAGTCAAATCCATGCCCCAACTCACCATTAATAGCGAAGAGTTCTTCAAAATCAAACCTCCAACAATGGCAAACAGATACACAAATTGTTCAAAAACAACAAATAAGTTGAGTTCCAATCCTTGTAGAATATCATAGCATAGAAATAACAAGAAATCACATACTAAATGAGGCCCCAAAAAATAAAAAAATAATGGCATTCCATCTTTTTAAGAGCTCGAATCATAAAAAAACAATAAAAATATATGTATTCACAATTTCGAGATACAGAGAGCTCAAAAAGAACATATTCATTGTGGGAGGTAAACATTGGATAGGGATTCACCGCTCAAAATGAGAAATCAAATTGAAAAAATGATAAGCTCGATGAGCTTTTCAACCAAACCTAACTCCTCCCGAGTTAGCATCAATAAGACCCAATGAAATTGCAAGTAAAGGATCGAACAACATACATCAAAACCTAATCCAACCACCCACTCAGCATAGTTTGAGCATCAAAAATCAAGATCGATAAGTACCAAGATATACGGTGGAGAATAGATCTGCAATCACCAAGTAACCCTCTCTCATCAAGGTTTAGAAGATCAATGGCGTATATGAAATAGGACCAAGATCAAATGGCCAAGGATTAATCTCGGATCAAAATCAATGCAAACTCCATAATCATAAAATTGATGGTGTAGCTTTAGATAGTACCATGATCAACAAAAGTAGGTCAACAACATAATCATTGGAAAATACCAAATTGCCACCGATAATTTGAACCATGGGGTGAGTCATCGTCAAAATCGTCTAGCCTTATTATTTGAAAAATCATTTTCATTGACCTATTAAAGGTCCGAAACCATAATAACAAAATCAAATACCGACAATGATGATAAAATGATTCTTCAAAAAATGCCAAAAATATATTATATCTCATGTCTTATTAGAAAGGTGGCTGATCACTATGACATGACCAATGATTATAAAAAAGGTAAACTTTACCTTATTATATTATACAATGATGGTCAAAAAGGAACCCAACAATATGATACATACCATGTAATAATTTGAGGCTTAAATGATTAATCAAAAGCCTGAAACATCAAATCATAGTCTATTTTGAATATCCAAAGACTTATCCAAAGTATGTGTTATATGGATTGCGAAGGGGACCAAACAACAATACATGATGATCAAGTCAACAAAGGTGGCCAAGTACACATATGGTCAAGATACATG
This sequence comes from Taxus wallichiana var. yunnanensis, assembly GCA_018340775.1. Lineage (NCBI taxonomy): Eukaryota > Viridiplantae > Streptophyta > Pinopsida > Cupressales > Taxaceae > Taxus > Taxus wallichiana. Next base: position 848,909,327 of record CM031235.1, read on the forward strand.
ATAAAAGGCTAAGATTAGAAATGACTATACCTTAAAGTTGCTAAAGAAACCTCCACATTGTAGTATTCTCTTACACATGCCTGGTGGTGGTCCCCACAGGAGGAGGAAATTTTTTGAGTTTAAGACATACATTATTTTGCTTGGAGGAGAATAATATTATGCATGTAATCACAAAGAGTTAGATATTTCATTATCAGATTGAGTTATCCTTCTTTTGAGATGTCAACATAAAAGATCAAGAATACCATTTTGACATGCTAATTATAGGGTATTATTATTGTACACATGCCTCATGCAAAGTGGTCCCCGCACATTGGGTGAATGTTTTTCAAAAGCATTGAAGAAAAAGGAATTATTTTTGCTCACACAGGGATATTAATTTTTTGCATGTGCATTCAAGGGGGAAGATTTGAAAGGTGCTAAATTTATCATTGCAAGTAGATCAAATTGCAAGTGTCACATCAAGTAGAAGAAGATAAAGATTGCATGCACATTGGAGAAGACTTGTACAAACAAGAGAGAGCTATTATTAGCTAAATTTTTCATTGAAGTTTATTAAAAATAGACCAGTCAACTACACTTTGACTTAATTTTTATACCCAATGCTATTAATGTCTCATTGTAATCAAATGGCTATTTTTATCCCTTTATTTATTCATGATAAAGGGGTAAAATTAGTATTAATGGGTGAGTATGATTTTTAGCCTATTTTTAGGATGGGTTGGGTGAGTAATTTTACTATATATTGTGTGCATTGGTAAAGCAAAAAAGAGGATTTTTTGGACATATGAGTGTTGAAGAAAGTTTTTGCCAATTTTTCCTTAAATGAGAATTAATTTTTGCATTTCCAATTATTTGTAGTGGTGTGTATCTCTTCATTAATTCTTTTGAATTTCAATTCCTTGATTAATCATCTTACCTTGCTACAAATATGGTATTTTCTACATAATATTAGTGTGCATGTTTATCTTGTTGTGTTGTTGTGATTTATCCCTCAATACATAAAGTGTTTTGCCTTAATATTATTCTAAAAACCTTTTGGTTCATGCATCCAAAATTATTTCTCAATTTTATTGTGCATAGACTACCAAAGCCCTCAATAGCTTTGGTGTATCACCCTTTTTCAATTTCAATTACGGTCATATTTTTACCCTCAAAACCCCAAAAACAATTATTTTAGGATACATCCATAAGGAACCAGCCTTGATACCAGAGACTCACCTCAACAATAGGTATACCCACAGGACTGAGGTGTTTAAATTGCATCTCTGAAAGTGAGAGATCAAAAGAAAGCTTAGAACCCCTATTATCATATCTCAACCAAGGTGCACTTTTGAGAGATAACAAGTCCATGTGATTGAGTTACATTTGCATCACACCCCTTATTGTGGAAGAGCTCTTTTCTATTATTTATTTTCATAAGTCTCCATTTTTAGCATATTCTCTTAGCCATGTATAAGTTGAGTAGATATTATTTGGTTGATTTAATGGACATTTAATTACCAAGACCTTTTTTTCTTGAGGAATTTGATTGGAATAACATTTTTAAATATTTTGAAATCAAAATCAATGATGCATGTTTCAGGAAAAACAATAAATATGGAAATATTTTGTAGGTTTAAACTAGATTTAGATACGCTTCTCCATGTATCCTTTCTCTTCAATGAACATGTAGGTTTGGAGAATGAATGGATGCATATGCCTACGAACTCAAAGTCCATCCCTTCATGATTGGCGTTATTTGATGATATATGTATCTCACAATAACACAACTGATATTTCATCATCTTTATTTGCATACTGAAGTTCCCAAACAAATACGTTCCCTTTGATTGGAATCCACTACTTGTACTACCATCAACCAATTACATCAACAAACTCATAAAAAAAACATTGATGTCAAAATCTCACAAAAACATATGGTAGGTTTCCTTAATACCATCTTAACCCCTAAAAATTCATCTAATATTCCCAAGTATTAGATACATTGAGATAACTTGAAATAGTTATAAAAAATATTGATAAGAAAAAAATAATACAAGAATCTACTTGTTAGTGCAGAATCACAACACCCCCAATGGCTCGTGTGTGGAGTGGGGCATTCGGTGTGAGTGCACAACATGGGACCATCTCTAAAGCTGTGGGACTTGCAAAACTTGAGCTGGAACTCCAGAGAAAACTAGTTCTTACTTCTTAATCTACCTGCCACAAGCTACTCTTATGCAGGCAGAACCTATTTTATCCTAATCTAACCATTCCAAGGGGACACGGAGAGAGAGAGGGAAAGAGATCCTACACTAAGAGGTGATACACTAGAAAAGGAAGTGGTTGAATCACATATCTGACTGCCTGAAGTGGAGAGACGTGAGCAGAGGAGAGGGTGGACATAATACACCACGGACTAGAGATAGATTTCACACGGAACACCACTTCAAAACCCATTAAGCACATCTCCCAAAACCTACAATAAGCATTAGAGTATGCACAATATACCCTACAATGATGAGAGGTAAGAAGAGATGATAAAATGAGCTAAGGATGGACATATGTATCATGAAATAGATTTTATTGCTCCAAAATGTTACATGGTACATCATCAGTGGGGAAGAGGAAATAAAATGCCATTACATGTCCATGGGAGGAGGCTTAGACTCATCATTCTACCCTAAGGAAGAAAGAGAGAGGGGGGTAGAGGAGAAACAACAAGCAACCCTTTGAATATGCCCCTTCATTACAATATATAGGAAGAATGAGAGAGATGAGGGAAGAATTTGAATCCTGCTTCAACTACCTTGAGATATGCATTGAATCCTACTTTGAAAGCTCAACCACTATCAATTAATGCCCCTCTCAAATCTACCTACAATCTATCAATTCTAGTTCCCCATGTTTGCTTGGCATGCTAAGGAATAAGAAGAATGACAAATCAAATCCAATCTAGTAGTTGAAGAAATTGGATTCTGTATTAATTTCCTGGAAGATGTTTTCCCATTTTTCACCCACTAAAGCCTATTAAGAATGATATCTTATGTTTCCATGGCGTAGAGGGTGTTGAGACATTTCCAAAAAGTCTCCTCCCACCCAAATATGAGTTTCCAGTCAAAATATATGGCCATCTGAAGATTAGGGTCACGGACGTGCCATGTTTAAAGAGTCTATCTGTACACCGGGTCCACATGGCAACCCCGCGCACCTTGGAGATTTGAATCCTTACTTATGCTCTTGAAATCACACCAGACTAACACATGGCAGCTTCTGAGCTCTTTGGGCTCCTTTGTATTTTTCCTAAGTCTCCTTGCTTTTAAGGGGCCAAAAGTATGACCCTAGACATGTGGAGGCTTAGTGCTTGTTTGGAAACCCGCCCCAAATTTTACTTTTGAAGTAGTGTCGTGTTGACACTTAGCTACTTCCATTGAGTTGAAGAATTTTCAACAACCGGTGCAATTTTTGGGGATTTGGACATGTGGAGGCTTGGTGCTTGTTTGATTCTCTGCTTTTGGATTTAACCTTTGAAGATGCGTCGTTAAGACACTTGGCAGCTTCCACTAATTCTTCCATACTTAGCCGATTTTTGGGGCTCGTTCAATCATTTGCGAACCTCAAGACTTCAAGCCTTCTCCATTTCTTTTCCTTTGAGCCTATGGTTTCTTTGACACTACTTTCTCCTTCCCCAACCCTGCTACTCCATTGTAGAGCCTTCCTGTAACTTGTTTGTTGGATTTGAAGCATTGGCTAGTATGACGGAACCTTCCTTGAATTTCTTTCTACACGGGTCGTGGGTGATCCAATTTTTTCGGGGAGAAAATTGAGATAAAACTACTTATGCACCTAAACCAAAACTTCAACCTAAAATAGAGTAGATAAAATACATAGTGAGGCATATGAAAGAATGATGTCAGTACAATAATCTACTTATGCACCTAATTCAAAACATCAACATAAAACATATTTTAGAGGAGGATGACCACATCTCATAACATGTAAATTTTTATAGCATAATGAGATACATCCAAATAATAGGAATCACAAATACAATCAATATAAATAAATAACGGAAAAAACAAATTAATTGACATAAAATTGAAAAATAAAGAAAACATTTGTTTGAGATGAGAGATAAAAATTTTTAACTACTTACAAAGGTTTAACAATAGTTTGGATGGTTAGAAAGTGAATTTTGAATATTTTAGTCTAGTATAGGGTAACGTTCCAAATACCTAAAGTGAGAAAATATGTGGCATTTAAAGAATTGTTATCCAACAAGTCAACCAAATCATAAGGTTAATATTTTCCTCTCCTCTCCTCTATCAGAATAGTTGACATACTTACTTAGCCAATTGTTATCTCCTCCAATTTAATTTAGCAGTGGGTGAGAAAACAAGGTGTGGAAATTGAAACACCCATGGCTATGAACAACATTGGCCAAGGTGATTTTCATGCCATAATGCACCCTCAACCATAGTGCACACCCCATTCCCGAGATGGATTTATGGAATTGGGAACAAATATAGTTAGGTGTTCAACCAAGCTTGTGGTTCATCTTTTTGATGAGAGGCTTAGGAACATCCTCTCGGTGGGTAAATTTTTGGGGGCATTCTTCTTCTCATTAGCTTTACCTTAGACACTACGTGTAGAGGGAATGAACCACCAGTGTGTTCCTTAAGAGCACACAAGCCTCTCTTGTGGTACATTTTAGATCTAAAAAATTATCCAATGCCCCTTATCAGCTACTTGTTCATTGTTGATCAACGTTTTTATGATTTCAGAACCATTTCTAATGTACTTCTCATTATCCCTTCTTCCCCCTTCCTGTCCCACCTCTACAAAGTAATAACACTGGTGCTCTATCAAGAAAAATATTTGATGAATGACTAGGTTTTTTCAATTGAAATATTAGGGTTTAGTTGCTAACCTCAGAAATAGGATTTAAAGGTTAACTGTGGTTCCATGTTACATGTTGGATTAGTCTAGTGACTCTTAATATCATATGGGTATTTGAGGGAATAAAAATACCTCGCTATGTTTAGTGATAAGTTGTGCACACACCCCTCATGCCCGAGGTTACAAAAGATGACCTCAAATGAATATTTAACACTAAAATTGAATTGAAAGAACCAAACGGTTCCATTTTTACGTGTCAGTTTAGGAATATAATCATAGGATTCATCTTCAACTTGTTCGGATTCGGTTTTGTTACAAAATGGCGGAAAATTTTTGAGCTTCAAGCTCCTTTTAATTTTGATGGAAGGAGGATTTCCCAACGGATTGACATACTGCAGAAGCATTACTTAATTTAATGTCTTTGGTTAGAGTCTTTAAGGATAAATTTTAGAAGATCCCATCTAATTAGGGGAGTGTTGATGTGTTGAAGGGACAAGAGATTGGTGACCACTAAGAAAGTTATTACCTTGCCCACATATATTATTTATGATGAATTACTTAAGAGGGGATGTGGAATACTTGTGTGGAACTTTAAAGATGATATTTTTACAAGAATAAGGTCAAATTCGAGTTGTTTGTGGAAACCAACATGCTTTCCCTTCCAAAGTCCATTCAAAATGATTATAACAATTAAAATGGTTAGAATAGGCATATTCCCAGTCTCATACAAACAAAGAGTTTTATTATTGTGATGAGAATGGGAATATGTCATTTCTCATACAAAAAATATTTTTATCATTGTGATGAGAATGGGCATATTCCCATTCTCATAAAACAACTATCAAACAAAATAAAAATTCTCCTACGTGAAACATAAAGAATGAATGAAAATTAGATCCTTTTATGAGAATGTTTAAAATGAATATATGCCCATTCTTATAGTCAGGGAGTATGGGAAGTATGAGGAGTTCTTGTAAAATTAATTTATGCTATGTTAATATGATGAAGATATTTGGATGAAGCGGTTAGAAATGATTTTTTTGATAAACTCCTATTCAACCTCTATTTATTTATTTCTCATCATTTAAATTAAATCTCATCTATTTAACCTCTATTTGGGTGAAGCGGTTAGCAAATGGAAATGTAACCTCTATTTATTTCTCATCATTTAAATTTAATTGAGTCAATTTTAATCATAGTTTAGAAATCATGTTATAAATATATTCATGTAAATTTTAATTATATGCATAATTTTGAAGTATTTCAAAACCTTACTTAATTATAGAAGTTCTCCGCTTATGTGCTTTGTATATTCAATATACTTATGGTTGTACATACATGATAATAATTTATTTATTTTATGAAATTGTTTATGATATTTTTCATCATCTCACAAACTTTGTATTTTATGTTGTTATAGCAGCAAAGTCTTTTACATTTGTAGAGGATGATCATGTGGACTTGTTTTCAAAAGGAACCAAAGTTAGAGAGGGAATATTATATCCAAGTAAGAAGACACTATATTACAAATATGTGGGAAGAGGATTTGTTATTTTCAGTCTTAATATAGTATTGGATGGAAGAGTAAACTTTCCTTTCTTAGTTGATGAATTTGAAACCTTGGAAAATGTTTGGAATGACAGATACTACATTTCTTGGGAAGAGAGTGAAGTGTCAAAGCATGCAGATTCATCTCTTCCCCCTAATTTTGGTAGAGAAAATATTTTTAGTGGTTCATAGGATTACAATGTTGAGAGTGATGGAGATTGTATTGATGACAATGAAACTACTATCAATATAGGTCCTAAAGATAGAAGATATTTTGTCATAGACAATGAAATTATCAAACACAAATGTTGTAGCATATATAATGACATGGCCATGGGTTTTATAACTCATGTGCTAGAATATCATTAAATTAATGGAGATAGGTTTGGTCCTTTGAATTTGGTGTATGGATAGAAAATGTGGCAAGTATGTGTTCTGATTTATTTGACTTGTTACAACCTAATAAATCAATAGTTTGGCCAATAAAAGATTTTATTATCAATGAAACAAGAAGTTCCCTTATGATTAATAAAGGGATTTTTCAACTGGATAGTCAGCACCTTGTGCACAATGATCAACTGGATATTTACATTAGGCTCATTTATGAAAGATCTAACCAAGAATTCAATCTATTAAAGGAAGTTTTCAAAGGACAAATGCTAATTATACGACCAAGAAATGATAATGAAAAGTTGTGGATGGGGAGAGTAAATGAGGATATTTTACTTCAACAAAAATGAAATAATGTATATAAAAATTTGAGAGTTAAACATTGTAATCCTATAGAGAGAGGAGAAGGCACAATATTCTATTGGGATTGTTTAAATCCAAATAAATCACAGACCATTTTATATGAAACTCGAATATATATCGATGTGGATAACATCATCGGGCATGGAAACCAAACAAAAAAGGAGAAATGGATACATAAAGATACCCAATAAAGTACATGTGACCATTAAATCATACCTTGAACTACTTGAACAAGATAGGAAATGTTGAATTGGAGAAACTATTGAATATCATAAATTTGTATGTGAAATGATCTTGTCCCAGGATGTGGATTTTTTAAGAAAACTTATTCCAAACCTTGGTCCTATAACACTTTACAATTATACTATTATTTGATAATTGAATGAAAGACCGAGTATTATATTTCATTGGAATGTTTTTCCATAATATAATTCTATAAAATACTATGTTTTCTTATGAAACTATTGAATCTTATTAATGTATTATTAATAATATAATTTTCACTATGCAATTAAATTAAGTTGAAAACAAATCCTTAATTATGCTCTAATTTTACAAGGAGTTGGATCTTGTGATTTAAAGGGAATTGGATGTGATTTACAAGGAATTCATTTCAAAAGATTAATTCTTTGGATTTTTCTAAGAATTAGTCTTGATTTATGCATTCATTACAACCAAAAATTAAAATGGTATTTTCCTAAAGTTATGTGCATAAGTCTAGATAACTTATTTTTTAATTTTTCTAACAAATTTATAAAATGCAAACCTTTACAAGTCTATGTACTAAATTATATACATAGATTACTCTATTTATTGAATGTAAAACTATAGTATTTAGAGTGCGAAGATATAGTATTTAATTCTCTCAAGAAGAGTGTCTGAAATGCACCATGAATTAACCTACTATCTACCAAGATATAAATTTTTAAACAAGGTGAAAATCCCTCATATATGAATTATAGAAGAAGACTAGATATAAAGTCGATACACAAAAACAATTAGGAGCATACTTATACCATGAGTGTGATGAGAATGGACATATGTCCATTCTCATAGACTTAATATTTGATTCTTATTTCATACAACATGTACCCATATCACCATTTTTTAATTTTCAAAAGGGATCAAAATGCCTCATATATGAATAATTGAGATAAAATAGATACACATATAAAGAATTAAGAGCATATTTGTACTAAGAGTGTGTTGAGAATGGGCATATTCCCATTCTCATAAACTCAATATATAATTAGGAACATACTTGTATGGCATAGTGTAAATATTGGAATCCGATATTACACTACTTAAAACCAATAATAAACATATTGGAATCCGATATCACACTAGATAAAAACCAATAATGGCAATTTAGGAATCCAATTTCTTATAAAACTAGAAATAAGAATACTATAAATCTAGATTCTTATAAAAATGTCCGTATTTAACGAAATTATGGTTAGGATGAGATTCCTATAATATCACTAAAGAATCCCTACATATTTTTCTTGGAAATGGCGACATAAATCCTGTTGCGCATGTCCAATAAGTGTCCAACCATTGTGCCATCCAAAATATTAGAGATGAGAATGTTTGTATCTGAATTCTTATCTCTTATTTCAGAGGTAAAGCTCAAGATTTGTATCTAATCTTGACTCCATAATTCATTTCTACCTAGGATCAACTGGGAGAATATTTTGAGTAATGGTTTAAGGAGAATATAGACATTTTATCTCTCATGAAAGACCTTAAAACCATAAAGAAAACCTCAATGTAATGTGTCTCACACTTTAATCTCAAATTAAAAAGACTTGGAAGAGAATCAATTAGAATTTAAGGACCCAATCAGGTATTACATTATTGTACTATTTGAGAGCCTTTTATTTTGATCTTTCTATCACGATTCAAACCGTAGGACGTTGTACTCTTCCTTAGGATTTTGACATAACTATACAAGCTTATAAGATTATTATTATGAAGGTAAAAGGAAACCCATTCGCATCTCTTGAATTCTTCCCCAACTTTTGAATTTCCTCCACTCTTTATGTAATTATTGAGCCTCCTCAGTAGTCCTTAATTTCTCTTCTCATGCTATTTGTATTGGCACTTAATTCAAAGAAGTTTGAACGCTCATTGGAATCATGTACAACTATTAGGTCCCTCCTTTAAGATTTTTGATAGGAGTTGACATGCTTGTTCATAATGATATTTTACCAAGAAACCATTCAATCATATATAATCATTGCATTCAAGTAACTTTGGAAACAAATATTTAATATGGAAATCTAACAATCTAAACAATAACCAAGATCAATTGCACCATATTCAAACATGTCAATAGTTATAATCCATCCACATTTATCCATCATAAATTAAAATTCCTTACTTAATAGAACATGAATAGAAAATAATCATTATGCTAGTGTGTTGGACCATGTGTGCGAGTATCAAACCACGGATCTCAGTATCATCACAACATGAATCTACTCAAAAATAAATAAATAACTAGAATATGACCTAAATTATGTATATATGTGGTGGGGACTATCCCTTCACATCCCATACAATCTCATAATAATATGTGTGCTCTCAACAATAGACTACATGCTATACATTCCCAAAATAGCCATGTTTTTAAATTTTGCCTGCTTTTATAATAGTTTCTAATAATAGATAATTCTATAGATAAGTCTTAATTTTAATCCTATTATTAGTATGGCTCGTTCATGTGCTTTTATCTATTTTCTTTATCCACGCTCCAAGTCTATTTTTAGGTCGTTCTAGAAAATCATCTAAATCCTTCTTTATTTCATGTATGTGTGTAGTCCTGCATGCCACCCTATTCAACATCCATGTACACCCTTTTGAATGCTACCCATATTATTTTGTGCATGGATGTTTCGCACATAAGCCTCTTATGCCACTTTTGTACTTAGTCAATTTTCCCAACCAACATTACCCCACACTAGGTAATGGAAAAATAATAATGACATAACCAAAAGAATGCAAGAATTTCCTAGTGTGTAATGATCCTTACTCTTCATCTGGTTACAGGAAGCTAGGGAACTTTTATTTAGGATTATCTCTAATTCACCCCATTTTTCTAGACCCTTAGTTGTTGTATCTAGAACCACCCATGCTACCTCCATCAACAACTCAATCATTATATCTTCTCTCTTCTACTTTAGCTCCTTTATCAATCCATCTAGGCCTAATATAAATCCTTCCATACCATCTATTCTCTATGTGATGAGGGATTCCATATCCTTAAGATTTGTCTCATATGTATCCCTAAGTATCTTCAAGGAAACTCACTTTTTCACAATCTCTCGCTAAGATCTCCTCATGCAAAGGCTTCATTTCCTTCTTTATAGCCTACGCACCACAACTCGATTATTCCTAAGTAGTATATTCCTTGAGGTTAATGTCAAGGTCTTGAAAGTGATCAAAGGCCCATTGTGCTTCATTATCCATCCTTCATAATCAAGCACAATGCCTCATACTCTAAGAGCTTGTGCACTATCGCTTCTTATTATTCTCCTTTTCAAAGATCCAATTCTTCTTGTGAAGCTCCCCACACATTCGAATTCTATTACAAAGTAATATGGAAAGAATATTGAAAATAGTTTAATAATGAGAGATATTCATCCTTGGCCCTATATTCAAACTCTGGGGCATGCAACATGGTTTCATCCGCTATATGAATGGCCATATCAAGAACATTATTGGTGAACTATTTTTCCTTCTTGGTTTCCTCAATAAGTTATTGAAACTCCTCCACCTTATCCTTTTTATATTCAATCAATGTATGTATTATGGCTATGTGACAATTTTATATGGGCTACCTTACCTACATTTTATTCAAAGAATTGTTAGATTTCTCATTGATGAGCTCTATTGGTTTCACAGTTAGAATTTTCCTTGACACCTTCTTCAATTTACACGTAGAAAAATCCTCATCAGGGATCTCAAAATCAGGCTCATCCATATTATTCTACATAATCTATGATAATAACTTCCTCGTGTGCATGGTCACACCATCTAGGTTGATCACTTACCAACCGTAATGCTTCTCTACAATTACTAATATTTGAAAACATAAGTGCAACAACTTGGATTGATCATTAATATAACTAACTTGAGGTGTGTGCATGACCGTATCCTTCTTCCTCCTTCATCCAGTGCACCTTCCTATAGTTATATGATGTTCCTAACAGTACACACACTCATTCCTTCACTACCGTAAACAATTCCTCCTCAAGGCCCTTCATCTCCCTTTCCTTCATCTTCCTCTTTGGGACCTCCACCATGTACCTAATGTAACTTTTCACCGCAATGTATATCCTCACCGTTAACCTATTATTCCTCCACATCTTTGATGATTGGATTTTATGTGTTGTGTTCAACCTCTTCTAATATCCTCTCTTCATTGTTTTTTCAATATTATATATGATATTTTTCCTCGTCTTATTTTTATTTTCTAGGTTTGTCTTAATTGGGGTAACTTTTGGTGAATCCTCACTTGTTTTGAAATCCTTGTACCACTATCTTGCTCCTCATGTGTTCTCTTAAGATTTCTTTTGTGGCCTTGATCCAAAATGACGTTGTCCTCTAGTTTTTCCTCCTCCATCTCTCTCTTTTCTTCCTCTTCATTATTTGGAGGAGTAGCTTTGGTTTTTTTCTTGTCCCAACCGTCTTCCTTCCCTTAGGTGGTTCTCGAATCTTCAGCTCATCCTCAATATACTTTCCACCGACCAACCTAGGCTTCAATTATACATACCTTTGTTGATTTTTCATTACCTATTATCAATGTTGTAGAATTAATATTGATATCATCTGATATCATGGTTTATATGTATGCTTCCTTTCCAAGATATACATATGTCTTGCACAACATGTGATAATCACAATCTACCTTATCAACATCAAACCTTATCTTGCGCATGTTTGAAAACCCTTTCAGCGATGCCTACAAGTATCACATTGTAAAATAATAAGCTAGCTTAGACTAGGGGCTCTTCTCACTAGTATTTAAAAAGAATCTCCCAAGGTAGAAGTGTTGGTAAATTGTAAACTCAGATTTCCCCTCCAAAACAATGGGAAACTCACTTAGAATGCACCACGCATGCCCAAATTATTTGAACATTATCCTATACCACCAATCCACACGTAACTTATAGGAATTAGATATTATGTTGTAGGTGTAATTTGTGAATCTCTTCACATGGTATTTATTCTCAGGAGGGTAGTTCCAAATCTTGTCACTTGAGCCATCTGGAACTCAAATTTTTGAGAAAACAATGGAAAGGAGGATTTCTCCCGAACTTATCTATTCACCTATGTGTGCTTCTCTATAATCCCTTGTATAATAAAATTCACAATGTTGTAATTAGTTCCTTTGGCCATTTTATTCGTAATGTGGATGCATCTTTTATTATTTTGTGTCCCCCTCTCCTACACTCCCAACTTTATAACCATACGCATGGAAACTATTACCACAAGTTCATTAATCTTGATTATCAATTGTGTGGCCACTTCTTTGATACTTCAACTCATTAGAAGTGGTCTATACTACCACTTCACCATCCAAATCTATCATTATCTCCACACTCGAACTGTGCAATTTAGTAACTTATCTAATCATATGTGCGGTAATGGATACCATTATTCCTACAAAATAAAATTAATCCTCATGGACCGGTGACTTAAGCCATTGACAGAGGCACACTAATTTTCAAAATCAAGGTAGCTCGTAGAGTTAGAGGATCCCTATGCTCTCTAAGTCCTTATACCCCTTGTCATTATAGATGGGATTGCCATTAGTAATTCTCTCATTCATTCTCCACATCAATTAATTGTCATTCTCATGCTTGTTTACATTTGAGAGATGGTTATAATATCTCACTTAAAAATTCTAGATGTGGGACTCCCATATGTCACATGATAACATCCTCTAGATATTACATTTCTAAAATCATTCTTTCATGCTTCTTTAACCTCAACCTCTATTTTTTATTCTTCCATTTCCCTTTAGTTTCCATCATAGTGGCCTTCTAGGTGCCATATTTTTATCTCATGCAAGGTTCTAATTCCTCCTCTAAAATAACCATGCCCTAGGTGTCTGAAATACTTCTACTCAAAAATTCATGTTGAATAGATGGCTCTATTCTCCTTACCTACTCTCACTCCTTAGTCTTCTTCAATCAAATTTGTGCCCTAATTCTAGTTCTACATATTTGCAAAGAAAATAGCTCTGTGAACCCTACTTATCAACTCTACCACACCTTTTCTACTCTTCAAAATTCCTTTCGAAGGAGCTCCACAACTAGGCCATGCTCTTACTCAATCTCAGTTGCTTGATTCTTCAGCCTTTTACATGAAAATACATACAAGTTTGCACTAATTTTCTCAAATTTGTACCCTTCAATTATTATAATTCTTCATAAGGAAAGGAAACGCATGATCACTCTTCAAAGACCCTTTTTATAAATTTCTAAATTTTTATTGCATTAATTAATCCTCACCTACCACTATACTGTAGCTTTAACTATGCCATTTTTATTTTTTCCTTCTTTTCTCTACATTTCTTCGCATGATGGAGTCATACCCTTATGTGGTGATCACTACTTCTAAGCCACGTACATCCTCCCATGCACTTCCCTATGCCGCAACACCTCTTCATCTGTTTTTATACGAAGCATTCCATATTGCTAATGTATGCCTTTGTTTACACTACACAGTGCTCTTCCATGAGTGGTCTTTAATCTGATCAATTATTCATGAGATCCATCATTCTTTACACCTTTGACACCTTTTCCTTTACTTGAGTGCACCTAACCAACATCCCACCTTTCAAATTTCATGTGTAGATTTGTACCAATATTCTTATAAGTACCAACACCATCTGGTCTCTTTTTGACACACTTACACATGGTTTACCCCACACTAAAATTATGTGTAGTCCTTTACACATGAACTTATTACAAAAACAAGAAAAATAAAAACAACACATTACATGAAAGGGAAATATAATATAAATGGAAATAATGCCTTATTACAAATACTAATAAGTTTATTTATAGTAGGGCTTAAACTTATTTCCATTGAAGTAACTGGTAAACATGGTTCCATCCAATACCTACAATTGACATGCATCTAATTCAAGTATCTTTGTTACTTCAAAAGGTCCCAACCAATGGAATTTCAACTTCCCTTGGAGGCACGTAAAATCTGATTCATAGAGTAGGAGCATAATTCCAACTTAAAACAACTTGCACCTGATGTGCCTATCATGCCAAGCCTTTTGTCTTTCCTTCTTACAATTTTTGCTCCCACATGTAATGACGAGCTACTCATCTAATTGTATTATTTTCTCGATGTGCTTGTTCACATCTTGTTCATCTTATAATCCACCTATACACACAATAAATGGGTATGGTAACAATAAATCCACTAATAGGAATGCCTTTGTGCCAAATAGTAATTTAAAAGGTGTGGTCTTGTTTAAACTTTTACACGTGGTCTCTTATGCCAATAATTCAGCCGGTTTGATACTTTATCATCCCAAATCCTTTCTTCCAAAGATCACAAATCTTCATTAGATTCTAGCTTAAGATCTTGTTGAAAGCCTCTCCAGTACCATTATATTGAGGGTGATAAGGGGTAGTTTTATTGTGTGCTACCATAAATTTTTCCAATAGAATTTTGATTATCTCATTTTAAAACTGAGTTCCTCTATAAATTGTCAAGCTCAATAGACATTCTTACCTGTTAATGATGTTCTCCCAAAGGAACCTTGATGTTGTGACTACAGCTTCAATCCTTCATGATACCACCTCTTCCTACATTATCATATAATCTATCCATCTAATTATATAGCATGCTTCATTCCTCCATGTTGGTGGTGTAATAATTCCTAAAAATTCAATGGCCTAATTTTCAAAAGGGTTTACACTCACCGTAGGTCACAAAAACTATCATCTCGATGTCTAGGCTTCACAATTCACCGACAATGGTCAAATGCTTTCATAAACACCTTATTATTCTTGTACAAAGTCTCACACCAAAGGCTAGCCATAAGGATCTTATGCATAGTCACGTCCCGATGCATAATGTTCATCTATAATACCTCCACGAGATTCCTCCATAATGGATTCATTCTCATGTTCAAGCACACACCCCACAGACTTCATCTTTTCCCCATCTTTTACAAGTCTTCACCAATCAACTAATAAGCCAATGTGTGTATAACAAGCTATTTTTTCTCCAATGTCTTCATCCCTTCTAGCACCATTCTAGTGCACAAATATACTACTATGTCCTCCAAATTTGTGGGCATGTAGTTTAATCTAAACAATTACGTATTAGGCATAGTGTCCTCAATACTTTGCACATCCTTGCCTGAGTTGATCTGTGATAGATGATCAAGCCCTAAATTAATCTTTCCTAGATTTATAACAAATGTGAAACCAAACTCTTGAAAAAAAGTATTAACCTATAGATGTGGGGTAAGTGCACCAAGTTGGGGGGCCAAAAGGGGGTCTTAAGCGGATGCATTTTTCTGAAGAAAATAAAATTCCACTTGTATGAGTTTTTGAAATAGTTACACTCAACATTGGAAGATGTTATATGAACATGAATCGTAGCATTTTGAGTCTATTTTCTAAGCTACTAAATTTTATTGAAAACTAATGAGTTTAAGTGGGTCAAATAAATAAAATACCAACAGGTTCTCTTGTTTTTGTTAAAAAACATAATAGAGTGACATTCTTGCCCCCCACCATTTTTTTAGCACCATTTAGTATTTTTTAAAGCCCTTTAGTAGAAAGATAGCTAGGAACATCTAGTTTGTGCTAGAATTCTTTTTAGTTTTTTTAGTGAGTATTTATTTTATATGATTTTTCTATTATATAAATTTGAAGTTTTGAAAATAATGGAGCTTCGATCGTGCCCCTAACTACCTCAAAAAATATTGAAAATTAGATTTTTTTAATATGTATATAATTAGGCCTAGTTTGTGCTAGTATATTTTTTTTTCAATTTTGATGAGCCAAAAAATATATACATGATGAAAGATAGGCATATTTAAACTTCAAAAAATAGCTATAAAAAGGCATAGTTAGGAAATAAATCATATGGAAACCTTATATTAGTCGAAAATTTGTAAAATTAGATTTTTAGAATGAAGAAACTTTCCTCTACATTATGGTATAATTTTTTTAAATGAATCGATCATTTTATGGTGCTTTATCATGGTGGGAGTGGAATGTTTCCATTTTCCCGCAAAAACATACGGTTTGTTGTGTTTTTGTAGGTTCGTGCCTCAGATTGGGGATCTAAACCGGATCCCAAGTTGTGAGGCATGGGTTGAAAAAGGAAAATAATAACACGTACACATTATAATGTGTATGCATTATGTTTTGTTTATATATTATGGTCCCCCAACATCCCTTTCATCTCTTTTACGGGATTTATGCATCCATTTTGTCTCGGTCTATAGCTTTTTGTACATTCTTACATGACTTTGTAGTAGTTCATTTTTTCCCCTACCCCACCAGTTGAATTTTTGTAATCATGGGTGATAAAATTCAAGCTAAGGACAAGAGGAAAATCAAGAACAAGACACTAGAGAAATTGGAAGAGATGAGAATAAAGAAACTGAAGAGAATACAAAAACTACACGCAAGGCAAGGTACATCTCTTATATCAAATGTAGCTAGTGATTTAGAAAATGAGGATTAAATACATAATGAAAATGTAGATAATAATGATTTTAAATGAATAATGATATTGAATTCAATGATAATGTTGGTATGAATAAAGAAATTGATATGAATCCAATTGTTGAACCTTTACCTGAGAATCGAAATGTTAACCCCAAAATTTGTATGGAAACATTGAATGAACAAAGTAACCTTGTTAATAAATCTTACCTCTAAGAATACCTCCTTCCATTTTGTGAATAAAACCAATTCACTTAATTGAAATTGATGAAAACATTATAAAACCAATGCCTAACAAAATGTCCGAAAGAAATGTGAGAAGAAAAGCTAGTGGAATTTGGGATAATTACTTTGAAAATTTAAGTGACACACAAAGATGGCAATTATTTGTTGCATTGATGAAATTAATTAATATGAGAGCTATAATGAAGACCTTGTGGTTAAGAACATCGAATTTTGTTGATTAAAATGCATCAATTGTTTAAAACATACATAAAGAATACCAAACCGTAGGTGGTAAAATATGCACCAAAGATAGTAATGCTACATGGTGTGCACTTACTAATTGTCTAGTAAGTGATAAAATAGTTAATAAATGCTTGATTAGAAAAACAATTAGTGCTTTGAAGCTAAAGATAAAAATAGTAATGAAAGTAATAGAGAGACGTAAATTTCTTGATTCATTCAATAACACTAAATATTGGGATTTCTTTAGCATACTTCCATGGAAAGACAAGAATACCTATGATATTCTAAAAGAATTAATTATAAAATTTTGGAATGTGAAGACAAGAGTGTCACCGAATATAAGAGATACAATAAAAAGAAGAATATGTTCTCATAATCATGAACCGTGTGCAAAACATTTCTTAGATATGACTCAAACACAATTTTTATCAAATTTTAAGAATGAAAATCCACAAATTAACATTATCCAAAGATTATTTTAAATGAGCAAACCCTTTTATGTGAAAATCAATCACTCATATACCACTTGTTGCAAGCATCATGTTGAATTTTCAATGCATTATGATGTTTTTTTCAAATACGTCGTGTTTTGCCTAATAACATCATGTCAGAGATGTGGATTAAATTTCCCACCAAAATATTCATAATTCAAGGGAATTTATTCTGACTATATTTTGTGAAAAATCAACTAGACAATTTTTTATAACAAAGAATCTTTGGATGGAACGTGCAATGTATGTGGTGGCTTGCCAAATTTGAAATTTTGTATCCATGAGGAGAGTATAGATTCAATAGGAAAAGTATTGGCTGGTTTAAGAAAATATAAATCAATGGTATATCAATTAAAAGATGAAAAATAATCTAAGAGGTGTGAGCTTGTTACAAAAAAATTACTTGTATCAAAATATATGGTCAAATTCAGAGAGGAAATTGTTTATGAGTATGCAAGGCACACACATAGAGCTCGATGGTTGGATGAACAATTCAAGTTAAGAAAGAAAACATTCCCACTTGGTACTATTATTTCAGTAGTTGAATTCGTAGATAATTACACATTGGAGCCACAAATGGAGGTGCAATATAAATATCATAACTCAGTGCAAGTTGTAATTTTTGTGCATATAGAATTCATGCACTCTCTAGAAATCACTAAGAAAGATTGAAAAATATTAAGAGAGTATCATTTCTACATTAGTGATGATCGGAAAAATTCTATAGAATATGTGCAAGGGTGTTTCCAAGTGTTTTATGCGAACTTGAATGAGAGGAACATTAGTTTCAATCAACATTATTTTTGGTTGCACAATTACACATCACAATTCAAGAATGCATGGATGTGTTATTGGCTAAGAAGGATGCACAAAGAAACAAACATACAACATATCTATATTTTTACAAGGAAAGGCATGGAAAAGGAGAGCATGATGGTGTAGGATCATGTGTCAAAATAACACTTGCAAGAGAAGAGTTAAAGTTCAAGGATAGTCCTAAATTTATAGATGTAAAAAACATTATTGATTGGTGTGTCAAGAATATGTGCCATGAATTTAAAGAGAGATTAATGGTTCATAAATATTTTTTTTGATAGAGGAACAACATCTAGAAATATTTGAAGATTATATGATAGTTGCAGGATCAAGTGATATTTACTCATTCTATAGTTCAGATGTAAATGTTTAGACTATTTATATTAGGTGCATGACTTGTTTTTGTATATCATGCATTGATTTTGTGTGGAATGAATGTGAGTCACAACAGTGGATGGATGAAAATACTTTTAAGCCTCTAATACCACTTGACACACATCAAGTTCCATAAGCATTACAACTTGTAGTGTCTTTAGATCAAATGACAACATCACCTGACTTTGACCAAGTCACTAATTTAGTGCAACAGAGTACATACATATATGTACATGCCATGTTTTAAATTTATAAATTATTAAATGGTGAACTCTTAATGTATTGTAAATTTAACTTGATTTTTACTTTGTGATGTAGGGCACATTTTTGCAGTTATTGCGACGGAATTTAATGAAGAGGGAACAAACTACTTCTTATCTCTTTGTGTAGAGGGGGAAAAACTGACTTCCACAATCATTGATGGTGAAGATGTTGAGTATCCCACTGGGTGAATGGTAGTCACTGAAACTTGGCTTCCGATTTATCCTATCATAAAATTAAACAGATTGGTTGTTTGAAGACTATGAAGTACATCAAAAGATACTTCACTATTCACATTTTTTCTTAACAAATATTTAATTGATCAAATATCGAGGTAGGAAATTAAACAAGAATCTATGGAAGGTTCGTGAATCAAATAATGAAGTAATTATTTCTCTTCAAGAGTATATTTGATCCTTATGGTTCATTGGATTGAATTTGCAAAAGGTATGCTCTTCATGAATTTAATTGGAATATTTACTTTAATGATTTTGTTTAAATTTTGTATGATTTAAAATTCTATTTAATTGTTTACTAATATGTTTAGGTAGGTTAGTGGTGCCAAAAAAGCTTCCATTGTCTTGTGGTTAGCACTATCATTAGAGAATTTATTATTCTCAAATCCAAGTGAAGCTAAGAGAAATTAAATATTAGAAAGGAACAACAAATATATATTCTCATTTCACCACCTATATTATATGAACCACCCATATTATTCACGTGATTGGAATGGAAATCCTTACACTAAATCAGATTGGACTATTCGGTGCTTTTTCATACAATAGGAAAACGAGAGGAGTGAATGGAGATGGAGAAATTAGAGAAGGGATTTTACAGAGGGTACCAACATGGAGGTGTAGAATTTGATGAGGCCCCTTCAGGTGCCATAGAGTCTGATATATTACTCGGTGAAGTTATAGCCATTTTGGTCTTAGGGATCTTAAGGGACTACACCCATGGATGCTTTCAAAAGTGCCTTAAAAAAGATAGTGGTAGTCATCAAGGCTAGAGAAGGGTGTGATGTGATTTCCCATGGATGCTTTCAAAAGTTCCTTCAAAAATATAGGGGTAGTCATCAAGGCTAGAGAAGGGTGTGATGTGATTTCAAAACAACTTGAAATACATACAAATTTAGAGGTCATCGAGTATTTGAATAAGAATGTTGTTGCATCTGGAGAAACATTCTCAAACATTAGACTAATGCATATGGAGAAACATTCTCAAACATTGGAGTAATTCCAATCCGGTCCTCGACTAGCATTCACTATGCCATCCGGATGTGTTGGCAACGACGATTCGGTCCCACAAGCTACCGTTTGCAAAATATAGCATATGGAAGCCTTACACTAACTCAAACTACACTATTTCACGTGTTTTCAAACAATAGGATAAAAAAGGAGATGGAAAAAAGCTGGCATATCATTTTGTAGAGGTTCCTAGGTGGAGGTGTAGGATCGACATGACATCTCTGGAGGTGCCATAGAGTCTAAGTAATCACTCATCAAAGTTATGATTTTTTGGTCTCAAGGCTCTTAAGGGACTATACTCGAGACGAGGTAGCATCGGAAGCATTTGTAGCTTTGGCCTCCAAAAAAACCTCTCAACTATCATTTACCTTGCCACTGCGGCTTGTTGACATAGTTGATTCACCGCCAAGAGCCTGTTTGTAAAGTATTGCATCGGCTTCCTTACATTGGCTCAACACTATTTCATGCATTTGTAAAAATAGGACAACAAGAGCACCGAATGGAGATGGAAAAAAATAGCAAAGGATTTCATAGAGGTTTCCTAGGCTAGGTGTAGGATCTAACGAGACATCTCTAGGTGCCACAAAGTGCGAGTAATCACCCGTTAAAGTTAAGCGGTTTTTGGTCTTAGGGATCTTAAGGGACTACGTCCGGGCGAGGTATCTCGAAAGTACTGGAACTTTGGCCTCATGCAAAACCTCCACTAGCATTTACCTACCCACCCCGACATGTTCTACCATACGGTTTGGTGCCAAAGCTTCCATTTTCAAATTATTGCATCGTTAGACCTTACATTGGCTCAAATTGTACTATTTTGGCATTTGTAAACAATAGGACAGCGATAGCACCAAATGAATATGGAAAAGGCACGAGAGAGGATTTCGTAGAGGTTACCTAGGTGGAGTTTTTTGATTTGATAGGACATCTCTAGGTGTCATGGAGTCCGAGTAATCACCGTCAAAGTTATACATATTTTTGGTCTTGGGACTCTTAGCGGACTACACCCTGACAGAGGTATCCTAGAGTAGTTGGATATTTGGTGTAAAAAAATAAACCTCCCTAGTGTTCACTCGGCCATCTAGATGTGTTTTCACAATCTTTTTGGTGCCAAGAGATTCTATTTGCAAAGTATTATATTCGACATCCTTACACTATTCTAACACCTATTGTAGCATGCAAATGAGATGGGATAGAAAAATGTAGATATATACCTTTCTAGAAACTTTGGGAGATAATAAAGGAAGGTTTCATGATGCTTCATGAAAATGTTTAGGTCAAATTTAGGTCATTTGTTCAAGTTATATGATTTTTTTATAAAAATGACTTTTGTTCAAGGATGTCCAACCAAAAAATGATATATCTTTAAGAGGTGATTTATCGGACTACAGTGGCACCTAGATACATCGCATCAAATCCAAAACATACATTTCAGTACCCTCTATGAAATCATCTAGTTGTTTTCTCCATCTCCATTCGATTCTCTCGTTATCCTCTTGTTTGCAAGTGTGAAATAGTGTAGTTTGACCAGCCAGTGAGTTGTCAAGCGCGATACTTTGAAATGGAAGCTATTGGAACCAAATCATCTATGATAACATGTATGGATGGCCTAGTGAACACTATTAGAGGTGTCATTTTGGAGGCCAAAGCTTGGATGCTTTTAGGCTACCTCATCTGGGCATAGTCCCTTAAGAGCCCTGAGACCAAAAAACTGTATAACTTCAATAGGTGATTACTTTGACTCAATGTGGCACTGGAGATGTCCTGTAATACCCTAAACCTCCTTCTAGGGACCCTTTATAAAACTATCTCACATTCTTTTCCATATCCTTTGGGTGATCTTATTTTCCTATTGTTTGCAAATGCATGAAATAGTGCAGTTTGAGTTAGTGTAATGCTTGTCAGATGCAATACTTTGCAAACAGAAGCTCTTGGCGTTGAACTGTCATTTCCAATACATCAAGATGGAGGTGTAATATTATAGGACAAATATCTAGGTGCTTTCGGGCTACCTCATCCAGGTGTAGTCCCTTAAGAGCCTTGAGACCAAAAACCATATAACTTCGATGATTTCTTGTGATTTCTTGGATCAAACCTCCATGGAACCTATTTCCATTCAGTGCAATTGTTTAAATAAGCGAAATAGTGCGAGTTTAGATAAGGCTTGCCAAATGCAATACTTTACAAATAGAAGATCTTGGCACCAAAACGTCTATGCCAACACATCCAAATAGCCTTATGAACACTAACTGAGGTGTCATTTTGGAGGCTAAGCTCCATGTACTTCTGAGCTACCTTGTTTCCGGCGTAGTCCCTTAAGAGCCCTAGACAAAAAAAACCATATAACTTTGATAGGTGATTACTCAGAATCCATGGCACCTAGAGATGTCCCATTAGATCCTACACATCTACCTAAGGACCCTCGACAAAATCTTCTCACATTTTTACCATCTCCATTCAGTTCCCTCGAATGTCCTATTGTTTGTAAATGCCCAAAATAGTGAAATTTAAGTCGGTGTAAGGCTTCCTAGACACAATAATTTGTAAAGGGAAGCTCTTGGCACCAAAATTTCCATTCCAACATGTCTGGATGGCCTATGAATGCTAGTGGAATATTTTTTTTGGAGGCCAAAGCTCCATGTGTTTCTAGGATACCTTCTCAGCGTAGTCCCTTAAGATCCCTAAGACCAAAAATACTATCTTGATGAGTGATTTATCAAACTCCGTGGGACCTAGAGACATATCGCTAGATTTGAAACCTCCATGTCGGGACCCTCTAGATAATCCTCTCACATTTTTATCCATATTCATTTGGTTTTCTCGTTGTCCCTATCATTTCCAAACACATCAAATACTACAGTTTCAATTAGTGTATGACTACCACACGAAATACTTAGAAAACATAAGCTCTTGGCACCGAACCTTTTATGAAAACATGTCTAGATGGCTAGGTGAATTCTAGTGGAGGTTTCATTTTGGAAGCCAAAGCTCTTAGGTGCTTTTAGGCTACCTCATCAAGGCATAGTCCCTTAAGAGCCCTGAGACAAAAAAATTCTATATCTTCGATAGTTGAATTCTTGAAATTTGTGGCACCTAGAGATGTCTTGTCATATCTGACACATCCAACTTGGGACCATATATGAAATCCTCTCATAGTTTTCTCCATCTCCATTCAGTTCTCTCATTGTCCTATTAATTACAAATGCGTGAAATATTACAGTTTGAGTTAGTGTAAGGTTGTTAGATGCGATACTTTGCAAATGGAAGCTCTTGGCCCCAAAATGACTACACCAACACATCTAGAAGGCCAGGTTAATTCTATTGGAGGTGTCATTTTGAGGCAAAAGCTCTAGGTGCTTTCGGGCTACCTCATCCGGTCGTAGTCCCTTAAGAGCCCTAAGACCAAAAAAAGATATATCTTCGACAGGTGATTTCTCAGACTCTGATTCACCTGGATACATCTCACTAGATCTAACACCTCTATGTTTGGACCCTCTAAAAATTATCTCCCATTTTTCTCCATATCCATTCCATTATCTCGATGTCTTATTTTTTGTAAACGCACTGAAATCTGCAGTTTGAGTCAATATAAGGCTTCTAGAAACAATAATTTACAAACAGAAGCTCTTGGCACCAAACCAAATTTTCCAACATGTCGCGGTGGAAAAGTAAACACTAGGGGAGGTTTCATTTTGGATGTCAAAGCTCTAGGTGCTTCCGAGATACCTCGTCAGGAAAACTCCCTTAAGAGCCCTAAGACCAAAAACATGCTATATCTTCAACAAATGATTTCTCAAACTCATTACAACCTAGAGATGTCTCATTAGATCCTAAACCTCCATGATGAGACTCTCTATGAAATCCTCTCTCATATTTCTCCATATTTATTCCATTCTCGTGTTGTTATATTGTTTGCAAAAAGTGAAATACTACAGTTTGAGTCAATGTAAGGCTGTCAAGATGCAATACTTTGCAAACGGAAGCTCTTGGCACCGAACTAACTTTTTCAACACGTCAAGGTGGCTAGATATACGTTAGCGAAGGTGTCATTTCAGAGGCCAACACTCTCGGTTCTTCATATCTACCTCGTTCGGGAGTTCTTGTTCAATGACAAGATTGGCTTAAGAATGAATTTGTCAAGGGAATGGCTAAGAACACATGGGAGTTATCAATCGTCTAGTAAATATTTCTTGTTTAGTTCTAAATGGGAGTCAACTAGCCTTTGACTTAGTGACCTTCCATTCATTGATAATTTATGTTATGATAAACCCATGTATGCTTTCAAAAGTGCCTTCAAAAGATAGGGATAGTCATCAAGCCTAGTGAAGGGTGTGATGTGATTTCCACATAAATTGAAATGCCTACAGATTTATAGGTAATAACACAAATTAGACAAGATTGGACAATCAAAAATCATTGAGTGTCCGAATCAGAATGTCATTACATCTGGATACATTCTCGAGCATTGGAGTAATACATCTAGAGATAAATTCACAAAATATCAATAGATTAAAGGCATCAAATTGTGATGACTCTCTTTGAGCTATTGAAGCTTGTAAGACATTTTGGGCATCCTTAGATCCTTCTATCCATGTTATTTTGTAAAAACCATTTTCTTAATGATGGTCCTAATGATTGTATGCTCAGGTGTTTTAACAAGGCATCATACTAAGAAGCATTGAAGAAGGTAGTAGGTGCATGATAAGATAGGAACCAGTATGAAGAGACCATGAGCAAGAAGAAGTGCAACTAAGGTAAATACACATATACACATTGATAAATTGACCGAATAATTACTCGAGATAAGGTAACTCTTTATATACATACATTATATAAATATTGATTTCCAAATTTTTATGCATATTATACATTAAAAATGCTAGTACATGTACATCACCAATAAATGAAAAATAATCCATAATGTCTTAAATATTGTCTAGTGCACATCATATTAGTTTCATGCAAAAATAATCTCAAAATGTAAGGTCTCATATAGAAATATTGAGTTCCAAATAGTATTTTAATGTGCATAATAAATATTAAAATGCCCAAATAGGTCATATACCATCAAGTTCAAATGTCATATAGGTGTACATATAATGCCTTGCGCATAGGCTAACAAACAAAATGTCATATAAGACATATATTTCCAAATCATCAAAATATATCCTTCTCTTGGCCTTTCTCGAAGAAGGCACTCCCTTAGATGAAGATGGAGATCTATGAGATGACTTTGATCATCCGAGCCCATGCTACTGAATCCTCTTTTGTTGAATAATAACATCTAGTTTAACATGTAAATGCAAACAATGTATTTTTTTCAAAAATTAATTTACATATGTTTTCAACAAGTATTTAAGACCATGTTAATCAAAGTATTTACATAAATACACAAACTTACTGCAAAGTGTCGAGCACGCTGAATCTACATCTCACACTTAGATGAGTCATCAAGAGCTCCAGAGTACGAATGAGGGTAGGAAGATAATGAGATGGAGGATTTTGTCTCCTCGAAATCAAAATGGAGGGTGTAGAAGTTCCCTACATACACATAAGATCACAAAATCAAACATCAGAATTAGCCAAAATAGAACTAAGTACATATATGTGTAATGACAATATTTTAACTAATTTTATCAATATAGAACTATTTTTTTTACCTCACCACGCTTGTGAATCAAATGAACAGGGTTGTTACCTGTCACAGGTAACTCTTGTGTATACACAATGAAGGACATTATTAACATAATTTAATAATTATACAATGAAGGACATTATTAACATGTAATTTAACATAATATGAATTACACAGCAATTTAACAAAAATACATGTTGTTTGAATACCTCAGTGAGTTGTTGTGCAGATGAAATCACAGCGGCAACACCTTTCTCTACTCGTCACAAAGATGGTGGGGTGTCTAGTGAAGTCAACATCTTTATCAAACATATATCAC
The DNA here is from genome assembly GCA_018340775.1 of Taxus wallichiana var. yunnanensis. NCBI lineage: Eukaryota > Viridiplantae > Streptophyta > Pinopsida > Cupressales > Taxaceae > Taxus > Taxus wallichiana. The sequence goes on from CM031235.1 coordinate 848,935,837, forward strand.
GTCAAGTTAGTTGAACATATAAGAACATACATATATTTGAGTTCAAAAGTTATATATATATGTGAAAATTTTACACAATTAACATTATAAATTACCTCTTTAAATGAATATACACAATCCATTACATTTGTAGAATAAAGGCACAATTTCATTTACAAAGCCCATGAGAAGGCTTGTAGCTTAAAGATATTGAGAAAAAAATGGCGCTTTTCCTATATCTGAATATCCCCCTCTCATGGTTCTCACTCCTAAGCTAAAGAGGTGATAACACCAAGAAAAGGACTGGAATATCCTACTGAGGGAGAGTAGAGAAGAAAAATGCAGTTGGAAGAGGCCAGACAGCTTTCTGTGACACAGTCCCAAATCTCCATTCACCAACAATCTCCATGAAACACAACATCATAAACCTATAAATGAAAGGAAGTATGCACAAAATAGAACAAACAAATAGAGAGGCAAGGGAATGCAATAAAATAAATGCAAGGGTTGAGAGAACACCACAAACACAAATTTTATTGTTCCATGAATATACACAGTCCATTACATTTGTAGAATAAAGGCACAATTTCATTTATAGAGCCCATGAGAAGGCTTGCAACTCAAAGATATTGAGAAAAAAATGACAGTTTTCCTATATCCAGAATATCCCCCTCTCAAATGAGAAGTGTTTACAATATATAGAATTGTGGAGAGAAGAGAGAAAGAAGAGAAACTCAGATTTATGCTCCCTCCCACCAACAACATTCATTAAATGATCTAAAAAAATCATGGGCACCTCTGAAAATCCATTCCCCAATGTACTCTAGCTTGTGGAGAAGAAATCAGACCATACTACATTAAATTCGGTGATTGGGATGCCTAGAACTACACTTTTTGGAGCTGAGTACATTTTCCTATTTTTCACCCACCTAACCTCACCAAAATTAATATTTCAGGATTCCATGGTGTAGAGGATGTCGAGACCTTTCCAATGATATAAATTTTGTTGAATTTTGAGCATCGGTTCAAAAGTTATGCCCATTTGAAAATTTGCATTAATCCGCACAAGAGATGGCGAAAATGCAAGTTTGCAAAATGGGCCCTAGGGCCCAAAATTGCAAAATTGCAAAAAAATCCATTTGCAAAATTGTGAAATTGCAAAAAAAAAAATCCCCATGGCCCGAAATTGCAAGTTTGCAAAAATCCCCCAAGCCCGAAATTGCAAATTTGTAAAAATCCCCCAGGCCCAAATTGCAAATTTGCAAAAAAATCCCCTGGGCAAAAATTGCAAATTTTCAAAAATCCCCCTAGGCCCAAAATTGCAAATTTTGCAAAAATCCCCAAGGCCCAAATTGCAATTTGCAAAAAATCCCCAAGCCAAAATTGCAAGTTTTGCAAAAAATCCCCAAGCCCCCGCTCTTGCAAAATATGAAGAGTTAGAAGGACTTCTTTATATTTTTAGAAAGGGGAAGAAATTTCCTATCTATGAAGATATTTTCAGGAAATCCTTAAGTACTTAAAATATATAAAAATCATATTTGAAGAACTAAAAAAGGGGGAATGGTGTTAGTTGACCAAGATTAAGCATGAGCTTATTTTGGACAACAATTTGGCAACTCATAGTGGACATCTTCCTGCTAGATGAGATGATCAGTGGCCTTGAAGCATCCATTGGGCATGTAGTCTTCTTGGTAGTCTCATATTTGATCTGGTACTACCTTCCACTTTTACTCTCATCCTTTGTAAGAAAACCTTGAAGTCGAGGTTTGTGAGAGTAGAAAATTTCCTAAAACTTGGAAGCTTTTCCCTCACTTGACTTTCTACAAATCTGATCTGTTGAGTGCAATGAAAACATCCAAACCTACTCCATATGGATACTCTGCTGATTTGATTCTCTTGTGGCTGCAACTCTCTTTAGGAGTGAGATGAACTATATACAAGCATACACCAGAAGCAATAGAGCATGTGCACCAGCACTTAGGGAATCGAAACCTATTCTAACAACAACAAAAATGTGCACAAGCACTTGGAGGAATTGGAAATCCTAGACTAATATGTACAAGGGTGAGAAATTCTCCTTCTAATAGCAATGTTTGAGATAGATTCCATTGACTGGAATCTGCAATTCTTCACCATCCAACTTAGCCAGCCGGAAGGCATTGCTACCTTTGCATTCAGTGATCATGTATGGACCACTCCATATGGCATCAACTTGGAATGTTTTCCTGGCTTTGCACATCAACATCCCACTTTAGTACCAAGTCTCCTACTTGGAATGTCTTGCCTTAGCTTTCTTGTCAAAGCTCTTCTTAATCAATGCTTGATCCTTTTCCATGGTCTACACTACATGTTCTCTTACTTCTTCTAATTCCATCAACTCTGCATACCTAATTTCCATGGGCTCATACTCAGCTAGTTCCAATTATTTCATGAGTTCCAATGCTGCGAAACTCAAGTGATATAGGTAGAATTACTTCTTTCCCATATACAAGCTTGTATGGAGAGCTTCATGTAGACCTCTTGGGTGTGATCCTATCAGCCCATAGAGCTGATTTGAGTTTTTTGTGCCAACTCCTCTTATTCTCATCAAGATTCCTTCTGATGATTCTTAGTAGGTTCTTGTTTGTGGACTCTTCTTGGCCATTACCTTGAGGGTAATAGTTTGATGAAGTACTTGAGGTATACACCATTCTTGACATCCCATTCAATGATTTTTGTACCAAGAAATGCCAATGCATTATCTGATATGATAGTGGTAGGGGACTCCAAACCTAGTGACTATCCCTTCATAGAAATCTAAGATATTGGATTCATTTGCCTCCTTAAGTGTCACTGCTTCAGTCCACTTGGTGAAATAGTCCATTTGCCATAAGTATCCACTTGTGGCCTTGACTTGAATTTGGGTTGATCACTCTAATGAAGTCCAATCCCCATTGCATGAATGGCTGATCTACTAAAATTGGATGAAGGGGAAGGGCTGCTAACCTTTCTTTCCCTATGAAGAATGCACATTTCTTGCATTTCTTGATCCATGAGTAGCAATCATTAAACACCGTAGGCCAATAGTAACCAGCCTTCATGATCCTGAGAGCTGTTACTCATGGAGAAAAGTGGCCTCCTGCTTCACCATCATGGAACTCATGCAATATCTTCTCAACTTGACATGTTCCAATGCATCTCAATAGAACACCATTGATGTCTTTTTTGAACAAAACACCATCGATAAGAACATATGGAATGGCTTGTAATCTAAAGTATCTCCTCTTTGCTTTTCTCATTTCTGGAGGGCACAAACTTGTTTGGAGATAATGCACCAAGTCTTGAGTCCAACATGGAATGGGTGCATCATTAGCTGGTTGTTCTTGCTCATTCTATAGTAGTAGGACAACCTCTTCTTCTCCTTTTGACTCATCATGTGGTTTAGAAGTGAGATGCTCACACAAACCTTTTCCATGAACCAACTTGGTCACTTTGATTTCAATATCATATTCCATTACCCAAGTGATCCAACCTACTCTCTTCTCATTCAAATCCTTGTTCAGGAGAAAGTCCTTGACACCAACATGAGACACTAGTAATTGAATCTTATTGTTCAAGACCAAGTGTCTTGAACTTCTTCAAACTCCTAATGACAACAAGGACATGCTTTTCAATGAAAGAATACCTTACTTCATAATCTTCCAGGATTTGGTTGAAGAATGCTATGGGCTGTTTTGAACCTTCTCTATTTAGTTATACCAAGATAGTTGAGATTGTGTTTGATCCTCCAAAATCATACAACATGAATTCCTTTGAGAATTTTGGGTTGATAAGAGTTGGGGCTTGTGATATTGCATGCTTGATGGCCTCAAAACTCTCTTTTCCTTCTATTTCCATTTGAATGCAAGACTCTTCTTCAACATCATTGTTAAAGGCTTCACAAGAGTGGAAAAATCAGGCACAAATCTGTGAAAAAATTGATCCTTCCCAAGAAGCTTTGGAGAGATTTCTTGTGATGTGGCAATGGAAGTGTTCTAATGGCTTCAACTCTTTCAGGATCAATTATTAACCCTTCTTGAGACAATGTGGCCCAAAATTTACCCTCATGTGCCAAAATACACACTTCTTTGGATTCAATGACACTCTGAATCTTCTACATCTTTGAAATACTTTCCTAGGTGAAAGAGGTGGTCTCATTGCATTCTTTGAGAACACGGTGATATCATCTAGATATACCAACACTATCTTGTTGATTAGTCCTTTGAACACCATATCCATAGCTCATTGAAATGTTGCTCCGACATTTTTCAATCCAAATGGCATCTTCTTGTAAGCATATGTGCCCCATTTCATAGTGAATGTTGTCTTGAACTGATCTTCCTCTTTCACCATTATCTGATTATAGCCTGAGTAGCCATCTAGCAAGGAAAACCTTTTAGAACCAGCTACTACCACCTGCAATATTTGTTCCATTGATGGAAGTGGATAATGATCTTTGAGTGATGCTCTATTTAGATCACGGAAGTCCACACACAATCTGATTTCTCCATTTCTTTTCCTCACACACCAAATTTGCAACCCAACTTGAATGTTTGATAGGGAAGATGATGTTGGCTTCAATCAGCTTGTTCAACTCTTTCCTCATGAGAGGTTCAATGTGAGGATTCACCGCCTTTGCTTCTATCTAATAGGCTTGGATTCTGGATCCAACTCAATAGTATGTTGTGCCAAATTTGGGTTGAAACCTCTTAAGTCCTTGTAAGTCCAAGAAAAGACATCTTGGGAATTCTTGGAAAAGTTGAACAAATTCAGCTTTTTCTTGTGGGTACTTACTTTTCCAATTTGCAATGTCTTGCCTTCATCTACTTGAAATGGGCTCTAATCTTCACCCTTTACCTAAATGTTTTCTTTCTCCTTCCGGAATTGATCATTTGGGTTGAATATTGACTCCAAAGTTACAAGACCTTTTGGTAATTTGTTAGTTCTCAGCTACACCACTTGGTCACCATATTGTTGCTCCAACTTGTCTTGGTTTCTAGTAGAGAACTCAACTTCTTCTTGTAAAAATTGACAATTTGTTGATCATTCTCAAAGACTTGCCAACTTGTGTTGTTATCCGAACAACTGGTCTCACAACCACTTTGATGTGAGGCTGAGATTGTTCACTTTTGATATTCTCTACAACATCAAATGCAGCCCCAATTGCTACCAATCTTCTCTTCTTTCATTCTTCTTTCTTGGGATGGAATTGATGCTAAAAGCTTTGAAATATTCAATTAGATCCCATACCTAGTTTTTGTAGTTCTTCAACAGATCATTCTTAGCATCATTTCATCCTCTGACTTGGTTCACAATCAGCTCACTATCACCAAATACTTGAAAATTCTTAATGCCTCTCTTTCTTTCCCAATGCAATCCATGAATCAAGGCTTCATACTCAGCTATGTTGTTTGAGCAAGCAAACTAGAAATGAAAAGTTGAGTAATATTTTGTTCCTTGAGGTGAAACAAACATAGCTCCTCCTCCTGCACACCTTTTCTACTCCTTGAACCATCAAAGAATAACTACCATACCTCATTATCATCCTTGTGGTCTAGCTTGGTGATGCTAGGGAGAGGTTGATTCTCTTCATGCAAACAATAGAATCCTAGTTCATATTCCTCCATTTCTTTGTAAGGGTCAAAAGCATGTATTTTTTTTCCCATTCATCAAGAGTCAAGTCTTGGAATGCATCCACCTTAGTATCTACTTCATAAGTGCTTGGGAGATCTTCTTGATCAAAAGGATGAACAATTTGAATTGATTGACTCGGTGTATGAGGCTCTATGTGGAATTTTGCAATGGGCTCAGATCTGATTGTAGCCTTAGCTCCATACCTTGTTCTAAACAACATGTGTGACCAATCAACAGAAAAATAGCCTCCAATTTTAGTAGTGAAGTCTCTTGACAAACACAATGCAAAGAGTGGTGGCAAGTCTATGAATGATACATCTTGCAAGACAGTCACATTGGGGCATGCATGCAATGTGAGGCTCAAATTTTTGATTACTCCAACCGTTGTTACTTGTTGTCCCATCCAATTGCACCACACCTTTGGAGATGACTTCATATTGAAGGCCCAATTGATCAGCTATCTGTTTTGGCATGACTGAGCTACTTGCTCCCGAATCAATCATGCAATTATGTACTAACTTATCTCCAATGATCAATGAGATATAGAATGGTGGGGGATTCAAATTTTTACCTTGGTGGCTTCCTTGATTTTCTCTTTTTGAGCTGCATTGGTAAGCACTTTTTCTTGTTCTTTGGATGGCTGATTTGATGCCGACCAATTAGCCATAACAACTTGCAATAGGTCTCTTTGTCTGGGATAGCCAATGATTCCCACATTGAGATGTTTACATTTGTTTTCTTCATCTTCTCAATGATGTTGAAGGGAGAAGAGTTATCTCTCTGCTTCCCCTTTCCTACACATTATTCTCTTGCACATGGGTCATTACAACCGGTACTTGAGCTGGTCTAGAAGGTGGCTTGGGTGGCCCTGCACATTGGGAGCTACACTTTGATTACTCATACCTTGTTGAGTGATAGAGGGTTGTGGATCATTTGAATTTGATGATTTCCCTCTCCAATATTCCTTTTCTTGGACCATGTATTGGCTGCTACACTTTGAGAAGGAGCTTGATTTATGCCACAAAAATCTTTCAACCTGCCAATTGACAAGTGTGGTCTCATTTGGAGGTGCCTCTTGCTGAGATGTTCCCTCTGCTGATTTCCTTCTTGGCCTACCTCTTGTTCTACACCAGTTGTTGTCACCATCAGATCTTGATTCAAAGCACCATTGAAACACATCGACTAGTTATGTGGTTGATTACATGGAAAACACCAAGTCATATTCTTGAGCCATGTTATTTTTTACTGGTACTAAGGCTCTAGATGTGGATGCAACATTAGGATTGTAAGGCTGAAATGGTCTATTAGCAGGGGGCCTACTTGGTTCTGATTTTTGTTTTGAATGGGTGGCCTATTAGGCTGATATGGAGGTCTATTGGGTTGAGTTTGAGGCTGATATGATCTAAAATTTTGAGCTTGCTACCTCTTAAGTGTCACCAACTCATTACCCAAGTTTTGTAGTTGCTTCATGACTTCTTGGAGCTCATTTGAGGTACTAGAAGATGAGGTGGAAGCTTCAGTTGAACTTCTAATTTCTTGGAGCAGGAATGGGAGCTAATGTGGGTGTTTGACTAGTGCTTGGAGCTCCTAGTTCTGATATAGAGGCATAGGTGGCCTAGGTGCAAGTTTACCAACTTGAATTAAGCAATTCTCAGCTCTAATAATGATGTTGTAGGATGTAGGTAAATTATACCTCCCATGGATTGAATCATCATGGAAATATCAAAATTTAAAGCTTTAAGAAAGTATAGGAAAACACCTTCAGCTTTTGGTCTCACGGCCAATGGAATTCTATCCCATGTCCTTTGAAATCTGAAGTTGAAATCAGTCAATTGTTCATTAGGAGCTCTCTCTTAATAGTTGTCAATTGTTCCAATAAAGACAATTATCCCCCTTCTCCCCAAATTGATTATGAAGAGCTGTGCACAAATGGTCCCAATTCGGATAGATCTTGTGTTAGACTTCTAAACCATTGCAAAGCTTTACCCTTAAAGGAGGATGCCAACAACTTGACAACAATGTCCATTTCAGTAATTTCATGAATTACACAGACATTTGCAATGTCCTGGATGTGGTCAATCGAGAGTTGTCTAGTTCTCTCCAATGAAATATGGAATGTTCTTCAATGCTGCAACTGGAACTAGATTTTGTGCATTGAGAGCAAGTGGGATGCTTCTAGTGAAGTTGACATAGGGGTTGGGTTGTGCCATCCTGATTGGTCAAGAAAACTCTAGTTGATTGAATGAAAGGCCTTCCAGGTGGAGGTGTTGATAAGGTTATATTTGGTGGAGATGGAGACCTTTGAGCTCTTCTTCCTCTTCTTTCTCTATCTGGGGACAAGTGTAGATAGATAAATAGTCCCTCTTCTCTAGTTCTTGATCTTGTCTGAATTCTTCTCATAAATCTGCCAAGTTTAGACTATTGAAACTAGTGGATTCAACCTCTTTTGGAGTCACTAGATGTGTAATTTCAAAGCTTCTCACAAGTTGAAGACTTACAACAAGTGCACATCAATCTTGTTGTAATTAAAATGAAGACTTCCTTGTCCCACCAGGCATGCTAGAAACTGTTGATGCGTAATCACAACACCCCTAAATGTCTAACTTGATGGGTTGAGACTCTCAAGTGTGATTGCATAACATGGAGCTTCTCCCAAAGTGTGGGACTTTGCAATCGGAGAGCTCTCCGGATGAAGGCCAGTTCCTATTCCTCTGTTCAGGTGCACACATATAATTTGTAGAGGATCTACTCTAAAATCTACTCTAACTTTCCAAGGAGACAAGGTTAAGAAGATGCAAGAAAATGAAATCCTAAGCTAAAGAGGTGATAACACCAAGAAAAGGGACTAGAATATCCTACTGAGGGAGAGTAGAGAAGAAAAATGTAGTTGGAAGAGGCCAGACAGTTGTGACACAGTCCCAAATCTCCATTCACCAAAAAATCTCCATGAAACACAACATCATAAACTTGTAAAATGAAAGGAAGTATGCACAAAATATAACAACAATAATAGAGAGGCAAGGGAATGCAATAAAATAAATGCAAGGGTTGAGAGAACACCACAAACACAAATTTTATTGTTCCATGAATATACACAATCCATTACATTTGTAGAATAAAGGCACAATTTCATTTACAAATCCCATGAGAAGGCTTACAGCTCAAAGATATTGAGAAAAAAATGATAGTTTTCCTATATCCAGAATATCCCCCTTCTCAAATGAGAAGTGTTTACAATATATAGAATTGTGGAGAGAAGAGAGAAAGAAGAGAAACTCAGATTTATGCTCCCTCCCACCAACAAAATTCATTAAATGATCTAGAAAAAGCATGGGCACCTCTGAAAATCCATTCCCCAATGTACTCTAGCTTGTTGGAGAAGAAATCAGACCATACTTGCATTAAATTCGGTGATTGGGATGCCTAGAACTACACTTTTTGGATCTGAGTACATTTTTCCTATTTTCACCCACCTAACCTCACCAAAATTAATATTTCAGGCTTCTCATGGTGTAGAGGATGTTGAGATATTTCCAACGATATAAATTTTGTTGAATTTTGAGCACCGGTTCAAAAGTTATGCCCATTTGAAAATTTGCATTAATCCGCACAAGAGATGGCAAAATGCAAGTTTGCAAAATGGGCCCTAGGGCCCGAAATTGCAAACTACACCATTTGCAAAAATTGTGAAATTGCAAAAAAATCCCCCAAGGCCCAAAATTGCAAGTTTGCAAAAAATCCCCCAAGGCCCAAAATTGCAAATTTGCAAAAAATCCCCCAGGCCCGAAAATTACAAGTTTGCAAAAAAATCCCCCTAGGCCTTAAATTGCAAAAGTTTGCAAAAAAATCCCCAGGCCCAAATTTTTGTAAAAAATCCCCCATGCCCGAAATTGCAAAAAAGTTTGCAAAAAATCCCCAAGGCCCGTATCTTGCAAAATATGAAGAGTTAGAAGGATATTTTCGAAGAAGTTTCCTATCTGATTAAGAAACCTTTGGAATCCTTAAAAATATTTATATAATATATATTTTTAAGCACTAAAAGGGGGAATGGTGAATAGAGTTTCCTCAAAAACTCGCAATAGAGTTTCCTCGAGAAAGTAAGTGGCACTTCATTGTTATTGCAAGGTGGAAAAACAAACACCATCCACCATCAATCCCAAAAATTATTTTTAATAAAATCATTATTGCACCAATGAATGGGAAACTATTTGCATGACAACAGAACAAGAAAATTAGTGTGGGGTCCATGAATAAGTTGTATATGAGCTCTTTTGTAATTTATTTTTTCTTTACATCCACATATCACAATTTGTTGGAATAATAAACCCTACAACCCTCCTGTAAGATGTGGAAAATCAATTTTCCCCATTTCCACGTCAACTTGAGAAACTAATTCGTCCATTTTCTCTGCAAGAGAGGCATGGTGGGGGTTTGTAGATTGTGAATCCCTCATTCTTTTGATTAAATCCACAATTTCAATTTTGTTTTTAACTATGTGGGCTGCTAAATCTTCTTGACTTCCCAGGGGATGTTGAGAAACTATTGGAGGGTTGGGAGGGATGAAAGGAATAACTTGGGGTTTAGTTGTGGTTGATTCCTTCAACCTCAAACTGTAACAATAAAAAAATGTATTCAATTCAAATTCTACTCTATAATTATCAAATTTCAATGCAATTTTGAGAAAATAATTGTGCCTACCTCTTCTCCATGGTACCATCGTCAATTCCAATATTTTCAACAATTCAGAGATGATCGTTTGAGCTTAAGATCTAGTTGAATGACAAAACACGAGGGAATGGTTAAGATCTAAGACTCGTGTTTGAGGGGGAGAAAATGATATAGACTCGGGCTTATTTTTTTAATTTATAATAGACATAATGCGTACACATTCTTGTATGGTAAATTCCAAACCTAGAAAATTATAACGCGTACACATTTTTCTTTTTTGGGTTTTTGTCCACTTGTTGACCCCCCAACTTGGTGCATTTACCATGCGCCCTTGCAATCAGAGGATTTTGACCAAATATTTCAATGCCATATGATATGTATAAAAGATGAATGGGATTTCCAACAAGTAATGTCAAAACTTATGAAGCGCATATATCAAATAAAATTCCTCGTGCTCCATTGTAGTATAATTTTTCTCTTTTGGTGTCAATTTTTGGCTTACAAAGAAAATAATATTATCTACATTACCTTCCCCTAGCTACAGCAAGACTATGCCAATCGCCACACCCAAGGCATAAACTTGTACATAAAATAGTTTATCCCATGAAGGAAATCACAAGATTGGTGTAGTGGTAAGCTTCTCCTTCAATGTGTCAAAATTCTGCTAGTGCACGTCACCCCAATGAAAAATTTTGTTATTCCAATGGTAAAAATCTTTGCATACCCTTTTATGATTTTTCTAAAGTAACCCATATGTCCCAGAAATCCACACACTTCACTTTGATTTATAGGCTCTTCTAATCCCAAAATCACAACTATCTTGAATGGGTCTACCAATAATCCTTCCTTGCAGATGATATGTCCAAGAAAAGTTCCAAAGGGTGTAGAAAAGGTACACTTCTTAATGTTAAGAGATATACACATTTTCCTACACCTCTCAAACATGAGCCTTATATTGTCACAGTGAACTCTAATGATCCCATAGATATTCCAATAATCCAATTATACATTAAATAACTCATGAATGAAGTCATAGAAAGCATGTATAATAATGCACGAGAATATCGCTAGTGTATTCTTAAATCCAAAAGGCATTAGAATGTATGCTAAAATTCACCACTTAGTAGTGAAAGTGGTATTTTCCTGGTCTTCTCATATGATGCATACCTAATAATAGCCTAAGAACCCATCTGTGAAAGGTGTAGGAAAAGGATCTGCAACACATGAAGAATTATGTTCTTTATAATCCACCCATTTATCTTGATACTAATACCATAGGGCTAACCCATTTAGACTCTTCAATTGGCTTAATAATGCAATACTTAGGCATCTTATAAATCTCCTCCTTCTCCTTCACACACAAATTTGGGTTCATTCTGTAAGTCCTCTTCCTAATAGTTTACATGCCTTCTTTTAACACAATCCTCATCTCACCTAATGAAGGGTGAACTCCTTTCAACTCATGATATCCTCATGGAAATAATTCCTGGAAGTCACACAAAATCTGAATGATCTTTTTTATTTCTTACTTTGACAACTAATCTCCAATGATGGACTATTTAGGTGCATCCTTAATACCAATGTTAAATTTCTTTATCTTCATCACAACATGGTATGTATGGGAATTTTCATATATAGTGTCCATTAATTCACACACACACACACACACACACACACACACACACACACACACTTTGTATGGCTAAACTAAAAATTCTCTACCTCCTCATCATCAATGAGGTACACCATTTTACCTTTCTCTTTCTCCTTCCAAGTGCAGCCCATCTGTTTTTTTCTATCTCATTAGTATCCGGACACATCTCGAATCAGGTTCACCAAGTAACTCAAGAATTATCTCTTCTTCTTTCATGTTATCCCCCAATGTGATGCGATTCATGATATGCAATGCTTCATGGAGTGGAGATTTATTAGAAAAATAGTTAAAATTTTGAATAGTACCTGTATTCATCTCATGCCAACTTACGGTCTTTGTCTTTGACTCAGCATAGACATACCATGTGTGCACACATCATGTATAGTGGAGTAGAACTTATGCACCCATAGAGATGGCAGTAAATACTCCAAACATTGCACCCATTGTATCTCATAGTTATGAATATGTATCAAAGTAGGATTCTTTGCATTCTAATCATATATAAGCATAGGCTCATTCTTGCTAACCCAAAATCTTATCTCGTGTGTTTTCCACCGGTGCATTATTATACCGTATAAGGTATAGATCAACATGTTCCTTCAATCCCTGTCATTCATCCACTATCTCTCCATAGTTATCGAAATATATCGTTCTTCCCTTCACCAGTATACTTCGGTAAATGAATTACACCCATTGGCCTAACCATGTACAAACCTAATCATTTTGGTTACTCTACCTTTCATCTTACTCCCGACCATCCCGTATGTGTCATGGGCCTAGTTACCATAACAAATCCTTGTGGTGTCACTTTCGACTACACATCTTCCTACTAAAGCACCCCTCCTTGGATGGTTTTTGAGTATCGTGATCTCACACATTGTGTGCATAAATCTTATTTAGATCTTCCTCACTTAAAGCCCCGAATTATGGTATAATGTTTTCCTTAGCTAGTGTTATAATAATGTTCTCATATTTTTCTCAAAGATGATATGTCCCTTGTTGAAATGGAATTCCGCATTATTCACATAGCACCAGTCCGCCCAAGTAATGCTGGAAATTTTCCACTCCAAAATGCTCCACTGCCTCAAAGTCTCTAGTAAATTTCGCCCTTTAGATAGTAATGCATGCATCCTTCAACACCCCAATAGGCATTGCCCTTGTTTTGTTCACCATAAATAACATATTTGAGGATGGCCATAATGTAGGTCTCCCCATATGATTATATGCATCCAAACTCAACACATTCATCTCAACACCTAATCCAACCATCCCTCAATCATAACATCCAAAGTGGTCTCATTTTCATACTCAAGCTTCTATGGTGGAAATTTTACATGAAGTGTCTTTCACTCACTCTCAAATAAAGTGTGTGGTACTTTTTCACGAAACTATTCTCCTTACAATGGGATGATATTTTCCTCTCATAACATATTGTATATCTCCTTCAAATCATCCACATATTTCTACAAGAGCTCAAAATTATTCGTACACTCTATCTCACACAACGGATCCTTTAAGCATTGTATCTTACCCTCGCATATCTCTAATAACTCGATATTCTCTTGGTAGACTTCTTTTTGATGTACAACATCTAGATAATTAGCATGTATCACATCTTCTCTCCTATTGAGTGGCTTGGCCTTAAGGGGCTCATGAATGTGTAGTGATTATCATGGGTTGTAATTCTAGTTCAGTGTCTTCTTCAAATTCACGTAGATAATTCTTCACATATTGTACCTTGATCATTTCAAGCACCTTTGTCATTATTCTTTTTGTTACACATGTACTCATATAGGCTAGGAAGATCCTCAAGGTTATGCTACTTCCCATAGTATGACCACACTATATTCTAGGGACAATCACACTTCGATAATGATGAGGGGATCCATAAGTATAAAAAGTCTTGAGTGGTAAACTAGTTCGACAAATGTGACCTTTTCTTCTAAATCCTCCGCGAAATCCACCTCCTCTAGTTTTACGCTCTTTAGAGGGTTGAACATTCTATACCTAAGAGTTGTTTGCCACCATTCTCTATCATAATCTATTCTTGCATTCCTTATGAATTTGATCTATCAGCGACAATACTTCTTATGATGATTCTGCACATCATAAATATTGCAGTACATAGATACATTCTTCATCATCACATACTTCAAGAGAGGAAATTTCTAGACATTACGGTCCTTGTGGTAAATCTCACAATACTTTTGCAAGACGCGCACTATCCTACGGGTAGTTATCCTTAGTATGTCCTCTAAGCTCACATTCAATGCACCATATGCCACTACGTGTCTCATGTGTTGATTTGGCAGAGAGTTTATCCAAATGTTTCACCATCGCCATTATCCCGACCTCTAAAAATGGGTTAACTCCAATATCATCACTCCCAACTACCTCGGTTATCGTAGAGCTTCTTCAAAGGTCTCACACAGTCCAAATATGTCTTATGAGATAAATTTATATTCATAAATGAGTCAACAATCCTCCAACGAACCACTATGCTTTGACTTGGATGGATATCATAAGACAATTTGGACAATAAAGTCTTAAAATGTGTGTCATACTCTCTCAAAAATTCTGAAGCCCCTACTTGATGTCTTTAAGTGCATTAAGGATATACTTCTCAAAATCCATAATGAAATTTAGCCAATAATGCTCTTGTGAAAATCATCATAATCCACTACAATCTGGTCAGGAGTTCATACTTTCTATACCAACTATGTGTGTTCCGTTGAAGTGTAGTGAAAATTTGGCTTTCCTTTCTATCATGATATTTAATTCATTTAGAATGTCATAGTAACTCACATTTGTGTACATGTTCTCGCTACATCCTCCACACATATGTATTCTAGAAAATGGACAAACATCTCAAAGTATATGTGAGGTGTCTACTACTACATTTTCTAAGGTTATGTCTGGCATTGTGGTGGCGCTTTGGTGGTAGACCTTGCCATGGATTAGATTCAAACCAAGATTCTCTACCGGTGCTTCCTTCAAGCGCTTTCTAATCCAATCCTCTTGAAATTATTTGTGTCCTAGTTGTAGCAATAAACTCTACACCTAATGTCCGTGATGTCTCTACACCTACAAAAGTTCTTCCAACAATTTGTGCAACAATAATCTTCCATGTTAACACTCCTAAAAATAATCTTGTAAGATTACTCCCAAACACTGGTGCTTATTATGCTGCCATGGGCATGTTACTCTTCTAATGCACTTCTTGATTCAACACAAAATGGTATATACATGTATCTTTCTAATTACTTTCACTATTTTAACCTTTAATTTCCTTTAGATCTGGAACACCTAAAGAAGGGTCAGTGTACCTAGAATGAGTCATATGTGCACCCATGGTTCTCATTCTCTCCTCTAATACACTCTCATCTAAAGCTGATGGGGAGTCCCTACTACACTTTCCCAAGGTTGGGAGAACATGATGTTACAGATCCTTTTCTTCTACGAGAGCTTCAAAACATTTTTGAGACATCATTCTTCTGAACTTGTAGTGCTACTTCAATTTCTAGCTCTTGCGCTTCATTATACTTGAGTTGTCTCTCTTCTCACTGTCTATCTTCCATCAAGGCCACCATTATTCTTCACACCTTCTCCTTCCCCTATATGCAGTGGGGATTTAACTATCCATAGGGAATATCTCCAAATCTAGTTCTATTATCAAGATCTTGATCGCTAAGGGTATCGCGTGCAAGTAATATCCTTTGTGCTTGCACAGAACTTAAAATCAGCTACTTCAAGGCAACAATACATGGTAGTTGCATACACCAACATATAATTTCACAAAACATCTACCCACCAATAATCTACAACTCTATTCCACTCATCTACATCAGATAGACTCTAATAGTCTTCCTCTATCCAAATCCTCGATGTAGGGAAAAAAAGATTTGGTGCATATAGTTCGTTATACTAGGAAGAAGCTAAAAAATGTCTCATACAGTTCGTTATAAATATTATCTTCCACCGACTTTTGTGCATTGAAATCAGACCCAATGCTATACCTATGTGCAAACTTTTCTTGTCCATATTCAACCCAATCTTCAATGATCTCCAAAGATAATTAGTACGTACGCCATCTGCATGTAACATCCTAGAAAAAAACATGAAAAGAGGTCAAGGAAATGGAACCAACATGTAGTCCTTAATTTCTCTTCTCAAAGCTATGCACGCTGAAACTTCATTCAGAGAATTTTGAATGCTCACACAAAGAGTCTGCACCTACCAAAGGCATGCATGTTCATAATGGTATTTAACCAAGAAAACATTCAATCATATATAACCATTGCATTCAAGTCACTTTGGAAACACATATAATAGGGAAATATAATAATTTAAACAATAACCAAGATCAATTCCACCATTAAATCACCATATTTAGACATGTCAAAATTTAGAATCCATAAACCAAGATTCCTTACTTAATAGAAGTTCAATACAGAGTAATTATTATGCTCTCGCACCGGACCATGTGCGTAACTATCAAACCCTAGATTTGTATCATCACAACATGACTCGCTCTCAAACATACGGATATACCCAGAATAATGGCCTACATCAGGTATATATAATGGTGTGGACTTTCCCTTAATCGCCCATGCACTCTCCTACTACTAGGTGTGTTCTCAAAATAGACTGCATTCTCCTAATAATAGGTGTTTTCTCAAAATACACTACATTATTTACATTCCTAAAAATAACCATGTGTTTAAAGTTTACATGCTTTTACAATAGTTGCTTGATAATAGATCACTACATATAAATCTTGCTTTTAATTCTATTATTATCCTAGCCTCTGGATGTGCTCTTATCCACTTTCTTGATCCACACTCAAAGTCTATTTTTTAGCCCATTCTGGTAAAATCGGCTAAGTCCTCGCTTTATTTCCTTTATGTGCATAGTCCCACGCACCACCTTGTTCAACATCCACATGGGCCCTTCATCATGCTACCCCTATTATTATGCATATACGCATTCCTATGCATAAGCCTCTTTTACTTCTTTTGTACTTAGTCAAATTTCCCAACCAACACTCCTAATGTTTTACTTCAAATCCAAGAAAATCCTATGGTTCCTAATCCTCCATTTATTTTCCTAGAGGATCATTCCATCCGAAACATCCCTATATTTTACAAAATCCCTCCCACATATACCTATGGCATTATCTAGCCCTCTAAATATTTTTCATAAAACTTTTACAAACTGTGGTATTTCACAAGATTTCCCAATCCTCTACCCAATACGACAAACCCAAACTATCCTATGGTGTTAGTAGATTGGGGTTTTTATCACTATCACGAAGATAATAATAAAATGTATAACCTATAAAAATCGAACCAGAATTTTACGCCATTCCATGTAAATTTCTTTTAGGATCATCATGAACAAGAGAGAATTAAGCAAGAATTTCTCTTGTTTCTTGAGTTAGAGAGGAAGAAGATGTGATGAAGAATGATGTAATGGTTTCGAGAGGATCAAATTAAAATTTTTGAGATCAAACCAAATCTGTCTAAAATTTTAGTCAATGAACAATCCCTTGCCAACATTTCGTATCTAGTTCAAGTGAGTTTCACCAAATAAAACAACGATATAATAGTTGCAAATTTGTATAACACATACACACATGATGAGAGTGTTTAGAATGTGAAAAGAAAGCATACATATTGGAAATAAGTCATGGGGAGTAAAATGATGATAAAATTTATCTTAAGAAGGATATATAAGTGTTTCTCAAAAAAATTGTAGATTAGACATATGATGAGGAAGATATTCAAGGTGAGAAGGTAGTTTTGTTTGAATGTACTAATCCTTATTATTTTGCATGTTTATAGCTTGTCTCCTTTAGGAAGATTACAATGACTCGCCTAGGGCATCATTTAGTACTGCAATCACTAAAGTGTTTTAAAATTCTATGGAGGATGAGTTTAGCCTCATAAAATTAATGTTTGAGGATGAGAAACATGATGTAGAGCGAGGTATTAAAATATAGATTATTGTTAAAGATAGAATAGAAGAAGAAAATTTAAAACACCATGTAAAAACTTTCTAAAAGAAGAAATATGAATATGGTGGATTGTTTGAGAGATGGAGAAGTCTATTGGATTTGAAAGTTGGGTTTTTAATCAAATACTTGGCTAGATTATATCTTGACCTAATTTGCCACCAGTCATGCTTATTTTTGAGTATGAGGAGGAACATCAAAGTTTAAAAATTCAACTTCAACACCTCCAAAACTAGAATTAGGAGTAAATAGAGGTGTTTTTAGCTAAGTTAGTTTTTGTTTTCAAATAGAATGATCTATTGGGCATGTTTTCTTAATCATCATCATCCTTTGTTATTATAGAGCTTATTTATTGGCATATATTCCTTAGGAAAGGAAGCTAATTATCTTACCGAGTTTACGGGTTAGTTTGATCTTAGTTTAATCATGGTTAGAGTAGGAGTATTTTAAATTTATATTGGAAGAATAAGGGCATTGGAAAACTCTGCATGTTTCACTTGAAACATGTATGATTTTGATTGTGTACATAGTTTTTAGTTGGAGACACTTTGTGGGAAGTTGTTATAGAGTTTGTGTGTAGATCTGAGATAGATTTCACATTGGGTTTGTGTGGAAGGATTTTTCATGGAGGAATTACAGATTTTTCCATGTTAAATCAGAAAAGGAAATGTAAAATTTTCAAGTATATTTTTAAAGTTTTTAAGGTCAATCTTCAAATTCTAGGTTGACTCCATGCCCAATGGATACACAAGGTAATTGGTTATCACATCTAGTAGGTAGATGACCCCTCCGAGTCATTAAAAATATTTCCAAAATAATCACCCCAAGAACTTGAAGGACACATAATCGAGTTCATGTGGACTAATCATGGGTGACTCGGGATCTTGAGACATTTAAGACCTAGTAGGGTAGAGATCGAGTATCTCGACTCCATAAACGAAAACATGAATCCAAAGTAAGATTGTAACATGTGGCCTCACCAAAGTTATGAAGGTGGATCAAAGATCACCAATCATGGATGGAAACTTATAAAATTAGTTGAGGAGGTTAAAATTGGCAGCCCCATGCCATCTATCATGCAAATGTTTTTGTAAAATTTGATTGATCATAAATTTTTCTCATTACACCAAATTGAGAAAAAATAGCCTCGTTGGAAATTTTTTAAAGATAACTACACATCAGTAGGTGGTATTAAGTCAAAATCAATTTTTTTAGCCTAAAAACATGTTTAAAAACACTCACTTCCATTTTGATATCGGGGCTTTGGGGAATGACACATGACCGGTCTTTTGCTCACATCTTTTGATTGAAAGATCCATTTCACATGAGACCAGTCTCATTATAAGAATAATTTAGAGAGCTACAATCATAGAACAATTTTAGAGGATTTTTTGAGGAGACAAGGGATATTGTCATGAATAAAGTTTAGTTTTTAGTTGTTAAAAGTATGATCAAACAAATTCCTAATTATTTATAGATGATTCTACAAGAATATTCCTTCTTTTTTAGGATTTTTAAGTCATCATCATCTTGTGGTCCCGAGTCAAACACATAGGAGGAGATATAATTGGTTGTTAATAATTGAGATATATTAGTGGTCCAAAGTTGAATTTGAACTATTTCGAAGGTGCAAGTGTAAAAATAATGTAATAAGGTGGGAGTGTTAGCTTAATTATTTTATGATTACTTGTGTTTAATTATATTTGGTTATAACTAACTTGGAAGGTTGTAGTCGATTCTAGTTTGTTTCTTCTTAACCGATTTATCCTACAAAATTGTTTCCACATGTATATAATAGCTTCCTTTTCATTAAATGAGATCATTATTTCATCTCGTGCAATTCACCATCATATTCATCCTAGATACATATGGTTTTAAACAAGATGACCAACATTCCCTTCTCACGTGTCATGATTTCCACAACATTGTGATTTAGTTCTCGTATCATTTTTACATTAAGGGAAAATCGGGATACTTCAAACACACCGCGTAATAAAAAACAAATTCAAAATTAATAAAATGGGTCCTCCCTATCAAATTTACAACCACTAGTATATAATTTTTACCACTCAATCACAAACAACATAACTTGATCCCACTACCAATTGTTAGTTATCTTGGGATGAGTTGGTTTTCCATTGTATATGTTTTCCACTGCTACATAATGTGGCCCCATCCTTAGAAAATGACGAAAGGTTTCTTAGAAACCTCCATTTCCTCGGCTTCAAGTTGGTTGTTTCTCGCTCAACATGATGAGTCTTGAAGCTCAAATTTGTACTCAATTTTACCGTCCCGATTTCCCCACTTTTTTTTTGCTTTGACTTTGAAAATCCAAAATGAGAGTTTGTGTGGCATTCCCCAATGGGGTCAAAGGGTAACGCTTACGTTACATTTTATTAAAAATGGCTTCAAAGATGGTTTGAAAAAAAAATTGGAGATGGTTTTCATGAAGTGTACACACCATGGAAGATAATTCGTTGCATCGAGCCGATCATATGTAGAGACATACGTCGAGCTAACAAGCATAGATATTGTAGGGCGGAGAATTACTAGTCTCATTCATACCTTTACATATGACAGGAAAGAAGAAATCTTCAACAGCGTTAGGTAAAGGAGCTGCGAAAGCTACTAGATAAGCACTTGAAATATTGGATAAACACCAATTTCCCAAAAACTCTTCAAATATGAAAAAACTAGCGATTTCTAAGAAATTCTTGTTTCCGTGTCGATGCCTCTATTGAATGTATTTGTTAGTTTGTTGGGAACTTTTTCCACTGTTAGTCCACAGTTAATTTGGATGTCTTACTAATTTTATTTTGGTTGATTTGGAAATTGACAGGCTGTAGGCTAGTTTTTGTGATTTTAACCATAGTTTACAGGTGAAAAAATTTAGAAATTGTAGATGTTGACAGGCTAAATTTTTTGAAAACCGTCAATTTTTAGTGGTTTATATTAAAACATAATACCTATTTATATATCTATGAACATATTATGGATATATTTATAAAAATTACTGGAAATTACAGCCATCTGGAAGAGCTATCGTCAACAATTTTTGATTTGACAGGCATAGATAATTTGAAATTCCAGGAGCCCGATCACACGTTTTCACACTTTTAAAGGCAATTCTTGGACACTTTCTCCACTGTTAGTCCACACTTAATGTGGACGTCTTAGTGGCTTGATTTCGACTAATTTAGATATCGCTTGACATGATATATCTTTTGTATCACACATTTTCACAAGTTTTAAAAGGTGATTTTCTCCTCTTCTTCAAACTATTACATGAACGCTTTCTAAACTAGTAGTCTTATCTTTTAATTTAGGTTGTGGATGGTTCCATTTAATTTCATATAGTAGAAGTGTAGAATTTCTCTTAAAATTTTGGAGTAGTATCAACTAGATTTAATTATGGGAGTTTGAGAATTTGCAGAGATTTTGAGGTTTTTTTTTTTTTTTTGTTTGTTTAAATGTGAGCTTCATATTAGTTTAGTTAATTTTTTGTTATATTTTACAAAAAGATAATTATAATATTTATTTTAATTCTTAATATCAAGGTGCACCTATCTTACAATCTCTTGTCGGATCAATTTTATAGAAAAGAATTCTTAAATTTTGGAAGCAACATAAAAAAATTGTTACTTCACGACAACGGAATAAACATACTCACAAATGAATTGCAAAAATAAAAATTTAAATGACTATTTAACACACTTAATATTTCCATTATGTCATATTAATTTCATACTTTAATATTAAATCATTAATTTAATAAAACTTAAAATAAATACGTTAAAAATACTTCTTTACCTATTTATTCAATAGATGAGATTACATATTTATAAGTTTGGAATCTCTTAAATATTAAAAAAATAAAATTACTATCATCCTTAGAATCACAACCATATTGTAGAAATTAGGCATATAAAATAACAACTAACAAAATAAAATAAAAATTACAAATAAAAGAGATTATTGCAAACTCATAAAGCAACACTTTTGTGCATACATTTCTTCTCAATACAATCTTTTAATGTGTTTTGTTATGAAAACACTTATAATTGCCTCTAATAAATAGATGGCTTACATCTAACAATAAAACACTCAACTCTTAAAAATAGAACTAAAAACACATGCTTTTTGTGCAATACAAAATTTTGATTTATTTGCTTTATTATCTTTTCCTAAAAGTAGGAATCTAAAAGCAAACTATCAAAAAATTAAAAGCATGTAAAAACAAGTTCTACTTTTTTCTTTTCTTGAGGCAAAATTAAACTTTTTTTCCAACACTCCCCCTTAATTTTGAACTTCAAACTTTTATTCTTCCAGAGATGAGTGTGCACTTCCAAATCTGACATATTTTTTATCACAAACTCCCAAACAACTTCTCAAATACTCAAAAATTTCATTTCCCAAATCTTTCATAAAGATATAAGGAAAATGTTCTTTGGATCTGCAAAATTCAAGACAAATTTCCTTATTGTTAACCAAATCCCTGATGAAATGACACCTCTTGTCTATGTGTTTTCTCCTCTTATGAAAAACATGATTTTTTGACAATGTTATTGTTAAATTGTTATCACAAAGGATACGTGTAGCATCCTTTTGATTCTTCCTCAAATCTTTCAACACTTTTCTCATCCAAATAGCTTGATATGTAGCTCTTATTACAACTACATACTCTACTTCGTCGAAGACAAAGTGTGACAATGGGTCTTCTTTGATCCCCATGAAACTACACCTATTCCAAAGTGAAAAACATAGCTGGATGTGCTCTTTCTATCATCAATACTTCCGGCATTGTCATTGTCTGTATAACCTATGAGTTTGAACTCATCTGATGTTGAATGCAAAATTCAATGATTCTTAGTTCCACATACATACCTCAAAATCATTTTTCAACTTGCCAATGTGAATCTTTTGGAGTTTCCATGAACCTTGAGATGAGACTCACACCATACATAATATCTCGGCCTTGTGGCCATCAAATACATGAGAATTCCAACTAAAATTTTGAACAATGTTGGATCTACAAATGATCAACTATCATCTTTGCCCAAATTCAAACCTACACTGCATAAGTGTTGGCCCCGGCTTGCTTGCGATTCAACATGTTAAATCTCTTCAAAATATCATTAGCATACCGTGCTTGTAAAATAAAAACTCCACTTTTTGATTGTTGAACTTCAATGCCCAAAAAATAGTGCATGAGGCCTAGATCTTTCATCTCAAATTATTTCTTCATAGCTAATCTGAATGAATTTTTAGATAGATTTCTAGTGATGATTAAATCATCCACATAAAAAACAAGAAAATTTTTGCATTGTTCATTGATCTTTATGTGTAAGGTAGGCTCATTGTTGCTCTTATTGAAACCATTCTATATCAAATAAGAATCAATCATGTTGTACCAAGCTCTAGGTGCTTGCTTGAGACCATAGATCACTTTTTTCAACATGTATATCTTTCCTTCATGACCTTCAATCTCATTACCTTCCAATTGATTCACATAAACTTCTTCTTTAAGAAAACCATTCAAGAATGTTGATTTTGCATCCATCTGATAAATAGAACATTTTTTTGAGTTGCAATTGCTAAAACCATTCTTATCATATGCAAATGTGCTACATCTATAAATGTCTCATTGTAATCTACTCCATATTGATGTGGAAAACCTCTGGCAACGAACTTGGATTTATGTTTTTTTACTTTGCCACCAGTAGTGTATTTGGTTTTATAGACCCGCTTCACTCCTATCATATCTTTTCCTTTTGGAAGATCTATGAATTCCCATGTTTGATTCTTCTCTATGGTTTTTATCTCATCCTCCATGGCTTGAACCCAAAATTCATTGTTTATAGCCTCTTTAAAGTAAATTGGATCTGTAGCTTGAGAAAACATTGCAAAAACTGAAAAAGTATTAGTTTTATCAACATTACAAATCTCACTAAGACTCCTTATTTTCCATTATAAAGGGTTATCTGATGATGGACTATTTCGTACTGAAGGGGTTGCTTCTGGTGTTCTTTATGGTGTCTGATGCATGGTTGAAGATGACTGAAATATTGGGGACCTCCTAGATGTATTTGGAGGTGTAGTTGATGTTATAACTTGTGGTACATGTCCAAGATTCAAGAATATACAATACCTTGATTCTCAATGCTTTCATCTGCCATATCATCATGAGAAAAAGCTACCACTACACTGATTGTTTTCTCAAAACTTCCATCTCATTACTCATTTTCAAAAAAGTGTACATCTTTGATTATTATGACATTTTTGGTAACTCGCATTGAACAACTTGTAAGCTTTTATATTCTTTGAATATCCAACAAATATGTATTTTTGTCCTTTCTATCTAACTTCTTCCTTGGCTCATTAGGCACATGTGTGTATGTCACACAACCAAAAACTCTAAGATGAGAAACACTTTGTTTCCTCTTAGTCTAAGTTTGTTGAGGAACCATATTTTGAACAATTTCTGTAAGACACCTATTTATGATGTAAACAATAATTGATCTTGCTTCTGCCCAATACTCATTTGAAATATGTTTTGTCTTCATCATACTTCTCGCCATCTCCATGATGGTTCTATTATTTCTCTTTTCCACACCATTATGCTATGGTGTAGACCTAGTAGTAAACTACTTGTGTATACCATGATATTTGCAAAAATTTAGAAAAGCATTGAAACATACTCATCTCTTATGTATGTCATCGAACTTTGTTGTAGTATCCACTTTACTTCTCCACTAAATCCTTAAACTACTGAAATATATCAAAAGCATCTTATTTGTCTCTCAAAAGTGCACACATGTCTTCCTTGTATAGTCATCAATGAATGTCATAAAATATGAACAACCTCTAATAGAAGTTGTTTGCATTGGTCCACATAAATCTAAGTGAACAATTTCAAGTTGTGCACTTGTTCTTCTTATTTCGTCAATCGGGAAGGACTCTCTGTGTTGCGTCCCCAAAATACAACCCTCACAAACTCTATTTGGTTTTTGAATCAAAGGAAAACCTTTCACCATATTTTTCTATCTAAATAAATTCAAACCACCAAAGTTTAAATGACCAAATGTGAGATTCCATAGCCACGATTAATATTTTTCAACCGATCAATCAATGATTCAATCTCTTTATCTCCAAACTGATTTGTAGTATGAACTCGGATGTGGCTGGTATAATCTTCAAAGGAAACATTCTTTTTCTTTTCATCTTCAATTTAGTAATCACTTGGGTACTTGGAACTTTATACATGATCATGCATTCGTTGTTTTCAAAGTAAAATTTGTATCCCTTTTGTACCAATTGACCAATGCTCATAAGATTGTACTTCAAACCTATCAATTGTAGACACACTGTAGTTTGATCAATGCACTATTATTCTTAATATTGTACTAACTATTCTTCCCTTGTAAATTTACTTTACACCTCATCATTTAGATCTAACTCCCCTCTTACGACACTCTGTTGGTCATACTTCCTCTTGTAAACTAATTAAATAGGTTATAATAATCTCTTCTCATCTAATATTCTCTTCTTTAACACCTTTATTAGCTCCCTAGAGTATCAATCCACTTCGTTGGATTGATTAAGTCTTTCAAAATCCCTTCAGAAACCTAATTCCTCTCTAGGTAAGATTAATTACCCTCTGAACATGGTTAGCTAGTCTTAACCATGGTCAATCTCTCCTAAACACAGTTAAACCTCACTTTAACTTGCTAAAAGTTCTTTTTCGACTTTAGCATTTGTCCCACATACACCCAAATCTCCCATTTTCCCAAATGGAAAACTATAAATAGGGCTAGACCCCCTCCCTCATTTTCTAAGAATTCTCTCTTCTTCCTAGCACAGATTATAGTATTTTGTTTAGGCTTTAGATTGTATTTCATTTTCTTCCATTGAACTAGTAGCATTTGCTTTTGTATTTTATAGCAAAAATATGGAGTAAAAGAGAAGAACCATTGGCCTTGAAGCCATTAATGGAAAGATCTCTTTCTCTTAGAACACAAATTGAATGCTTAGATCCTCTTAGGTTCATTATTTCAAGCTTTCAAAGAATAAAGGTTAGTTTCATTTACTTAGTTTGCTTGTTTACTTCAAATTAATGTATGCAAAGAAGAAACCCTTGCTCATTTCTTATCAAATGGTCCATTGATCATACTTGTTAAAAGCCTTTGGGGTTTCTTTAGAGATTCTTACCCCAATTCCATGGCTTTTACAACTTTTCATTGAACACATTTGGCACACCCAGTGGGACACTTATGTCCATCCTCCATTAATGGAGGTCTTTTGAGTTCTTCAAAGTTCATTTTCAAGTTTTTTGGGTCAAATCACTTGTTATTTCCTCATTTCTGTTTCTAACACTAGATAAATGACCTTCATTTGCATGTATTTTGTGGGTTTGATATAGAAATAGGACACTTTGACTAACAACTAACCTGTTTTCTTTTGAAAATTTGAAAATCTATGAGTTTTGTAGGTTTTTCACAGGGTACGCATAGGTGTTAAGAAGGGGCACGTACACACGAAACCCCAAAGATCCCAAATCCGAAAGAGAAGTGTACCTATCCGATTGTCCTTATCACTGAAAATTTTTTTTTCTATAAACAAGGACATGTGCACATCTCTGCTATTGGTCTACGTCTCGCCTCTCTAGCCACGTCTGCGTAAATAGCTTGACTGTGTAAAAATGAAAATTGTTTGTTTTATGCTTCGGTGTGTATCCGTTGAAACCTCGAAAGGCCCATGTTGAGTTGTAAGTGTCCTGTCTGGCTAGATGCGTCTATGTTTTTAGTATACTAGATTTCACTAATTTTTGTCTGCAGGTGTATCCGTTGAGTTAGGTGCGTACTTGGCCGATTGGGGAGCGCCGGCTGTCGGTTTGGGAGTGCAGGTGTCTATACAAAGTTTGAAAAAATTCTATAATCTGTTAAATATTTTTTTCTAATTTTTGTTGTAGATTGCTCGGACTAACAAGTTAAAAACAAACTTTTCTTTGGTATTTCAGTTTGCAGTAGTTAAAGTGTTTTGCAGTTCTTAGCTTAAAACTAGGTTTGTAAAAGTGCATATGCTCTCTCCTTACACCTTCAAAAGTGATCTTGGAGATCAAAAATACTTATTAAAAACTTGTATCAAATGTTCCAAACAGCTTATTTTTATAAAGGTTAAAGTAAATTCTTATGTGATTTAGTAGGATTTTTCACATTACGTATGCTCTTCCTTCATGCTTATTGGCGATCTTAGGAATCAAAATCAAAGGGTAAAGTTCTCTTCTTGAGATCAATCTATGAACTAGAAAATTAAAAAAATTGTTGTCTACAGGACCAAATGCTTGTAGAAGAAAGACATCCAAAATGTAAAACTTCTAGTACACTTGTTCTTGTAGGTTGCCAAACGGTGTGCCACTTAAAACCACATTAAGTCAAGCAAGATAAAAAAACACACTATATTTAAAACACTATATTACAAGTTTCTGGAAAAGGGTAAATCCCTATCCGCTCAATTGGAACATAACCCCTTTGGCATAATGCCTTAAGCTACAACAATGGAGGTGGTTCTAGGAACCTATAGTAATCCACCACGAGTAACCTCATGGATGAAACAGAAGTGCTTCGCTTACCCACTTGGTAGTAAGTCTTGTGAGATAGAGTTACTTACGGTTATCTCGTATGACTGACCCTGTGGAGAGCACACTTGGACACACTAGTTTCCCTTTTTCTCGAAGGGGGTAAAGTAAAGCCAAGATACTCCCAATATAGGCAAGGACTATTTGGGTAAATCACATTCGCTTGAGACAGCCTTTGAACACCTAGTTGAGAGAATTTATTAAGGAGGCCATTCTATCTTGGAGCCCACTTTGCTAGTCCATTATTGTGTCAAGCCATCATGAGGTGATAACTCATTTGGAATCTGAACCTTATTTTTTGAACAAGGCAAAGAACCCTTGTGATTTTGATCTAAGTGTCTTTCATCAGAAACTAAACTATGTCCCACTTTTTGCATAGTTTTATTCTTGTCTTTGACGAGATGAAACTCGACCCAAGTGGCATGTGGTTTGTTTCCATCTTTTAATCTATACCCTTGCATTCTCATCGCTAATTTTTTGGGGTGAGAAAGGTGCATACCTTGCACATTTTTATTAGAGATAGTGCTCGTCACTTTTTTTTCCGTTTACACCCATCCATGTTTGTGGATGGGTTGTTAAACGTCTAAAGTGTGTAGGTACATTTTTCATATCTTTGATAAAGGATCTTGCATCTTGATTTCAAGATAATATTCACCTCTGTGGGTTCGGTTCTTTTTTCGTCTCTTCTTAAGTTAATAGTTTTGTTCGCATCCTAGACGCATAATCTTGGTACTTACATTGTGTTCTCATTTTTATGAGAAAATGGTATAAGTCCCTTTATTACATGATTATGCTACTCACACAATTAAAAAATCCTTGTTATACTTATCACTTGGTTTCGGTTTCGACGTCATCTAGGTCTTCTTGAAAATTGTCGATAATGCCCTATATATATTGTGATAAGGTTGTCATCGACTAACACCTTGCTTGCTCAGCTGGTTGATGTATCACAAGAACGCGTTGTTACACTATATCTAGTAATGACTTCCATTTTTCAAATGGTTTGGCTTTCATCGGCATTCAAACCCGTGTTAAGTATACCTTGTCAAGGGACTACATCAACGTCATATCAGTACTTAGGCCTTGTTAGAATTCTAACTTGACCTACATATTGATACGGTATTATTGTTATCTTTTTTTAGGGCATAGGCTTGGTAACAACAAAATTGAGTGATCATTACATTTAGGTGTGCATATGAGTGTTCCTTGATAAAATGGATACATAACACTACATCTAGGATACACTGTAGTATAGTTCAAACATCACCTTGAGTGGCTTGCAGAAACCATACACTTAGGGGTCATGCTAGCTGCATATAAATGTTTACTAGTAATGCCTAAAATCACAAAAATGGAAACCAAATCAAACAAGCATGACATAGGAGAAAACCCTTTTGAAACCTTCCCATTTAGTGACAACAATTTGGCCCCTCTCTTTTCTCAAGTCAAAGATACGGAGCTATTAATTGATCATAGTAGAGAAGAGTCAGACTCTTCCGGAGAACAACAGAGGTTAGACCTAGGTAGATTTGATGAACTCCTATATTATAACAAAGATCAAGTATTCGTAAGAGTCTTAGAATTAGGAGAAAAAATTCCACACGAGTGCAAGGCGAAACTAAGATCATTAACCCTCAACTAGGAGAACGAAGATTCATCTTAGACACAAATAATCCTTTTGATGTGGGATACACTTCCACTTCTGGGCAGCATAACGCTACCATCAAATGGGATCCATCATGAAGACTGTACTACAAAGCTTCGTGTAAAGTGAAAACTAAGCGTAAGGCTTCCCCTCCTCTAAAATTTGATGAAGAAGAGGACCCCCGGTTAAAGACGAGATCCTCCAAAAACAAATCTTGAAGTTGAGCTAGAAGCTAGCAAACTTAGGCTCTTCAAAAATAAACATATACAAAGACAAAAATAAACTTAGTGAGTTTAAAATTGATCCACACATAGATTATACCTTTAAAGTGACCTGTACAAAGACCAATGTCGCCTACTAAAGAGAAACTCATTTAGAAAGAGTTACAATCAATGAAAAATACGCTCACTACATTACAAGAGGGAAATGTAAGCTAGAATAGAAAATATTTGTATGAAGAACTATGCCCTTACCCCTTTGATAAGGACATGTTACTATAGCCTTTCCCAAAACACTTTACCATTCCCAAGTTTGATAAGTATAAATGCAAAAGTGATCCTTGTGATCATATAAAAGACTTTTACATGGCTTACCCGTGAGGTTGCATATGATGATAATTTCTTAATACAATTTTTTCCTCACAATCTAGGAGCCATGGGATTAGAATGGTTCTATAGCATACCCAAAGCTCCATTACAACGTGGCCCACATTAGCGGGAAAAATTGTATGATATTACTCCTATAATATGGAAAGCGACATCACAATGAATGATTTATGCAATACAAAACAAAAACCCAATGAGATATTTACGGATTTTTACAATGATGGTGCGGGTTAGCCAGTCATTTTCCTTGTGCATTACTAGAAAAACTGTTAGTGAGCATATTTGTTCCTAACTTAAACTCTGAAATAGCCTTTCACTTACAAAGGCATTATGGCTCGAACTTTGAAGAAGTCATAGAGAAAGGAGGTCAAATTGAGAAATCCCTCATTGCAAAGGGAACGCTTAAGTCAATCATTAAAAACAAACATGAAACCAAATCCATAGACAAACCTAAATTCTTCAATAAGAATAAGCATGTTGTTGGTGATGGGTTTACAGAATCTAAGAGAGTCTAAACTGTACAAAGAGGCCCACTTTTAAGCTTTCACAAGGACCTTGTCCCAAAGCACCTACAAAACATACATTTACATCCTTAACAGAGTCCTTATCTACCATCCTAAAACAATTAGATGATGCAAAAATGGTGGAATATCCAACTACGACGGTACCATACCTAGAGGATGCTCCAAAACCGGTTGGTTCAAAGATCATGAGTATTATGACTTCCACCGTGTTAAAGGACACAAAACGGATAGGTGTTTGAGACTACACCATTACTTACAAGATATCATTGAGGAAGGAAAGATCGATGTAGATTCCCCCCCTAGGAGTTCGAGAAGGGTCCAAATGAAAAAATGGATATTTACAAGGAACCTTTTCCTAACCATGCAGATTGTGTGCAAGTGTTTCTATAATTTTAGCAAGAAAACTACCACCTAGAAATAGCTTCCTAATTTAGCTAAAAATGATAAATTACACCATCATGACGAAGAAATGAGCAAGTCCTATCCTTCACATTAATAATTTTGAAATTGATCAAAAACACAATGTAAATGAATGAACTCTATTCCCCTTAATTGCCTAATTTAACATTAAAATGGACCTAAGTAGTCCAATGGCAATCAAATTATATTTTCTTGCTTTGATCCATCAATGGATGCTTGGGTGTGAGGCTTAGCTCTTCAAGAATGGAGGATGGGGATCTCAAGAATGACAAAAGGCTATTAGTATGAAACTATGTGCTTACTTTTGTCTCTTGAGAGATTTAGGTGTAGGTATAAAGGTAGGAGGAGGGCTCTTTATATAGCCCAAAGGATAAAGGATTCAACACATCCTCATGAATGTGGGATAAATGGAGATGTAGAGTTAGTTATGGATAAGGGGGGTTTAGATGAGGTTGAGTTAGCTTTAGAAGGGTTTAGTTTGTCCTCAAGTGGCTCATGTGGATAAAGGGGGTGCATTAATTAATCAAGATGATTAATAAATACATGTGCAAGATTTTATAAGCTTTTAGATGGATTTTAGTGTGATTTAGACCATTAGGAAGGAATTAAACCAATTAAATAGAGATTTATTGATTTAATCGAAGGGGGATAATTAATTAATAATAATTAATTAGACTAGATAGAAGGTGTCGATTAATGAAAGGTCATTAATTAGGGTATGTGTTGGATAGGTGACTTAATTAATTAGCTTAATGTAATCAATTAACGACAATGGAAGAGAAGATGAGCGCCATTGACAATATGTCGTCAATTTGCGGGAAAGGAGATAATTAGCGCAATTTAAGTATTTAAATTGCTTATGCATAATTATTGGTGTCTACATTTGCCCTCTTTGACATGGCGTAAGTGACGCCACTTCAAAGATAATAGACGGAAGAAAATTTTGAAGGGATAGAAGAAAAACTAGTAGGAGGGAGAGATGCCCCGAGTGTCGATGGGGTGATGGAAGAAGTCGATCGACGATCGAAAAACGAAGAAGAATGGGGAAGAGGTAGGATACCCCAAGATGAGAGAGAGACAATTAGGGGTGAAAGGGAAGTGGTGTAGAAGAAATAAGGAAGAGGGGAGAGAAGAGCTTAGCCTCTAGTTGTTGTTTATTGAACAATGTGGATATCATCATATTGCCATATGAACTACTTCATCAGTCCTTATGAAAAGTATAAGCATACGACAAAGGTAGAATGACTTGAAAATCCATACTACGAACAATTGTCCATTGCTGAAAATACCAACTCCACACAACATATAATAATGCAATGCAATACAAGAAGGAAACAAGCTCATTTAATAGGGAAAACAAGTACGAACGCACATATCTAACCCAACAATGGTCAAGATAGTTGTACAAATGTTTTGTTATCAGTGCTGAAGAGATCCACAAGTTCATGATTAACGACAAGGGTTAAAAATGATGCCCCGAGCAAGGATACATGCAAGGGGAAATGACAATGGACATGGGGTCCATGAAAAGCGTTTGTGCGCAATGAAACAGCACTAGGCAACAAAAGTGCCCCAGAGTACAGATGAAGCAAGCAACTAGCTTTGTGAATGGTTGTGAATCCGGTGATCCACGAGTCATATTAATTGGGGAAGATGTGAGACAAACCAACAGGATATGGAGAAAATACCATGCGCAAGACACAAGTTTCAGCCATAATAAGCAAGTTACCATTTTTGTAGGGTTTTTTTACTTTTTAGGATTTTTTTGAAAAATTTTGCCCTATTTTTGGATTTTTGATATATATATATTGTTTTTATTGTTTTTTCTTTTCAAACCATGGTGAACAGTAGAAGAAAGTAGAAGAAGAAAGCAAAGGGCCTAGGGGAAACAGAAAGTGTCCTAGGTGGAAGAAAGAAGAAACAAATGGCAAATAATGCCTTGTTTAATGGAAAAATTAAGAAAAAATAATTATTTACGAGAGTGTGAAGAAGAATAAATATCATCGGGAGAAATAAAATTGTCTGAGGGATAAGAAAGGGATATCAGATAGCAAAAATGCCCCAATACGGTGAAAAAGAAGGGAAAAATAATTATTTAATAAAAATAATTATTCCACAGTGAACAAAGGAGAAAATGGCGGTTGAAACAGACCTCCTGGCCTTCCTGACGGTGAAAAATAGGTTAATATACCCCACCAAGGGGGTAAAAACATTGTGACCAATTCATTTTAACTGAGCAGCTGAGAAAATTTTACTGTGAGGCTCTGACACTCAGGAGAACCATGGTGATTACACGAGACCATTTGAGGCATGTGGATGCAATCTAGGGGTACTAGCGGCACGTGGACGATGGCCCCTTTGTGAGTATTGAAAACTTGCTCATTAATTTGTGTCATTAATGCCTTAAATTAGGTCTTTAGGAGTAGAAAAACATGTAGGCATGCCTACACACAGTGCGAGGCATGGGTAGAGTGCGCAGGTGCCATTTTGGGGGCGTAGGCATCCTTTTGAGGGTGTAGGTGCCAAGACGTGACGCGCGCACGCACTATCACAAATCACACACACACATGTGCATGCGCACACACAAGCACATGTTCACGCATGTACACATGCCGAAAATGGGGCATATGCGAAAAGTGTGGCACATACATGGAGAGGCCAAGCGCACACACTAGGGTATATGTGTACAAGCGCAAGCACCCAATGTGTGGCGTACACACCAAAAAGGGCTCGCATGTGTTTGAAAGTGGGCGCACGCGCCGATGAAACATGCATGTAAGTACGGAGTGCAAACATGGCGCACATGCCAAAAAGAGTGCGCATGCACCCTGGCACAGCAGAAAAAGATAGGAAGGTGTCCAAAAACATGACACTTAGAAGAATTTTAGGATTTTGGGGTCAACCATAGAAGATGAGATCAATTTTTAGAAGAAATGCTAGGAATTGATGAGCAGCGTGTTATTTTATAGAGGACGACTACCGCTTTTACGGATGTGGGAGCGTCATACTGGATTGCTTGAGTTGGAGGGTAGTATGCACTAAGCGTGATCGGTGAGCCATGAGGATATTACTTGAGGCAATGGGGCTAGGCCCCGTGGCGCAGATGTCATCTATTAGTTGGATCATGGAATTTTGACTGCGCTTAGCCAAGTGATGGCATAGCGAGAGTCATTGTTTGGATGCCCACGGGAGAGATGATGGTGACTATCGAGGATGTGTGGCGATCCTTTATGTGTTCATGATGGGCACATTGCTCGAGTATAGATTTGATGCAGAGTTGATTAGAGAAGCTTGCGAATGCTCTATTATGTGTTGATGATATCCCACATGATAGGATGACTATAGCATTTCAAGAGTGCATCTCTGACCCCACATTACATCGAGGACCTCTCTACATCATGGCTCTTATCAGTGGGTTCCTACTCACTGATAAGACAGGAACTTCATTCTCGAGAGGATTACTACCATTGGTCCATGGCATATTGGCCCATTTATACTTGGGATTTACACTTGATTACATACCACGATCAGAAGACCGTGGGGCCAGCATCATTATTACAGATATGGTCATGGGATCATATTGCTATTGGGTGCCCCATGGGCCCTTTCCGAGTTTGAGATCCTGAGGAGCCATCATACATGGCTTGGGTAGCAGCTGGCAGAGATGTACATGGCCATCTTGGCAGCCTATTCAGATATAGGTGGGAGTTCGATGAGCTAGTAGCGATAGACATCATTTGGTGTCCATACAGGCACTTCCAGTGGCTAGAGGATGCCACAGAGCTCAGCGTGTGCTTGGTGGAGCACTTTCTTATTGGCGCAGCTATATCATGGAGTTATACCGAGTAGACAGTGCAGGTGGCAGCTGGCAGAGTACTGGGGTCCCCAACCGGATATCGACATGCTCGTAGGGACTCGAGGGGCGTACCATGGGGCCTCGTATACCGGTGGCCTCGAGCTAGGGCTAGTTTCACACAGGTGGTCCCCTAGGTATGGGACCCATTATGACAGGTGAGAGACCCGGGGACCACAGCTGATTATGTAGCATGGTATGTGACAATATTACCCCTGACGTCTCACTATTCTAGAGGCAGCTTGGGTAGCAGGCATTCACCCACCCGTAGAGGTATGGCATGGGGTAGAGCGTAGGGCTAGAGTAGTGGCACTGGGCTAGACCCAGAGGATCCCTTTGATGGTATCCCACATGATGGATAGGGTGCCCCATAGGCACAGGGACCGAGGCCGTAGGGCCTAGTACAAGTAGCCATGCAGCCACCCAAGGCGGTGGTCTTTAAGCAGGGACAATCTTCTAGAGCACCTCAGGGACCACCCCTTGGCACACACAACCTCCTAGCTAGTGGCACAAACAACCATAGTACAAGTGCAGATACAGTAGCTCATAGCCGAGAGAGACATGGCCAGAGTGGAGAGAGACGAGGCCCGAGCTCACATTGTGACTTTACTTTCAGAGCAAGATAAAGCTCGGCCCAAAGAGGCTAGCCCGGAGATGACAGAGTAGCATGGCGGAGCCAGATCCAAGAGACAGCAGACATAGGGGTTAAAATATTCAGCCTCCTTCAACATTTTCATTCACGAGTTCACATGGTCGTTGCACAAAGAGATTATGTGTATGCACGATCATAGGCCTTACAAGCATAAAGAGACCAGACCATACCAAGTCAGTAGCAATGACCATAGAGAGAGATCGAGAGGATTTTACCCATGACATTGTGTCAAGGAAGACCTGGTCGAGTTACGAGTAGTGAGATACTACCCTTCGTAGTGCTTGCCTCTCGGAGATGTGGACCTGATACGCGACACCACTAGGCTTGGTGGTGAGGCCCTCTTTTATAGGACTATATATTATAGAGTGATTCCGCTAAAGTAAGGAGTAGCACTACCACACCTGCATCGGGGTTGAGTGCATCGAGATCTCGATCGCGGAGATTAGGTAACTCTACTAGATCGGTTAGACAAATTCTACTGCAGAAAGCAATGGCAAGCGAGACCAACGCCATCCTAGCCTCCGGTGTTCAGTGTCCAGAGGATGATCCGGGAGCCCCAGGTGAGGGTGAGAGCTATGGTTGAGAGCCACATTTTTATTGTACAGATTCTTTGATATGTATGCCTCTTATGAAGGCCGATTTTGATGTACAGTCTTGTTATACATGTATTTTTATGATGCCTCATGATGAAGGCTTGATTCTTTCAGATACATGCCCCTTTTTTATGGCATTGTGTATTGATGATGTATTGTATTGAGTACCTATCTGGACATTATATGTATGTGCATAGACATTTTGATGTATCATCTTTGTACACCTCAACTGAAGGCATTTTTGATATAGAGCACTGATTTGTATCCATTTTTGATATAGATGTATATTTGACATGCATGTATATATATATGAGGATTACTTTGTTACACATGGTTATGAGATGATGTATTTTATTTTTGTTGTACTCTGATGCATGTGACACGAGTGGGAATAATTCTATGATGTGAAATACCCCTTTTCAGAAATTACTATATGTTGATTCTCATTGCATGTTGCATTTGTTTAATTCAGCACTTATGGATGCGTTGTGACACGAGTGGGCATACATTGATTCACATTACATGCTGTGTGTTTTGATTCAGCACTTATGGATGTGTTATGATGTTATCTAATTTTGTACTTTGTATGTATCTGATTTTGATGTTTGATGTATACATGTGTTGTGGATGTTAGATGATAGATCCTTAGATGATATCAAATGTATTTCCCATGTGTTAGTGTAGATGTATATGGACGGGATGATATGATGATATTGGTGTGGGGGGGATAGATTTTTATTATGTGCAACCCCTCTTGCCCCATTGATGATACGATATGTGATGATTAGCTTAGCATACATGTATGATGTAAAACTTAGCATTTTTTTATATATGATGTATAGATGATGTTAGATGTGATGATAATGATGGTAATGCGATGTGAATGATAACAAAACAGAGAACATGCAAAAACACAACCAAATGCTAAAAAAGAACACCAAGAATTAATGCAATACACCATGATTCACCATGCTTTATTAAAAAGTAACAAACACAACCAAATGCTTAAGAAAGAACATAATGAATTAACACATTACATCATGATCTCCCAAGATTTATTAGCATGCAAAAACACACCGCAATATGCACAAGCAAGAATAAATCTAATCTAAGCAAGAAAAGATGAATCCTAACAAAGTACGCCCAAGTAACAAACAACCCAAAAGCAAGAATGCAAAACACTATACAAGCAACAAGCAAAGCAAGGAAACAAGACAATGCAAGTAAATGTTTTTGTAAGATATGTTTTCATGCACCAATTTTCTATTGTTTAGGTTTTTGCGAAACAATTTTCTATTGTTTTTGTTTTTGTGAAACAATTTTCTATTGTTTTTGTTTTTTGTGAAACAATTTTCTATTGTTTTTATGTTTTGAACAGTTTTCCAAAGCTATGTGCAGGTAACCAAGAAAGCGTGGATGCCCCCAGCGTTAGATGGGGAATATACAAGGGCAGAAGCCATGCGTTTATGAACAAGAAGGTGAATTCGTTGAATTTCCCCCAGATAAGATGGGAAATAAGGAAAGACCATGCCCTTTGCTGATGAATAGAAGAAGGCAAAACCAGATCAAGGCTTGACAAGACGGGAAGCACAAGGAATCTCAAAGGAAAACTAAGTATAAGCCAAAAAACACTACCCTCCTAATGCAGGATGCTTGTGAACAATGAACCCTCCTGAGGCACCGAAACTAGTTTTCACCCAAGGACTTGTCCAAAGTGCCACAATTGCGTGGTTTTCACTAGTGGATGACCTGTTTTCTCTTTTTCTTTTCTTGATGTTTTTGATTTTTTTTGTATTTTTGATTTTTAACCTCCTTGTGCCATGTTCAAGCATAAAACCGCTTAAGATGCATGGCATTCATGGGCTCCTGGAGCTCATCACCATTGGGGTGAGCTAGTTTGTACGCCCCCCTGTGCCGTGCACTTGGTGACTATGAGATAGGGTACTAATCAATGTGGTTAAAATTTCCCTTTCTTTTCTTGCTCTTCTCTCGGTGTTGAAATGGTTCTCCTTCATAACTAAATCACCAACCTCAAACCGATGAGGGATGATTCTCTTATTGTAGTTTCTAGAGACTATGTGTTGACATACTTTCGGAGTGATTAAGAGTGTGAATGCACCTCTCATCTAGTAGCTCAAGATCAGCCATTCTTGCCACTCAATAATCTTCATCCTTATCTAGATAGTCTCGAAGAGAGATTCTCGAGGAATGGAAGTTTGATCTCTAAAGGGATGATAGATTCTGTCTCGAACACTAAGGAATATGGTGTCACACCAGTGTAGGAGTGAAAATGGACGTTTGGTAAGCCCAACGGGCTGGATGGATTTACAGTGCCAGGTTTTGACCTAACTTTGCTGACCATCTTCTCCATTATCCTTGCTAAAGTCTTGTTTGTTGCCTCACTTATCCATTACCCTAAGGGTAATATGGCATGGACTATTTTAATCTAATTTGGAACCGTTGGCAAAGACCTTTCACAGTTTTGTTCTTAAATGACTTCCCATTATCTGTAACAATGGCTGTGGGAATACCATATTAGAAAATAATGTGATTCATGATGAATTTAGAAATATGTGCTCCTGTGACATAGGTTAAAGGGACAACCTCCACCCATTTTGTAAAATATTCTATAGCTATGATAATATGTGTATGACCATCATATGAGGTAGGAGTAAGTTTCCCTATTAAATCAAGTCCCCACTTGGAGAATGACCATGGGGTAGTGATAGGTTGCAATGGTTGTGATGGAGCATGAATGAAATTTCCATACTTTTGGCAAAGTACACATTTTCTAACATAATTGCAACAATCAGTTTCCATGGTAGGCCAATAGTAACCTACTCTCAACAGTTTCTTAGCCAAGACCATTCCATTTGTATGTGCTCTGCATACCCCTTCGTGCACTTCTTTGATTGCCTAGATTGACTCCATCACATCCAAACAACGTAATAGATTCCCATCATAGCCACGATGATAAAGTGTACCTCCTAAAAGGGTGTAACGGGCTATCTAGAAAATCAGGCTTTGCTTTTCAGAATGGGAGATATCGGGAGGGAATGTGTTGTCCTTAAGATAGGTGAAAATGGGTTCATACCACGAGGAATGGGGACCAACAACCTCACAAGCCAAGAAATATTCTGGCATGTCATATACGGGCTGGCATAGATTTTCTATGAAGAATGGCATATCATTGTTCCCTGGTGGAATATGAAGCATAGACCCCACCATTGCCATGGCATCCACCAATCTATTCTATGCTCTTGGGATTTTCTCAAAGGTAATGTGCACAAAATACTCCTTTAGAGTTTCCACTAACTTTTTGTAAGGTATGAGCTTGTCATCCTTAACCTTATATTCATCATTAACCTATTTGATGATTAACTGCAAATCACCTATAACCTTAACATGATGAACATTCCACTTGATGGCTAGTTTCATCCCTACAATGAGTGCCTCATATTCTGCAATGTTGTTTGTGCAAGGAAGCCCGTGCAAAATTTTTGGAGTATAGGATCACCCGAAGGAGTAATAAGGACCACTCCTACACCTGAACCATGAAACGTAAATGATCTGTCAAAATGTATCTACCATATGACAGATTCTTCAATGTAGAGAAAGGAGGCATCTGGCAGATCCAGACTCAAAGGTTTCATGCTTTGCAAAGGTGCTTCCGCTAGCTAGTCTGTAAGTACTTGTCCTTTAACCGATTTTTGATGGACAAATTCTATGTCAAACTCACTAAGTAGAATGATCTAATTAGCCATTCTACCCGTGAGGGAAGGTTTGGACAACAAATACTTGAGTGGGTTGACCTTAGATATGAGCTTGGTCTTAGTATTCAGTAGGTAATGGTGAAGTTTTTGAAAGGTAAAAACAACGACTAAAGCAAGCCTTTTCAATTTGAGGATAATTGAGTTCATAGGAAATGAGGGTGTGACTCAGATAGTACACCACTTTTTCCTTGTGGCTAATGTCGTATTGGGCGAGTAGCGCACCAATAGAAAATTGTGTAGTGGAAATATAGAGCAAAAGTGGTTCTCCTGAGTGGGAGGCATGAGGACAAGTGGATTAGCTAGGTACTATTTAAGCAAAGCAAAGGCTTGTTGTTGCTCGGGTCCCTAGATGAAAGTGACGTCCTTTTTAAGAAAATGGGTGAATGAGTGACATTTATCTGTAAGATGGGAGATAAAGTGGCGAATGGCTTGAATTTTCCCCTGTAAGTTGCGTAGTTGCTTGATATTCTCAGGTGGAGGCATTTCAGTGATAGCAGACACTTTAGCAGGGTCTACCTCAATAACTTTCCTTGACACAATGAATCCCAATAGTTTCCTTGATAAGCACACTCAAGACACATTTCTTTGGATTTAGCTTCTAACTTTGTATTCATGAAAGTGTTTAAAGATACGATACAAAATGACTAGATGATCCTCTCTGTTTTAGACTTTCCCGGATGTCATCTACGTAGTCTTCCATGATGTCATGAATAATATCATGAAAAATCACTATCATGCCCCATTGGTAGGTAGCTCCCGCATTCGTAAGGCCAAATGGCATCACCCGATAGCGAAGGTTCCCAAGGAGTTGTAAAGTTGTTTTGTGTTGGTCCTCTTCGATGATCTTAATTTGATTATATCCTGAAAAGCCAATCATGAGTGATAGAATTTCGTGCCTGCTTTGTTGAGTCAACAATCATGTCAATTTTGGGCAACGGAAAGTCATCTTTAGGGAAATATTTATTGATGTCCCTAAAATCCGTGTAGATTTGGATACCGATAGGTTTCTTCTAGATAGGAACAATGTTTGATATCCATTCAGAATAATCAATTGGTCTGATGAATCCTGCTTGTAAGAAATCTTTCCAACTCTTCTTTAACCAACAAGGCCACTCTTGGGTGCATCTTTTAGAGCTTTTGTTTGATAGGCTTAGCATCTACATGCACAACCAGGTTGTGCATGACCAAAGTTGGATCTAAGCCGGGCATGTCTTTGTAAGACCATGCGAACACATCAATAAAATCTCCCAAAGAACATAGTGAACATCTTTTTTCTCTAACCGAGAGTGATGCTCCCAGTTTTACTATCTTAGGGTCCTCTTCTATACCGATATTGACATCAATGGTTTCTTTAACTAGTAATTTTGATAAGTCATCCATATGCGTAGGATCGGGAAGCGTGTTGAGATCTTCACTAAGGATGTCTCCATGAGATTTTCATCCTTGGCATGGTCACTTTGTTTTTCCTTTGATTTTCTTATTTGGTTTTCAGCTAGTGCCTCAAAGAGGTTTTCACTGTGTGACTTGGACTTCAATTTTTTCGAGGCTTTTCCTTATAACTTTTTCCCTCATTTTTCTTTAAAATTTTTGACCACAAATTTCAGCCTCCTCGCTAAAGCGAGGCATAGGTGTCTAAGTCGATAAAGAAACCCTTCTTGTGATCTCAAATGGGAATTGTATCCCTTATGCTTATGAACTTCTCTGCATAGCCTCGTCATTATCAAATAAATCTAGTGGCATGTGACGTTGTTAGTCCCATTCAACAAGGGAAGGGTATACAAGGTCAAGGGTTGGTTCTATGGGGGTTAAGGTTAGGACAACGTTGTTCATGAAAAGGTTTGTGGAGGCTAGATCCTCATATTGGCTACAATGGGAATATGTATTGTTGTCTAGATAGTCGGAGCTATCATCATGCTCGTAACAAGTCACATCTTAATTGTTAGGGCGCACTCCATAGGGGTGAATCCCGATGCCATATCTTTCTATTTTGAAATGTGGAAGAGGGATTGGTTCTCTTTGTCCTTGTTCATTTATCCCACATCCTCGGCCTTTGTAGCCCATTGAGTACATCATTCTGCTAGATTTTTCATATTCGGGGTTCGATAATAGGATGGTTGAGTATCCTCAAGGACCCAAGTAGTAGGTGGATCAAGTAATTTCTCCTCAACTAACAAGCCTCTAGGTAGGAATGACCCAATAGTGTGTTCCTCTCTAGGTCTTCTGAAGCGATAGTTGGGTTGACCTCTAGTCTTGGGCGACAATGAGAGGTCTGAAACCAAGAGCGCTTGTTGTACATTATACTCCCACCATATTCTAGGATTTTCATCTCCCATGAATCAAATGGAGATGTTGAAGTAGACACCCCATGAGTGCAAGAACTAAGAGAATCTGAATCTACCCGGGATTCCATGGCCTCAGACTGAAGAGGGACAACTATATCTGTGGAGGGACATGTGTATGTACCCTTTCGTGTAAATCTATTGAGAGCTCTCTGATGAGCAAAGGGTTCTAAATCTCCTGGTATTGTAACTGTGTGTCCCTCATGCTTCAACTTGATGCATTGATGAAATGTTGATGGCATGACCTGCATGGCATGAATCCATGGTCGGCCTAGAAGCATGTTATATGGAAGTTCCAAGTCTAGGACGTGAAACTTTGTCTGGTGACAAGTGGGGCCCACCTCCATGGGTAGCGTGATGGTGTCGCTGACTCTCTTTTCGCGTTGTCGTATGCGGTGATAGTGATAATATGGGACTCAAGATCTTCCTCCGTATGTCCCAATTGTTTGACCAACTTAAGCGTACAGATGTTCAATCCGGATCTCGTTATCCACAAGCACTGTTTGATTTTCCTATGGGTGACAACTACCTCAATGTATAAGGGAATATTATGTGTAGGATTCTCGGTAGGGATTTCCCTATGGTTGAAAGTGAGATGTTCACTTGGTGCGATGTTAGCCACCGCAGCTTGAAGGTGTATAGGATCGACTTAAAGGCACTCCCACCCTTGAAGATTTTGGTACGAGAATGTCCTTATGCACATTGGATATCTTGAGAATATCTAAGATTGAAATATTAGTAGATGTCTTCTCAAGTTGTTCTAAAATGTTATACTTACCGGTGTGTGGGGTCGATGGAGAAGGTTCCCGAGAATCATGAGGCGGGCATGCCTTATTCTTTGATAATCCTTTCCCCCGATCCAGGATAGTATTGAAACGGTCAGCGGAGAGTGAATACATTTGATAAGTGAATCATAATGGTTTTATCTATTTTGGTATACTGAAGTAATTCACGGCTTTATAGGTTTGGGATGACTCTCCCCGATCCGGATTTGTCTTTTTCGACTTATCATGCTTGGGGAATGGTTCTTTGTATATCCCCATTTTCTCATTAGGTGTTTGTGTTTTTCTAGGGTTATCCACCTCTATCTCCCCATTGTCAATGAGGTCCTGAATATAGTGGCAAATCCAGTAGACATTTGTCTATCTTATGTCCTTTAACGTGATGCATTTCACAATATTCATGCTCCTTATACCATGAAGGTTTAGGAGTGTTGTCATCAAATGGTTGCGTTGTAGGATAGGTCATCATGTGGGCTGTATCCAATTGCTTTAGTATGTCTAACAACAGTTCATTGAGAGAGTTGAATGTTCTTCACTTTGGTGGTGGTTGAATTGGGTCCTTGGTGGTGGTTTGAACATTTTTGGAATCGGTGATTTTTCTCCCACCACATTTTTGTT
This sequence comes from Taxus wallichiana var. yunnanensis, assembly GCA_018340775.1. Classification (NCBI taxonomy): domain Eukaryota; kingdom Viridiplantae; phylum Streptophyta; class Pinopsida; order Cupressales; family Taxaceae; genus Taxus; species Taxus wallichiana. The sequence continues at coordinate 848,979,241 of CM031235.1, forward strand.
TTTGTTAAAGATCTTCAGCTTTTCTGTGGGTTTGACACTTTGGTTGTCTTTAGATTGGGTTTTGAGGGTGCCTTTGGAAATGAGAGCCTTTTCTATTTGAATCCCTTTCTTGATAACCTCCTCAAAAGTACGGACACAATGCATTTGGAGGTGGAAAGCTATATCCGGGTTGAGATTGGGAGCGAAAATCTTGACCGAAGCTACTTTTCAGGGGAAAGCACAGGGAAGCGACTAGCTATCCCTCTCCACCGTTAGAGGAAGCTAGTGAAGGTCTCATTTGGGCGTTGTTTACCGCCACACAAGTCTCACGATGGTGACATCACTCTCTATGTTATACGAGAAGTGACGCATGAATCTTTCCGCCAATTCGGCGGTGAAAATTGATCCTCGTGGTAAGCATGTAAAGCATTCCAATGCTTGACCTCTGAGACTCTTAGGAAAAATTCATATGAGGTAATTATCACTATAAGACACCTCTTGACATGCCATGTAAAATCTTTGACATGATCCCTTGGGTCTCCTTTTCCTTTGAATTTGTCAAATTTTGGCATATCAAATTTATTTGGAAAGGGTTGAAGGGTCATTATCTTGTTAAAAGGATAGGGGCATAATTCTTCGTATTGATATTTCCTAATGCTCCCTATATTTCTCACTTATAAGCTCATGCGTCACTTTCATACACTACACTTCTTGTGTGAGAAATTTTTCTTTAATGGGAGAAGTAGGGATGTAAAAACAATGATACCCTATGTCTTCTTCTCCTTGGTTTTCCCGATGGAATTCATTGATCTTAACCTTTGGCCTCAAATTTTGAATGTTCTTGTTTGCGTCATTCTATACATGGGAAGTAAGCAAAGCTAGTTGTTGGCTTAGGTGACTGATTTGTTGTTGGATTGTGGCTTGGTTTGTAGCTTCTTCTTCTAAAGGTTCCTCCTCTTCGTACTGTGGAGGTTCTTCACCCATCTCATGTTCTATCTTGTTTCTTCGTGGCACTTTGATAAAGGGTATTCTATGTCCTACCACTTTATCATTCCCTGCGTATGAAGTGGAAGCATGTCTGCCTGTTAAAATATCTTCCATATTGATAAGGGGACATTCTTCCTCAATAGCGTCATTTGCAGGTAGTATTGGTTCATTCTCAGTGGGCAATTTGGCCCCTAATTCCATGACCCATGCCAACACTCTATCTTTGTTTCTAAGAAGAAACTCGTCTAGTAGAGTGGGGTCAAAATCAAAGTCTGTGTGTGGTGATTCTAACTCATTTCCACTATGATCGACCATCTCTTTTGTTTCCTTTTCTGCAGAAAATAGTGGTCCTAGGTCATGTCCAATGAAGGGGTTTGACCCTTATCTGTTAGAGGTTTCCCAAGCTTGCACTTGTTGTTCCTCATATGTCTATTTCTTTAACCCTAGACGTGTTTTAGGAGCCATGTTTTCGTGATAGTTTCACTAGGGTAAGTTGTAAATGTGCTTAAAACTTAGTGATCACCCCTAAGTGAAATGCAAGATGTATTTGTTAAGAGTATGAATAAGTCAACAATGTGAAAATACCAATGTGATAGAGTGATAAATCACTAGTGATACAAGCATTTGGTATTGAAACACAAAATGAAGTACCTCCTAGATTACATTTCAAAAAAGTAGTTTTGCGTCACAAGATGATTAATAGGATGTTTTCACTTATGCCAAGTTCAAAGAAATGAACAAAACATAAGTAAATACAGAATTCAATGCAATCTCCCAATCAAGATATACGATGAGCGAGATCAAACTCAATTAAGACCTATATCTCAAAAAGTGCCAATTCCATTCGTGAATGACACAACAATATCACCAAGATATGTTAACCCACTTTGCGAAAGTGAAGTATTGATATCAAGGTGTTATTGATATAACACGCACAAATGGTAACACCTAGCACTCTTTGAAATTGAGGTAATAATAGAACCGAACTAAAAATCTCAAAGTATAGCTAGGAATAATTAAAAATGTGTGCGGCGTAACCTACTGATATAAGTATTTATGTCGAGTTTACAAGAAACAAAACGTAAATATCGAAATTGTAGTGATATGATCTGAAACAAGCTAACTCTTCTAAGGAAGTCCGCATGTGATGAACCATGCCTAACTACAATGACGATCTTGACATGGGTATCAAGATCATGTAACGACTACCAATGATGTGAATACGCCTCCACACACTTTAGACGTTTAACTTACCCACCCATGAGCATGGATGGGTGTAAATGGACATAAAAGTGAAAAAAATAGTCGATTGGAAACACAAAGGTAATCACACTTCTTCTTATCAAAAAAGTGTCAAAATAATGTGAAGGAAGAAAATCATAAAAGGATGAAAAGTTTGGCTTCACTTGAGAGTTTTGCCTCGCCCTAAGGCAAGTAAAAACTAGGTGAAAGTAATCGTCACACATTTCTCAATGAAAATATGGTTCACAACTCAACATTGTTTTAGAATGGTCAAAGTGGGTCTTGGCCAAAGTATATCCTCCTAGGCGGTTCTCTCATCCTAGGTGTTACAAAGATTATCCACAAGCGGAATGATTTACCCAAAATTCATAATGACTAGTTTGAGAGTATCTCGACTTTGCCCCCTTCAAGAAAAGTGGGCAATAAATGCATCTAAATGTGTACTTAAAAGGGTCGTGGTAGGGACAACTTGTAACTCTATCTCACAAATATTTACTAGTTAGATAGGTAGTGTGGAGCGCTTCCCATTTCGTCCATAAGGTTCCATCTTGTGTGGACTACTTTGGGGTTCCTGTAACCACCCCCATTGTTGTAGCTTAAGGCGTTATGCCAAAGGGGTTATGTTCCAATTGAGTGAGAGGGACGTACCCTTTTAAAACCTACAATACAATGTTTTGAATATGTTGTTCTTTTTATCTTTTTTAATTAGATGTGGTTTGCTTGAACACCATTTGGCAACCTGTATAACAACTGTATTAGTAGTTTTTTGACTTTTGTTTTGATTCCTCCGTTCTTTGACAAGCGTTTTGGTCCTATATGACGATGTTTAGTAGTTTTCCATCAAAAGAGAAGGCATCATTTTTTATTCTCCAAATCATCCAAGGATGCAAGAGAAGAGCATACGTGATTGTCTTCCAAAATCCAAAAAGATATCAAATGGAAAAACACTTTAATTCAACTATGCCAAATTAACCAATTCCAAATCAAATACCCTTAACAATCTCAAAGCATCAAAAGGACTTAAGAATCATTTCTGATTCCCAAGATCACCCCAAGGGACGCGAGGGAAGAGCATACGCGATCTTAATCCTATAAGTAAACAATGCAAAATATTACCTAATCAAATACAAACATGTAAAAATAGCCTACAAAGACAAATATATGATTAGATAAACCTACAAGAATGTTAGCACATCAACACTTTAATTTCAAAAATACAAAAGGACGCCTACGCCCCTTTTTACTTACACCTACACGTGGGTTAGGGCGTATGCACCACCAAAGGTTGTTTTTAGCTCACAGTGTACTTGCACCACCCGAGAGATGTGTGTGCCACGAAAATAGTGCTGCGCCACTAAAATAGTACCTACACCACTTTGTGGAATTTTTAGATCTATTAAACAACTACGCCACCAAAGAGGTGTGTGTGCCAGAAAATAGTGCATGTGCCCCTAAAATGCAGTACCTTTTCTACTCTGTAGAATTTTTGAATTGATTAAGCACCTGCACCACCAAAGAGGTGTGTGCGCCACAAACATAGCATATGTGATACTCTGAGAAAAATAGACAAAATAACCACATTACCAGAAGAATGTGCCTGCGCCACTAAAATCGCATGTGCGCCCTAGTTAGGGCATGTGCGCCAATCTAACAAGTTTTAGTATGCAGTGAAGGTACAGTATGAAATGACATGTGCGCCTAGGTTAGTGCACTGCTTGCGCTAGTTAGGGTGTGTGTGCCAGGGTTAGTGCGCATGCGCCAGGGGTTAGCGACGAGAATGACATGTTTTAATAATGTGCTGCACCACCCAGAGAGACATGTACGCCCTGAAAACCATGCCTACGCCATGAAAATCACACTGCGCCCCTAAAAATGTGCTGCGCGGACACTGCTGACAAAATACGGCGTGAAACACAAGAAAACTCACAATATCTCAAAATTTTGACAAGTTAGCTTAAGAATGGCAATAACCCATTAAAATTAAGGCTATGAACATGAAGTTACACATATCAAATGAGCAAAAATTCCAAGAAAATGGACATTAATTACTACATGTGTATATCAAAAGTTAGCCAAAATAATGAAACTTAAACTAAAATGCCATGGGACTAAGGGTCCCACCGCGTGCCAAATGTGTGCAAGTGTTTCTACAATTTTAGCAAGAAAACTACCACCTAGAAATAGCTTCCTAACTTAGCTAAAAATGAGAAATTACACCATCATGATGAAGAAATGAGCAAGTCCTACCCTTAACATTAATAACTTTGAAATTGATCAAAACACAATGTAAATGAATGAACTCTATTCCCCTTAATTGCCTAATTTAACATTAAAATGGACCTAAGTAGTCCAATGGAAATCAAATTATATTTTCTTTCTTTGATCCATCAATGGATGCTTGGGTGTGAGGCTTAGCTCTTCAAGAATGGAGGATGGGGATCTCAAGAATGACAAAAGGCTATTAGTATGAAACTATGTGCTTACTTTTGTCTCTTGAGAGATTTAGGTGTAAGTATAAAGGTAGGAGGAGGGCTCTTTATATAGCCCAAAGGATAAAGGATTCAACACATCCTCATGAATGTGGGATAAATGGAGATGTAGAGTTAGTTATGGATAAGGGGGGTTTAGATGAGGTTGAGTTAGCTTTAGGAGGGTTTAGTTTGTCCTCAAGTGGCTCATGTGGATAAAGGGGGTGCATTAATTAATCAAGATGATTAATAAATACATGTGCAAGATTTTATAAGCTTTTAGATGGATTTTAGTGTGATTTAGACCATTAGGAGGGAATTAAACCAATTAAATAGAGATTTATTGATTTAATGAGAAGGGAGGCTAATTAATTAATAATAATTAATTAGACTAGATAGAAGGTGTCGATTAACAAAAGGTCATTAATTAGGGTATGTGTTGGATAGGTGACTTAATTAATTAGCTTAATGTAATCAATTAATGAAAATGGAAGAGAAGATGAGTGTCATTGACAATATGTTATCAATTTGCGGAAAGGAGATAATTAGTGCAATTCAAGTATTTAAATTGCTTAGGCGTAATTATAGGTGTCTACATTTTCCCCTCTTTGGGTGGCGTAAGTGACGCCACTTGAGGATAGTAGACGGAAGAAAATTTTAAAGGGATAGAATAAAAATTAGTAGGAGGGAGAGATGCCCCTTGAGTGTCTATGGGGTGATGGAAGAAGTCGATCGACGATCGAAAAGGTGAGAGATAGGCGGAAGAATGGGGAAGAGGCGGGGTGCCCCGATGAGAGAGACAATTAGGGGTGAAAGGGATGTGGTGAGAGAGACATTGTAGGGCATTGCACGTTTTTCTCATGTAGTTTATGAGTGTCCTTTTACAGATGTAGTTTTCCCCCTGAAAATAGAAGCTATGAAAAAACAAATTGATTCAGAGTCCCTCACGCCTTACAACCAAGACTTTCCTTCATTGGTCAACCCATTCTCTTCATGGGAGGCAATGTCGAGAAAAATATGGCCCAGGTGATCCATTCACTCTTGAACATGCTTTGTTAATATCAGACTTATCAATATCCCTAGAATAAGGGGTAAGCCTTATTTTCAGTTCAAGAGCACTCGTGAGCAATGTCCTAAACCATTGGAAAAATTTGTCCATAGTGGTCTCCTATCTGAGGAGAAAATGTTAGAGGATCCTACCAACAGAGTGCCAGAAGGCACCATGGCTTCATGCCATCAAGAACCTTAGTACATCAAAGGTCACCACATGATGTTTTTCATGGGCTATAGTGGGTTTGGATGTGGCATTAATGCACAAGGCCTTCTAGAGCCCATCGAGTTTCTCATCTTCATCACCCCATCAACACTCGAGGGGGCATCCTTCATCCTTCATCCTATTAATTTTTCTTCTACCCCTTCAAAATATTCTACTCATTTACGTTTGTCTACTTTCTTTGAAGTGACGTAGCTTATGCCACCCCAAAGAGGGGCAAATGTAGACACCTATAGTTTGATCAATGCACTATTATTCTTAATATTGTACTAACTATTCTTCCCCTTGCAAATTTATGACACCTCATCAGTTAGATCTATCTAACTCCCCTCTTACGACACTCTGTTGGTCGTATTTCCTCTTGTAAACTAATTAAATAGGTTATAATAACCTCTTCTCGAATAATATATATTCTTCTTAAGGTACCACCTTTACTATCTCCTCAGGAGTATCAATCCACTTCATTGGATTGATTAAGTCTTCGTAAGCCCTTCGAAACCCGATTCCTCTCTAGGTAAGACTAATTACCCTCTAAACATGGTTAGCTAGTCTTAACCATGGTCAATCTCTTCTAAACATAGTCAAACCTCACTTTGACTTGCTAAAAGTACTTTTTGGACTTTAGCATTTGTCCCACATGCACCCAAATCTCCCATTTTCCCAAATGGAAAACTATAAATAGGGCTAGACCCCCTCCCTCATTTTCTAAGAATTCTCTCTTCTTCCTAGCATAGATTATAGTATTTTGTTTAGGCTTTAGATTGTATTTCATTTTCTTCCATTGAGCTAGTAGCATTTGCTTTTGTATTTTATAGCACAAATATGGAGTAAAAGAGAAGAACCATTAATGGAGAGATCTCTTTCTCTTAGAACACAAACTGAATGCTTAGATCCTCTTAGGTTCATTATTTCAAGCTTTCAAAGAATAGAGGTTAGTTTCATTTTCTTAGTTTACATGTTTACTTCAAATTAATGTATGCAAAGAAGAAACCCTTGCTCATTTCTTATCAGATGGTCCATTGATCAGATTGTTAAAAGCCTTTGGGGTTTCTTTAGAGATTCTTACCCCAATTCCATGGCTTTTGCGAATTTTTATTGAACACGCCTATAACATAATAAATATTCTGCATAATCTTTTGCTCCCCCTTTTTATTATTCATTTTCCTTTTATAGTCACTATATTATTATTCCAAAGGGTAATTTTTATCTTTACCGACTCATCCAAATTATAAAATATATCTAAGTTACTCCGACATTTGATTACTATGACCATAATCCAAATACCACACATCACTAGGACTCTCTTGTGATAGATTACACTCAATAGACAATGCTTCAAAATATTTTCGCATGCAATAAACATGGAGCTTGGAGTAGAGCTTCCAACCTGATTTTGATTCTATTTGTTTTAATCATACTTTTTTTCCTACATTTAAAAGCATAGTGCCCATATCTCTTGCAATAGTGACACTTTGCACATGCGATTTATCATGTCTTTGACTTGAAAAATAATTATGATTGTGCTCTTGACTATGTCCTTTTCCACTTGAGTTTGATGGAACGCTACTATGTATTCTAGATGAACTTCTTCCTCTACCTCCGGGGCTAAAATTTTCTCTTCCTCTTTCATGATTTCTTGATACTTGTGATGAAAAAGTTTGATGTACAACCGCATGTGATCTATTCAACATTTGTTCATGATTTATTATTGATGCATGCAACTCATCAATTGAAAAATCACTTACACCTTATTTTCTTCAATAAAAACTACCAAATGATCAAATTTTGCAAGAAATCTTCTAAGCAATTTTTCAAAATCCTTTTGTCCTCAATATTTTCACCATGATATTTTATTTGATTGACTAAACCAAATATAAAAGTAAAAATGATTCTACAGAATCAAATCTTTTATTGACATATTTTCAAAATCTCTATGAAGTGCTTCGTAGCTTTTATGTTTTTACTTTCTCTTTACCTTGATACGTAACTTGGAGAGTTTCCCATGCAATTTGTGTTTTATTGGTCATTGTCACTCTGTGTAGGATTCTTTCATGAATAGCTTGATAAATGAAGAACAAAACTTTTCCATCTTTCTTTCTTAATTCCTTCAAAGCGCTTTCTTTGTCTATGAGAGTGCGTTATATGTTGTTACATCTATGGGCTATGTATACCCATTCTTTACAATTTCCCATATCCTGGGATCTAAATAGTGCTTTCATTGTTAATGACCAATACTCGTAATTCTTTCCTGTAAATTATGGTGTCTAGTAAACTGGATATAAAAGCCATAACCTATTGTCAATTAGAAACCTGCTGAAAAAATCCACACTCTGATACCAATTTGTAGAAATTAGGCACATAAAATAACAACTAACGAAATAAAATAAAAAATTGCAAATAAAACAGATTATTGCAAACTCATATCAACACTTTTGTGCATTTATTTATTCTTCTAGTTCAAGAGTTTCAGCTCAATACAATCTTTGAATTTGTTATGTTATGAAAATACTTACAATTGCCTCTAATAAATAAATGACTTTCATCTAACAATAAAACACTCAACTCTTAAAAATAGAACTAAAAATACATGTTTTTGTGTAATACAAAAACTTTTGATTTATTTACTTTATTAACTTTTCCTAAAAATAGAAATCTAAAAAGCCAACTATCTAAAAATTAAAAACATGTGAAAAACAAACTCCATCTTATTTTTTAAGACAAAATTAAACTTCTTTTCTAACAAATATTCATATTATAATGTTAATAATCACTAACATCGAACATATTATTCGAACTCCTTTTATATATATATATAGACAGACACAATCTAAAAATTCGGTTGGAATTTGTGGAATATGGATGAGGCATGTTCTTGGCAGTACTAGGCGGGATTTAGAATTTCTGTCTTGGAAACAACTCCGCAATTTTCTTTCTTATTTCAACGTGTTCCATTTTTTTGCTGTTCCTAAAATCTCGGTGATAAGAGACCATTTTGACTTGAAATTACACAAAATATACGTGCAATCTCTCTTAATTAGTTTAATAGAACTGTATTTTAGTTTAGCAAACTGCGTAAATGGCGGAAGAAAAGTTTATTTAAACAGTCCAATCAAGGCAATATCGCTCACAGTGCCAGGCCTATTTCATTGCTGTGAAAGAAAGTCTTCAGTTCCAGCAACTCCAACATTCAATTTAATGGTTTTCTTAATATGTAATTGTTTATGAAATCTAATGTTTATATTCAATCCATTTCTCTAATAATATTTTATTGAATACATTTATTATTAAAGAAATTTATTACATTTTTAGAAATTCTGTACACCATCGTCAAGAGAAGATATCATCTCATTGTTCTTTTTCAATTATTAGTAGATAAAAACACAGACATTTTCTAAAAATGATCTTCAATATTTGTTAAATTTATTAGTATTGATATGATTTGTTCAGATCTGAAAATGGCTACTGCGCAATACCCTGGTATGTGGAACTATTACGCAATTAATTCCCTTACACCAACTCCTAAGGTATATATTCAACATTGTGTTTTTCCATTTTTAGTACAGTGAAATATTAAAAATTGTGCAGAGCTTTTAAACAGATATATTATTATTTTTTATGGGTTTTTTTGTTAGAGTTGTGCCATAATAACACATGTGTACACTGTCAATTTTTTATTATAAATTTAAATTTTTAACAAAAATTATTATTAAAAATTTTGTTTCTTCCTCTCTGCATGTTTCTCACAAATTAAGTTATTTATTCTCTCCAGTCAAGACAATCTCGCTCAATCTGCAAGAAACAGTTTATTTATACTCTTCAGCCAAGGAAATATCGCTCAATCTGCTGTGAAAGAAAGTTTCCAGCCAAGACAATATCGCTCAATCAGCCAGGCCACATTCAATGTAATAGTATTTTTATTATAAAATTGTTTATGAAATATAATGTTTATATTCAACCGGTTTCTTTTGTATTGATGTATAATATTTTATTGAATGCAATTATTATTATATAAATTTATTATGATTTTTTTAATACTGTGAACCATTCATCAGGAAAAGATATCATCATTGGTAGACAAAAACACATTTTTACAAAATTAATTTTCAATGTTTCCTGAATTTATTATTATTGATATTATTTGTGCAGATCTGAAATGGCTACTGCCGAATACCCTCCAAGTATGTGGAATGATTATGCAATTAACTCGCTTACACCAACTCATAAGGTATATATCCAACATCATATTTTTCAATTTTAACTCCATTACACCAACTCATAAGTATGTGGAATGATTATGCAATCAACTCCCTTACCAATTCATAAGGTATATATTCAAGATTGTGTTTTTCCATTTCTAGTATAGTGAAATATTAAAAAGTATGCATAGCTCTTTAAACAGATACATTATTATTTTTCTCTTGGTTGTTTTTGTTATAATTGTGCCAAAACATCATATATATTTGCACTGTCAATTTTTTACTAGAGAGTTATATTTTTATCAAAATCTTTGTTATTAAAATAAAAATTTTGTTACTTCCTCTCGGTTTACCGCTACATGTTTCTCAAATATTGAATTTATTATTTCAGCCATCTGTAAACCAAAAACGAATGGAAATGTTGATAGAAGAGATCAAAGACATTTTCCACTCAATGGAGGATAGAAAAACAAGTCCATCTGCATATGACACTGCATGGATAGCGAGAATACCAGCCATTGGCAACCCTTCCCAACCTCAGTTTCCACAAACACTGAAATGGGTTGTCTGCAATCAATTAGCTGATGGATCTTGGGAGGAGGAATCATTAATTTACTTTCCTTATGACAGACTTGTTAGCACACTTTCCTGTGTCATCACACTCAGAATATGGAAGGTTGAGGAAACCCAAGTGCAGAAAGGTAACTATTTACATTTCTATATACATACCATGCCAGCTATCTAATCATTTGTATCAGATTTTCATTTTCATACCTTGACAGCTATTTAATCATTTTAAATCTGATAATCTCTTTGAGCTTTTTCTTACGTAATTATAATTAAATAATTTGTATTAAATCTTTTAACATGTGGTGAGTTTCAGGTATTGATTTTGTTAACAAGCAGATTCAACAACTAGATGGAGGAGAATGCAATATGCCAAGTGGATTTGTAACACACTTTTTCTTCGTTGTTGAAAGAAGCTCATACTCTAAGTCTAGGCATTTATGAGGAAGCACCCTTAGTTAAAAGAATACTTACAATGGGGATACTGAAATGAAAGGGTAAGTGAAATTGCCACCAGGAGTACTTATGAAAAATGTACTGTTTTCTCATGTAATGATTGAAATTATAGAAATTTCTAAGAGGAAACTTAATTTTAATCAGGGATGGCATAATGGATGATAACCTGCCATCATATTTCTCGTCACCATTGGAGGGTTTGCAAGATTGGAAACAAATATGGAAGGTTTGTTCCCAGGATGGGTCCATCATAGGCTCATCAGCATTCGCTGCCCGTGTTTTTATGCATACTGGAGATACAAAATGTCTTGACTTCATAAGCTCCCTTCTTGGAATCTTTGGAGACTATGGTAAGATGGTTCATACATATTTCTAGGTACTTCAGTTTCAATAACAAGACAAAATCTTGAATGAATGTAAAATCAGACAAAGATTTATATTGTAGATAAAGGTGCATAAAAATAGTTTTCATATTAGATTGGTTTAATGGATAATGTGTGGTCATTTATTTTATGTTTTTAACGTTAATGTGTTCTATTTTCAATATATAAGAAATAAATATTAATTTTAAATTTATTATTAAATTATCAATTGTAACATAACATTATTTTGGAATGAATTTTTGTTGTTTTTTTAATTTATTTATTTTTATTTATAACAATACAAAGAATGTAAATATAAGAGAAATTAGTACAAATTCAAAAAAATAGTATAGCATTGAGAACATATGTTATTGTCTATGCATGTGATATGAATCTTTGTTTACTTCATAGAAACTTTAATATCATCTCATATAATTGTTTGTTTTTGTGAATGTAAATAGCACCTTGCTTTTACTTGGTTGATCTCCATGAACGTCTTTTTCTCATTGACACCCTTCAAGGCCTTGGAATCAATCGCTACTTCAAAAAGGAAATCAAACATGCATTGGATTATGTCTACGGTATGCTAATTTCTAGTTAAATACAAGAAAATCACAAGTTGAAATTTGTAAAAAAAAAATTGTCAACAATCCTACAATTATTGCTTTCTCATGTAGGTTTTGGAACAATGGAGGCATTGGAAAGGGAAGTTATGATACCATTGCCAATCTCAATGATACATCTATAGGATTTAGAATACTCGGTTACATGGATACCTTGTTTCTTCGGTAATGATTGGTTTCTATAGTTTTTCTAAAATGAATTTTTGCATCCATTATATTAGCATTTACTTCTAATGGAAAGATAAGTCTGCGAGATAAAATTAAATTAAACCATTCAAACTCATAAGATATGGACAATTAAAAATGGTTAGAGATTAGTCATTGACTTCGACTTACTACTCAAGTACTATCATTGTTTTTAAATAAATGATAAATGATGATGCTTGAATAATATTATGTAATGAAGACTTACGAGTCATTTTTATGTTGTTTGCGAGAGGTTATCAATAATTTTAGAGATGATAGTGGAGATTTCTTTAGTTTTGCTAACAAAAACCACAACAATGTTGAAGACATGCTAAGCCTTTATAAATGCTCTCAAATAGCTTTCCTGGAGAAACAATAATGAAAGAGGCGTAAACTTTCACAAAAATTACCTACGAAATATACTTAATACAAAATATTATTCTCGGCATGTACTAAAAGATCACTTTTCTAGAACTGTGAGTGGTATTGCTTGCATTTCATCTCAAATTTTACAAATTGATGTTTTAATATTTTAAGCTAAATTGGATTTATTTATAGGTGGAGTATGTGTTGAAATATGGATATCACCGGATTTTACCGAGATTGGAGACAAGATTTTATATAGAAAACTTTGGGATCGCAAATGATGCTTGGTCAATGAAAACCTCCTATAGGTAATATTAACAAGCCATATATAAACCAATCTAGGTATTAAAACTACAAGATTATATGTTTAACGTGATTCCCAAAGAAAATGGAAAAATTTATATATATTTGGAATCTTGTGTAGATTTCCATGTATAAGAAATGAAAATTATCTAGAGTTGGCAAAATTGGACTTGATACAATGCAAGCAAGAACATACACCAAAAAGAGCTTCAACAAGTTCATGAGTACGGATCATGATAGTTTGTACCTTTGATAGCCTATTGACCCACAATCAACGAGTATAGAAATAGGGGTAACTATATGTTTAGCTAAAGATTACATGTGTTTGTAATGTTGAATGGTCAACCAACTAATGAAAAATACCACAATAAAAAGTGGTAAATAGTCTATTGGTTAGTTGACCATTAAACCTTGTAAATATATGTGATGAATAGGTTCTTTCATAACAACATATTTAAATTTAATAGTCAAGCCATTTTAATATAAACATATTGTTAATTGAATTCTTCTACTAAATTAACAATCTTTTTTTAGTACAAGGTGGTGGATAGGTTCCGTTTCGGGATGTTGAAGTTCACAAGGAGAGACATATAGAGATATATTTTGCGGTGGCGGGCCGGTATGTTTGAGCTCGAGTATGGTGATTGTAGAATAGCCTCCACCAAAATTGGTTGCCTTATTGTTGTTTTGGATGACCTATATGATAAGTCTACCTCTCATGAAGATATTAATTTGTTCAACGAAGCATTTAATAGGTAAGTTTTGAATCTAATTTACGGAAATATTGGAATGGAGAAAACCTATAATTTTCTCAAATGACTATTATTGGTTGAATTTATTTTGCATGTAGATGGGATCCCAATAAATTGGACCACATTTCGTATCCCAACCTCATCACCTAAACCTTACACAATTATTTATTAATTACCTCGTAATTGATAAATCCACATCACCTCACCTGCCACCTCATTTTGCCACCTCATCGTGACCTAGTCCTAACCCTAAACTAACCTAATTAAGACCTATAACTTGGTCTACACCTACACCCATGATTAAGGACCCCTTTCTCGCACCCAAAACCGACATTCTAGTCACTTGACCAAGCCCGCAACTAATCCCTCGGAGAAAAGCAGGGAAGGTGGGCTATTTTACTAAAAATAGCCTACTTTTTCCTTACCGATGCCGGTTCCTACTCGACCGCCGTCGGTTACGTAACCGCCATCGGTTCCCTGTAAAATGGGCTCCCCTAACCAGAAACAAGGGTCGAAGGATTTTTGAATCAACAGAGATCATTGGGAGCGATCAAGAGCATTCGGATCTTCACTTGGCCGAGCAGAGACGAGTGAAGAGACAAGGAGAGTTACAGCAAAAGGAGATCAAGCCCAAGATTGCAACGGAATAGCCAGAAACCTGTGATACTCAGCTGATCATCGGGAGGGAGATCTCTCATCTTCTGTGTGTCAAGCCATCCCACTTGAGTTCTGCCTTTGTCATCAGAGTTCCTGGACTTGCATCTTCGTCAATAACCAGTAAGTTACACCTTGCATGTCCTCTTTAATAACGCTTTCTTAGACTTTTTGAATCACAAATCCCCCATAAATCCATTCCTAGATCCACTACCCAACGTGTCATCAGATCTAACTATCATTCATTTACCTCTCACCATCTCATTACCTAATATCACTCATATACTAGCCTTACCAACAACACTGTTACCCTACAACACGACCACCCCACAAAACAACCAACCTACAGATCCTAGACCATACCGATATCGGTTATCAAAGAACCGATCGGTTATCAGTGACTCAAAACCAGAAATCAGCCTTTCCCCTACCCGCCTCAACGAAGCAATTTAATTGATATTTTACGCCTTTTGTGTTAATTCATATTAGCAGGGAACCACCACCTTCGAAAGGAAGTTTTATATTTCCTGGCCCAAGGCGCTTCCTCATTTATTGTCTAATCAAAATCTTGTGGTCTTGTGTTCTTATTTGCAGTAGTCCTTCCAAGACAAAAAGGAGTTCTTCGCAAATAACCCGATCTTTCTCTACGGTACGCGCACACCATCTCGACGCTCAATGTATTCCTCCTAGCCCTAACCTTATCTCTGCTTCTAAAAGGAATGAAAGGATAGAAGCAACTCTATTCCCGTGGTTTCTAAACATTCCGAGCGAAACATTTTGGCACGCACTTGGGGACCCATTTTGGGTTTCTTTCTTTCTTGCTTGCTTTCATATAGGGAGTATACTTGCTGTTTTATTCTTCTAAAGATATTCACAAGGTTTTTATTATTTTGATAAAAGAATTTGTCTTTGCTTTTACAGTTTCGCATTAGTGAAAGTCATCTCTTTTGCTTCATCGAATATCATTTTCGATTTGGGTTTAAAACACGTGCATTGCATTACTGCTTTGCTTGTTTTCAATTCTAGCGAACATAGATTAAGTAACAGGTCGTACACGTGGGGGTGATATCCACGGTATTGACAAGAAATTAATCTTACTTTCACTGCACAACACATACCGAATCACTTCACAATTAACACAACAGCTCAAACATCCCCCCTTTTCCGCGGTATTCCTCCGCCCGATTGAGGTAACCTTATAAGCCAAAACAAACTTGACATTTCCCCTAAGTCTTTTGTTTAGGATTCTGACATCATTCTACGTCTAAAGGCATAAGCCCACGATAATTAAAATTAACCCTAGGGTTAGTCTCTCTCGATTTGCGTGTGCATCTTGCTTGTTTTTAGTTCTCGCTTTTCTTTCTCATACTTTCTTCTCGTGATCAATAATTGACAAGTATACTAAACGTTGTTAAAAATCAAATTAGCAGCCTTTTATATCTTGTTAGCCTGCACTTCTTACACCGACATCGGTTACCCGACCGACGCCGCTATAGTATAACCGACATCGGTTATTAGACCGATATCGCCATCGCTTTTTCCAATTCCCGACAAACCAAAGAACCTACCAATTTTACCATTCCGAGTTTGTTTCTGCTTCCCGATGATTGAAACCCTACCGTGAACTCCTCGTCCATGGTTGTTATCACTCAAAGCAAGCCGCCATGGTTTCACATGCTTGCTCTGCTTTTCTTTTCCCGAATCACCCCCTTCACATTCTCGTGGGGAATCCTACGGATACCAAATGAGGTTCCTAAAATTCCCGTGTGGAGATAAAGAATTTGCCAAGTTTCTGGATGCTAATCCTAGTGCTGTACAATACTATTTGTCTCATACCCCTGACCGTACGCCTGATGGTCAGCTCCTTGTTGGTATGCCTATTAGTATAGCTGCTCATTTAGCTCCCACTCCGCCTGATAACACCGCCTTGCTTCCTGCATCTTTAGCCCCGTCTCCCAATCCGACGGCTTCAGAGGTTCATACGACTCAGATTGGCTTTCCGTTGGTTAATCTTGGACCCCACATATCATTACCGCCGACTGCCCCTACCTCATCTCTCTTGCAGACTGCTCCGTTCATGACTTGCTCTCTGCCACCTATCCACACTAGCTTTCCTTCTCAAGCTCCGCCTACCTTTTCATTCCATACACGTATCCAAAGGACCTCAACATCTTATATGGGACATCCCTATTCGGTCGCCTCAACATATTCATCCTCCATACCTTATCAACACTTAACCCCACCATTGTCCAAATGAGGCCCTTGCCCAATTTGCCTCCGCTTTACCACAACCGCACCATCATCTCATCCAACCACGGATTTCATCAAACAAATGATGGACAAAATGCAAAATCTGAGGCCTCTGCTTTGAAGTCGTAGCGCTTGACATACGAACAAGTTTGTCGGGAGCCTATTCACCCTTCTCGTCCCCTTTCATTCATATCCTCCTCAATGGGAATTACCAAAATTTACTCGCTTTTAATAAGAAAGAGGATCCTCAACAACACTTGCGATCATTTAGACATGCTTGTTATTTGATTGCTCATGATGATGCCTTATTACTCCGCACTTTTCCCATGTCCTTATCAGACCCGCTTGAGTGGTACAAAGTTTTTAACCCAAAGACTCAATCTTCTCTTTTAACCAACTAGCCCAATCTTTCTTGGATCATTTCTCCATTAACATTGCCAAGAAAGTATCTATCACTGACCTTTATGCCATCCGACAATTCGAAGACGAATCTATCGCAGATTTCGTTGGACGATGGCGTGGCCTTATTAACCAACTTACATATGCCTTGCCTCAGGCTGAACTTATCGAACTTTTTACGCGGGCATGTGCTAAGCACATTTCTCCTACTCTTCAAATTCAAACTTTCCGCACATTTGACGAGGCCTTTACCATGGCTCGGAAGCTAGAAATTCGAGCCTTAGAAGAAGAGAAATTGCGGTTGTCACAACAAAACCCCACTTTCCAACTCCGACTTCTACCAATAAACCAAACACCACCACTCCTCACACGTCCACTTCTTCTAAATCAAAAGGAGCTGTTCACGCGGTGATGGTCAAATCTCAAGCACCGTCTAATACTCCACCAAAAACCACCTATAAGTACAAAGCAGAGCCCATCAATTACACTCCTCGGGAGAAACTTATGGTGTCATCTTGAAAATCTCAAAGCCGGAGCTATCACCTTGCCTCCTATTAAACCTCACTCCGGCTTTGACTCCACCCGCGCTATACCTTCCCGTACAAAGAAAATGACTTCAGAATTTCACCGCGTAAAAGGACATAGTCATGAAAACTGCAAGATGTTGAAAAACATAGTGCAGGAAATGGTTGACGCAGGGATATAACCCTCGATAATCCTAATGCCCCTGCCAACCGAAATTTGAAAATCTTCAACAAACCATTCCCAAATCACTCATCCAACAAGAATGTAAACCAGATATCTTAGCCGAGGAGAGTGTTCATGAGATCCATGCAGCTTTCGACTCCCACCAAAAGCCTCTATCGAGAAAATTTTGAATCAAGCCTCTCCACTAACGCAGGAGTCCGAACCTCCTTCACCACCATCAAGCCAAAGCGAAATCATTCCTTTACCCATAAAAGAGTTAACTCGCCTGCACTTTCTTCTCATCGATGAGTCTCGCTTACACCACATCCCTACAAGATCGCGAACGGATGTTATCTAATTTATCTATTTCCCAAACGTCCCTTCTACCGCTTCTTGCTGCAACAAGAGGAAGGCTCGCCACTCCTTTTGACATCCTTAGATGAGAAATCTCTCGCACCAACATCACCAAATTCTTTAACCATAACAGCACCCTCTCAAACATGCCCTCCTACGCTATTAGTCCTTCATCGCCTAAATCTTTTCAACAACCGGTCGACCTCTTAATATCTATTGATACAAGACTCATCTACCCCCTGTATCACACCCACAAAGTGGACTGGAATCACAACCCACCTTTCTTCCGTACAAAAATTCCAATTCACACCAAGACCGTCATTCTCCGTAAGATGACGAATCCTATGGGAACGCTTTGAGTACCCCTATTCTACTCAAATGCAGATGACCGATCCGACACCTCTACCATATACCCTAAGTGTTTACGTAAACTCAAAATGCCTATGTCCTCATTCTCACCCCCCGTATCTATACCAAGTAGCCCATCCACCTCTATTAACCTAACCAAATCTTCCCCTACACTTGGGACCTCACCAATGCCCACCTAACGCACCCGCCTAAGCGACTGATTTATCCAAAAATAAAGCCGCCCCGCCACCTAGAGACAAACTCAATCCGTGCCTCTATCACAATCAAAACCATCATCGCCACACCTACCTTCCATATCGGGACCTCATCCCTCCACCTCGCATCAATATATCATACCTCCCGTTTTTTCAAAACGACCTACGCCTTCGCACCCATACACAGATCAAAGGGTATATCAACATTGTCACCCCACGTATCCTCCGTCCACCCATCAACCCTAAACGAACTCCATCATCAAAGGATTTATTTTCTCGTCACTCCTTTTCCCGTGGTTGTTTCCCGCTACCACGTCATCTGTAGCCTCATCATCTAACCAGCTGAATATAGCTTCACGCCAAAGAAACCACGTTTAGTGAAAACCACGTGTCAACACCCCTCGGCTAAACCACCACCCGTACGAACCAACCACGCCCAAACATTACCAAAACCCGCACAACCAATACCCTCATCCTCCTCCGATTTTGACCCACTCAAAGGATCTTACGCCAAAATCCTTGCTATGTTGGTGGAGAATGCGACCATTTCCCTACCCCCACTTAGACCTTATGACCCGTCTAAACCTCGACCTATAGGTTATGATGAGTCTAAAATCTGCGCTTATCACCGCACACCAGGACATGATGTGGAGGGATGCAAAGCTTTAAAACCATCCTTCGTCAATCACCTCTCCCAGATAGAAAGGTTAAGAAAGACAACTTACGAAGGGAGAGACCTTTAGCTTCAATTCCTCTACTATACCATCTCGTCCCCGCCTCACCAAGATCTATCATTATTACAACCCCACCTCAAGACCATGATTTATCCCAACCATCTTCCTCATCTCAGTCTACGAGATTAATATGATTAGTGTTGCTACTCGAGCGTAGAAAAAACAGAAAGCGAAAGAAAGCACACATGCGTCCCTCTCTTTCTCCATCCAAAGATCCCGATTGCACCACCACCCAAAGTGGTTATTCGTGGACCCGCTTACCCCCTGCCTCTAATGGAGTTGCCATCGAGCCATGATCAAACAAATTTCACCAATCACCCGTAAAATGACACTATATGATCTCATTCGACTTTCTAATCTCATCGACAAGCTCGTGAAATTCTTCAAGGGATCGAGGTCTTACCTAATGAAACCCCGCCGCTTGCCTCCATTCTAACACCCAATCACGCTTGCTTCTCTCACCAAACAACCCACTCGCCCCAACCACTTCTATCTCTCGTACAACAAGCATGCTCAAATGGGCTCAAGATGAAATTGTTGACTTTGGTACATGTAAGATCCCGACTCGCCTTTTTCATCTCGCCTACGTCCGGGACATTCGGGTACGCTGTTATGATTGACGGGGCGCTAGCCTAAACATCATCTCTTCAAAAGCCTTCCAACAAATGAATATCCCTTCTAGCTACATGTGTGCCAATCCCATCATGTTGTGGTCATTCAATGACGCTATTACCTCTACCTTAGGCACCGTGATCCTCAACATTCGGGTAGGACCACGTACTTTACCCGAACTCTTCTATGTCCTCAAGGAGAGTTCCAATATAACATATTGCTAGGTCGCCTCGATCCGGCTATGGGATGCGTTCCCTCAACATTACATAGATGCATAAAATTTGAGTACGAGGGGAAGTCCTACACCGTAAAAGCTGATCCTCCCCCCTTTAAAACCTGCAATATGTTATACCGCCCTAACGATGTGCTTGTACCAATCAAGACACCCATTCATTCAACCCAACCGTCCTCTTCAAATGTACCTCAACCATCCACCTCAACCGCACCTACACCTTCAACTGATGAAACCACCGTCGCAAAAACCACTTCCCTTCCCGCAGCTAACATCCCAACCGCAGACCCCTTAGTAGATGTTTTTCAACGCCTTACGCTGGGGGAGTATCGCCTATATAACGTTAGTTCTTTCCATACCCCACAGGAGTACGGACAAGTATATGCACATCCTACCTATGATCGCCGTGGTGGGGGAAGTAATCTCTACGACCACCTCACCGCCGCACTAACCTAACATATGGGGGTGTCGACACATCTTCCATCCATTACCCCCGAGCCTCCTCTTGTGTGATTCCTTTCCAATCTGATTTTCAATACTTGACAAACCGTCATTTCTTTCGCCCTCACCTTCTTGACTCGCTGTGCTTGGAAAGGCTTTGGTTTTGGTCTTTATGAACAAGGCCGACATACGCTCATCCCCATCACTACACGCAAACACAATGATCGTAGTGGTCTCGGATTTCCGAACACTTACACCGAGGAACCTCGTGTCGCTTGTCTTCTAGAAGACAACGACGCCACCCCTACCGAACCATCATCACCCATTTTGCCTTCGTCACCCACAGAGTCGATAGATCCCGAATCTATCCCTCCTAACTTTTTTTTTCATAAATGCTATCTTCCTAGGTCCTCTCACTTATCAACGCGATAATGAGGACCCTCTTCTATTCCCCTTCTATATCCGTACATGATCAAGAGGACTCACCTTCAATTAACGTTGTTGAGTGCCAGTGATGATGACTCCATCCTCACTTACCTCGGGCGCGATGACTCTTATATTCAACGCGCCTTACCATCTGAAACTCAAACCATGCTGAACGAATCTACTATAGAAATCAACATCCACACGGAGGAGGATCCTCACATTGTGAAGATCGACAATCCCTTAACGCATCAGAACAAGTCGCCTTTACTACCTTTCTCCGTGCTCGCAACCAAGCCTTCGCTTGGTCCTACGCTGACATGCCAGGAATTGATCCTGACATTGCTGTCCATAACATTACACTAAAACCCGATTCCAAGCCAATTAAATAGAAATTGAGAAAAATGCATCCACGCATTGCTCTCTTGGTCAAAGAGGAGCTTCAACGACTCCTTTCTGTTTCCTTCATTCTCGCCTATCGACTATCCTCAATGGATTTCTAACATCGCACTCCTACTAAAGCGACGGGGACTTCTGATATGCACGGATTTCTGGATCTTAACCTCGCTTGCCCTAAGGATGACTTCCCTTACCTAGCATTGACCAACTTGTTGATCTCACCGCAGCCATGAGATGCTCTCTCTCATGGATGGCTTCTCGGATATAACCAAATTTTGGTCAGCTTCCCGCCGATCAACATAAAACTACCTTCATAACTCCTCGGGAACCTTCATACCGTAATGCCATTTGGCCTTAAGAATGCTCGTGCAACCTATCAATGGCTATGACCTACATTTTTCATGACATTATGCACACTATCCTCAAGATTACGCTCGACGATCTTCTTGGCAAATCTAAACATCGTAGTGAACATCTCGATGTTTTAACCATTATTTTTGATCACTCACTGTTACAATATTCTGTCCGCCTTCAACCAAAGAAATGTGTCTTTGGTGTCCTTTCGGGGAAACTTCTTGGCTTTATCGCTCTTTTTGCGTGGGCATCGAGGTCGACCCATCTAAAGTCAAAGCTATCCTAGAAATGCCCCCACCTACCAATCTCAAACAATTGCGTAGTTTACAAGGTAAGCTCCAATCTATCCGACGTTTCATCTCCCAACTCTCGATCGATGTCAACCTTTCCATCACCTTCTTAAAAAGGACATTGATTTTCAATGGAGCGAAGAGTGCCACCAAGCCTTTGAAGCTCTCAAAGCTTATCTCTTGCATCCACCCGTGCTTATCCCACCTCAGGACGACCGCCCTTTCTACCTTTACCTTTCCGCCACTGACCACGCTGTAGGGGCCATGCTTGCACATCGTGACTCTGAGAATCGAGAACAAGCCGTTTATTATATAAGTCGTACTTTGGTGGACTATGAGACTAGGTATACACATGTAGAAAAGTTATGCCTAGCCCTATCATTCGTGGCTACCAAACTCCGACACTACCTTCTGAATCACAAAACTTTCGTCATCACCAACACGGACCCCATCCATTACATGTATGCCAAACCTCATCTAAACCAACGCATCGCCCGATGGCTCATGCTCCTCGCCGACCTTGACCTTGAGTTTGTCCACCATAAATCAATCAAAGGACAAACCATCGCAGATCAACTTGTGGAAGCCCCTTTACCAGGGGAACAATTTACCAATTTTACATTCCCCGACGAACTCATCGCCACTCTTTCACTCAAGGAGGAGTCGTATCCAATGACCCTCTTCTTCGATGGATCCAAATGCCACCGCGGTGGAGGAGCCAGCGTTGTTCTCATTCCTCTCGACGCCGAGCCTATGCCTCTTTCATTCCGACTCGATTTCCTTGCACTAATAATACAAATGGAATACGAGGCCCTTGTTCTCTGGTCTCCAAGTCACATTACACTTAGGTATCAAATCTATCAATATTTTTGCGATTCTCAATCGTAGTCAATCAAGCTATGGGCATCTACCAATGCAAAAATGAGGAACTTCAAAAGTACAAACACTACGTGATTCACTTCTAGCCTTATTTACTCACTATTCTATCCAAACCATTCCCCGCTCCACTAACAAATTTGCATGGATACTATGGCTTGCTTAGCCTCGCAAATTCCAGCTTCATCAACTCGACTCGATATTTTCGCCTTGGTCCAACAACTCTTTTCCCCATCTTATTCAGCCCCTCTGTTGTTTGTACGATAAATAATGTGTCTCGCTAACTCACAGATACTTGGTATCACCAATTTCACGACTACCTTACAACCTCTCGCTCTCCCATCTCGACCTTACTAGTACCGCAAACGCGCTGCTTTCTTAAACGCGTTTCTCGTTATGTTGTTATGGGGGACTCCTTTATAAACGTGGCTTTGATGGCATCCTCCTTCGATGTCTCACCGGCGGAGGTCACCCATACCATCCAACAAGTACATGACGGTATTTGTGGCGGGGCATTTTAGCGGCTTTGCTGCGCAGCCAAACGAATCCTTCGCCTTGGTTATTATTGGCCTACTTCAATAACGATTGCTATGAATATGTTAAGCGTTGTGTTATGTGTCAACAACACGCCAACCTTCAACATACTCCTAGCCACCCCCTACAGTCGCCCGAGATCTTTGCCTTTCTCACAATGGGGTTTAGACCTTATTGGTGAGATTCACCCGCCCTTCGCAACGCCACCGATGGATTATCACAAAGAACCGAATATTACACAAAATGGGTGGAGGCTATTCCACTCATTTCAACCAAAAAAAAAAAATTGTAGAGTTCATTAACCACCACATTATCTCGCGCTTTGGTGTTCCTCATCGCCCGATAATGATAATGGAAAATCTTTCAAAATAAGTTATTGCAAGACCTTTGTGACAACTTTGGTATCAAACTTAGCTTCTCATCACCCTACTATCCACAAGCAAATGGACAAGCCGAATCCTCTAATAAAACCCTAACCAAAATCCTCATGAAAGTTGTCAATGAGTCCGGAAGAAATTGGCACGATCACATTCCCTTTGCCCTTTGGGCTTATCGTACTAGCATTCGTACCTCCACTAGTGCTACACCTTTTTCTTTGGTATATGGTACCGAGGCCGCCTCTTGCCTCTCGAAATACAAATACCTCCTCGTGATATCTCTTCAGATATTCTCACCAACGATGATTTCCACCAAGAGCGGTTAGCCCAATTGAGCTTCTTGACGAACGCCGCCTTACAAATTCTCGATCACCTTCAAATCTATCAAAACGCATCAAGCGTGCTTATGATAAGTGACTTCATGAGCGTACTTTAAAGTTGGTGATCTTGTCCTCAAAGAGAATCAACATGTAACCAAACTAGAAAAGAGCAAACGTGGAAAATTTGCTCCTAATCGATTGGGCCTTATATAATCACTCACACTTATGGATCGTGCACTTATCGCTTAGCTTCACTTAATGGTAAGCCCGAGCTCTCAACCCCTTAATGCCTTGCATCTTCGACCATTCTACTAGTTGAATTTAGTGTTACATCACTTCTTATCTACCTACTGCTCGTCCCTTGAGCTCATTTACCGCTATATACACTTTGTTTCCTACATCTCCAAATAAAAATCAAGCTCACTTAGTTTGATTCTCACCTCACCTTAGCAATGCCTTCCCTTTTTAGTCTAGTCCATGACTTCAAAGTATTAAAATAACACCTTCTTATGGGATTTTCTTGAGTCAAACTTCCTACCAAACTAGATGCTTCACGCCAAAAGAACATCTAGCTATCTAAATTATATATAGATCGCTCCTCGAAGGACAAATTATATGCCAAACTATTGCTGCTATTATATATAGATCGCTCCCAAGGACAAATGCTATGCACTAAAATCATATCTCACATACTATAAATAGATCGCTCCTCGAAGGACAATGCTATACACAATAGCCAGCCTTTTCTCGAAGCTTCTCGCATTGATCAGCTTTGTGAAGACCTCAAGAATAATACAATCAATATCCTCAGAGACTTCCCGCATCGATCACCTATAATTCAATAAAATAAAAGCCTCATTCAAAAGAACTTTTGAGTCATGGACTTGTCTATTTAGGGTAGGTTCTCTTCGCGTAACACTCACTTTGTAATAAGTTCTCCGTACCTCAGCTATACCATCCACCTCACCTCACCATTTGTTTCAACTCAAGGGACGTGACGTACACCCGATATATTGTGATTATACAACTCTTTTCACCTATCGACTTCTCGTCTATGCAAGGTACCTAGGGGTTCAAGCTCATTCTACGTTATTATGTGGTTTGTTTAGTTCTTTTCACCTACGGAGCATTCTTTCCTCTTTGCCTCGCATCTAGGATTGTGTGTTGATCTTAATCAGGACATGGTTCCCTACTACTTGGGTAGGCTAACTTTCGCTTCCCTTATACCTTTTACAACATCACCAATTCATTACCAACACCATCAACCTTACCTTACCAATATTAATATCAACATTTTTACCAACCAACAAATTGCCTAACCATACCTAAATTCACCTCTCCCTGGTCCTAAGGGAGAACTACATCGGTCTGAGGCCCCTCCTTGCTTTGTGCAATGGGCTATGTAGGCAACACTTCGAGACATGGGGTCTCCCAAGGTTAGCTCGACCATCCCCTACCATAACCTATCATGTGTGGTAAATATAAATATTTTTGTGTATTTCTATTTAATCACATTCCTCTTTATCCTTTTTCAAAACACCAACAAATAAAAACGAAAACATTCTTATTATTATCATAACTCAAATCAACATACATATTCAGCTTTATTGAGATGTTAAACAAATACATCTTCTATCATCGACACGCAGTCGGCATCCTTATTTATTCTTATACCTCTAACATTTATTCGACCTCACGCCTCATCCCGCACTGTGATGACCGTGATCGCCGACGCCTCTCACCAGCCTCTCGTCTCAACGGTACCACGGCTATTGGTACCGCCCACCGATCTCGCCAATCTCTCTCGTAACATATGAATACGCTCCCTCGCATGGAGGAATTCAGCCTCTAGTCTCTCCGCCCGTGACTCCGCAACCGCTAACAATCCTCTTGCCTCATTCACCTGCGTTTGGAGCTGCTGAACTAAACTCTGCAGACGATCTCTCTCTCGCTGTAATCATAGCTATGTCGTGACGATCACGTACACCTCGCAGCTCGCTACCCACCATAATCTATAGGCCTCTCGCTGCTCTCGCATCCATTACCCCGCGATCGGCTGCTACCTCTTCAGGACCTTCTGGAGGTGTTGGTCGGGGAGGTGAGAATGCTGCCTCGGCATCGATCCTCATATATGGTCTATAAGCCAGGGGTATATCCTGCACAAATCCAAATTGTCGCCGCACGCGATCTATAGGAATCCTCTCATACTCACTTGGCCTGTGCCCCGCGATCCACCTCAATCGCTCTACACCCCTCAACTCCTCGCCTATGTTCTCTCTACCATATAGTTCCCTAAGGCCTCCAACAGATATCCGCAATCGTCACCCTCTCCCATACCTACCTCGTAATACTCAATGTCACCCGTCACACCTGGGATCTTGCTCTCTGTTCTGCTCTGACCCATCATCTCGAACCCCAACCTCTCGTACTCCGGTCTCTCCCGATCGATGGGTCGGCCTATTGGTCGCACACAAACAATGTGCTCATAGGCCCAACAAAGGTAATAAGTATGAACAATCCAAAGGTCGCCCCGTGATTTCACCTACAAGCCCATAAACCCCTCGTATAGTTCCGCCAAATATGCAGTGCCCATGCAAAAGTCACGCCTTTCTATCATCTCCCAAATAACACACATCAATGCCTTTGGAAATCTTCCCCTTCCGCCTCGTAATGCATAATACCCTACCGCTATCATTAATATCACCGCTAACCTTGTCTCCTCGGGTGTGCCGCATACATTATGCCATATGTGAATGTCAAACTCGCTGTGTCAAATCTCGTGCGTATGGACCAAATACTACGCTGTTATCGCTCCCCGCGCCATGCTAGGTAATGCCTGATATACTGGTTTTCCTATAATAGGGAGCCTCAAAATACGGAACACATCTTCCAATGTTACTGTCATCTCCCCTGTTGGCAGATAGAACGTATTCTTCTCTGGATTCCATCTTTCAATCAACGCCTGCAACATAGCATGGTTACGTGCGATTCGTGAATAATAGCGGATTCCACTTAACCCCAAACGATTTATCAATGTCCATTCCACTGGTGTTACATCCGCTCGGATTCGTGACAACAGCGCTAGCACACTATCATTCATCCTCAACCCTGCCTCTGCCTGCATACATCAAAACAACAAACAACCATTCAATCCATCAAATCCCTAAGGGTTTTTCTCACATTCTGGAAATTCTCCAAGAATCGGATCGGGTTATAAATAACCAGATCGCTTCAAGAATCGATACCGGTCCCTAACCGCATATCGGCCACACACAATTACATACACCTTGCCTAAAAAACCACCTACGACAATAAATTGCTCGCTTATCCCTCTCTCGTATACACACGCACATACCCAAACCCTTGATTACCTACCACGTAACACTCACCTCATTTATAACCCTTGTTATCATGTTTTCTTTCTCATATCTACCCACCTACTCTCCCCATCTTATTCACAAAACATGCAAGAATCAAATCACAACCAAAACGCTTACCTCTTGAGTCAGCAGCAGCTGAGGTGGCACTTGTCTTCCTCTCGCCCCGCCTCGCCGGATGCTTCTCCTCGTTCTCGCCATGATCACCACCCTTTTCAAATTCACCTTTCTCGCCTTCCGAATCTCGATCACATTCACTTTCCCCGCTCTTTTCTCCTTATCACTCAAATCTCTCATGCAATTACCTGCCTCTACTGCCAAAAAGCGCCACGCTCACGTATTTAACTTCTTGCATGGCTCTCAAAATTAGAACTTAAGTCACACCTAGCTTTTCTATTTTTAGAAAAGCTCATACCTAAATAACCGTATCGCTTACATAACCGATATCGGTCTACTAACTACCGCCATCGCTACCTAACCGATATCGGTTACACACTCCGCTTTTTGAAACATAGTTCTTTTCTTCATTTTCTACCTAATTTTTTATCGCGCCCGCCTCTTTTCCCGCATAACAACACCATTATCCATATTTGTCCATCCAATCCACTTCATTACAATTTCATTAACATTATCTATTTCTATTACAAAAACAAACAAGTCATCAACTACGGATATCAAAAAAAAAAAAAAAAAAAACCATCAGATACATACATTCAATTTCGATCCAACTCATCAGATACATATATAACAATGTCACCAAACCAGCAACAAAACATGCCACATTTCATAATATAACATGACTGCATCCCATTAACAACAAACATCAACATCATCAATATATCAACATGTCAATTAAACTTATCATACATCAAATATCACAAACCATCGACAAAATACTTAAAAACATTTTGAACACAGCATGTGAGTCAAATCCTCATATCTATATATCACATATACAACGTTTCCAATATACAATATGCCCTGCATCGGGACCTCTGTGATCTCATAATACAACAAAGCCGGCACGCAGGCCGCAATAAATGTCAATAATCTCGACTCGCTCGCAGCCGTCCTCATATCAAAATATACTCGCTCGCAGCCGGTATCAACTATACAACCCGCATTTGGCTCGCAGTCCAGATACAATAAATGAATGAATAAATGAATAAATGTAGGCACGCAGCCTCTCTATCAACACAACCAAGCGCAGACCGGTGCCCATGTCCATATACAAAAACAATGCAGGATCCTCGCCTCTCCCCACCGCCCTCAAGCACCTCTCCTCGCTGGTCCCCGTGGTGCCTCTCGCCCCCGCCTCGTAATGTACACGCCGGCCGTGGCCGCACTCTCCCCGCGCGATCTCTCGACTATGGGAGGTCTCTCGCTCTATAAGCTGCATATGGCTGATATTTCAGCCTCCTGTACTATCATCAAGAACATCTTGATAGTACGGCCTCCGCTCGCCTCCATATATGCCCCGTGCCACCGTAGGTGCTGGGCCGGTCCCTCGACTTCCTACTACCAAGGCCCCGTGCCTCGTGATGGTGCTGCTCGGTGGTGCCTGTGGCCGTGCCGTGGTGGGCCGTGGCCGTGGCCGTGGCCGGTGGTGGTATCTGTACTGCCTGGGCCGGCTGGGCCGTGGCTGCACGCGCTGGTGGTGCCGTGTGTGCTCGTGCTCGTACTCGAGCTCAAGCTAGCCGCCTCGTAAACACCTATTCGTGCTCGCTGCAGCAGCAGCCTACCGCCCTCGTAATAGCCGCACTCGACCCCCGAGCTGATCTCGCTCGCCATCACCGCCGCTAAGTCTCGCTGCAGGCAGTGTATACTACGCTGCTTCGACTCACCCACCAAACCATATATGCTCCCGCATACACCCAAGATCATCTACAAGATTATCATCGCCGCCTCTCAAAGAACCCAACTGGATCCACGGGCCAGGTGCAGCAAGGGGGCCTCTACATCATCCCTCCTGACGAGGGAAGGGAGGTGGCTCATCCCCGCAGCCCCATCTCGCTCGCGCACTCTCTCTCTAGGGGTATCCTCTCGTACTCTCCCGCCTCCGTCCCGCTATCCGTAAAGTGTACTGATCAAGCGTAATCAATTTCGCTCTGCTCTCTCAGGCGGGTGATGACCTCTCGTAAGGTCTCCATACGATGTCTACCGCTGCTGCCCTCTAATAAATGCCTCGTAATAGGTGACGCCCCGCCTCGCAAGCACCGCCGTGGGCTGTCCCACGACCCCCAACCACCTCTCAAAGCCGTATTCGTATATGACCTGTGGCCCTCTGCTGGGTAACCCTATCGGGTCTCGATGCATATGATGTGCTCATATGCCCAACAAAGAAGTAAAATGTCGAACAAATCCCGACCGCCTCATCCGGCGATAGCCCCACACCTCCTCGATAATCGCACTGTATATATACTGTGCCTAGCATAACAGTGTGCTGCTCTCCACCATCTCATGAAGCACCCCATCAATGCCCGTGGAAAGCGGCCTCCTCTCGAGTCCGGGAGGGCGAAGCAGTGATCCCGACATCATCAACACGGCAAGCCGTGTCTCATGCTCGGCAAAAGCACGGTACATATCACCATACCATGCTCGCGCACGTGATATGTCACTAGCGCAGCTGCATCCCTGAAAACCTGTAGGATGCTGTCCATGGCTGTCTCTGCATCCACCTGAAAAATGGCCTCTCCATCAATAGGTAATCGAAGGATGCGATATACATCCTCCAATGTGATGGTCATCTCTCCACGGGGAGATGGAACACATTGGTCGCCGATCCCATCTCTCGATGAGGGCAACCATCAAACTATGATCTCTGTCGATAGCTCTGTATCGCTGGACTCCGCCGAGTCCCACCTCGCGCATGATCGCCCAGTGTGCTGCGGATACATGTGGTCGCATCCGCACCAACAGCGGGGGCATCCTGTCCCGCATCGTCAGCTGCTGACGTGCCTGCAAAACCAACCCACAACATTAGCTCTACTCTTTACAACAACAACACCACAACCCTCTACACCCCCTTTTCTTCTCCACCTAGCCACACCACGACTCTCTAACACACCCCTCTACCCACCTATTCTCTACGCTATTCGCCTCCCTCTTCTACCCAAAACAACCCACCCCAAAACACCCCATCCCAACCCAAACAACACCCCACCCCAACCCAAACAACACCCAAAACACCCCATCCCAACCCAAACAACACCTAAATCACCACCACAAACTCAACACAACACAATAACTTAATCCAAAAAAAAAAAAAAAAAAAAAAAAAACTAACAACCACTACGGACCGGTACCGGTCCCCAATAACCGACCGCGGCCCTCTTCCCACCGACGCCGGTCAACTACCGACCGACACCGGCCAAACACAAAGCACCCCGTCCCTAAATTTTGTGACCGATGCCGGTCGCTTAGCGACCGACATCGGTCGCTGTAATTTCCCGGAGCCGAACCCCCGCGCGGCCCCCCACCTACATTTTTTTCATTTTTTTCCAAATTACCCACCCAAATACCCTAAAAATCTACCCACCCAGCCGCCTTGGCTTACTTAACCTATCTACCCTCTCCCTTTTTCAAATCACTTCCATTTATTACTTATTTCATCAAAAACATACATTCCTACCCAAAACCCCAAATTTAGCATAATGCAATCAACTGAACACAATGCAGGGTTTTGAACCTACGGATTTACGACACGCCATGGTGGGATGGGTGGTGGTGGTCCAGCTGGTCCAGCTCCTCCTGCTCCTCCTGGCTGTGCCATGGCTCCAAATGTCCTCTGCTGGGTCCTCTGCCAATCACCTACTGCCTCCTCCTCACTCGGGCCCGCCAATCAACTCACTTCTCCACTCAACTAGTGCCACCTCAGCCAATAAATACACCAATGTCAATATTCCACCTCAGACAACTTAATTTGATTTCCAAATTCACAAAGTGACAATGACCGGCCGTATTTTTCTTTTTATAGGTTTTTAACATTGAACCGATACCGGTCAAATCATGCCCTAAGGAACCGGCGTCGGTTATCTAACCGGTACCGGTCATATATAACCGATATCGGTTTTGTCCTTTTTTACCCAACTTTTTGCCCTTATTCACTACGTTCCCTTTCCCACCACATTGCCTCTTTACCACATCGCCTATATGCTCCATTGCTCTTTAGCCATTTTTGACTTCACCGGCCCGACCCAAGGCCGCAACCAACCACTCCGGCCCGACCCAAGGCCGCAACCAACCACCGCCCGACCCAAGGCCGCAACCAACCATCCGCCCGACCCAAGGCCGCAACCAACCATTTGGCCCGACCCAAGGCCTCGCCCCAACCATTTGGCCCGACCCAAGGCCTCGCCCCAACCATTTGGCCCGACCCAAGGCCTCGCCCCAACCATTTGGCCCGACCCAAGGCCTCGCCCTACCCATTTGCCCGACCCAAGGCCTCGCCCTAACCATTTGGCCCGACCCAAGGCCTCGCCCTACCCATTTGGCCCGACCCAAGGCCTCACCCTACCCATTTGGCCCGACCCAAGGCCTCACCCTACCCATCCGGCCCGACCCAAGGCCTCACTCTACCCTTCCGGCCTGACCCAAGGCCGCAACCCAACAACTTGGCCCGACCCAAGGCCGTACCACTTCGATACCTCGCCCAACATCAACAACATACACTTTTATCCACCCATCATGTAGCTTTTTGTTCCATCGAGCTCACCTGTTCGTGTTTTAGCATGATTAGGGTCCTTGACTTGATCTGTCGACCAACTTTGCCTAGACCTAGACCGTGACGTTTATCTCAACCAAACCAACCATTTGGTACTGCCGAACATGCCTAAACGCTTCTCGCACCTTACCTATTATATACCCCGAGCTACTTCCTATGCCTTGATACCAGTGATTATATCACCCTTGTTTGGATAAACTATCGACCTTTGCCTATGCATTGCCGGTTTGCTTGCCAAATCATGTACCCTAGTCGCACACTATTACATTTCAACATGCGTCCGCTTCCTCGACCTACCCCACCATCTTACCATCCTCTCTACACCATTCACCCTTTATCAACCCTATCCCTGATTTCCCGTTCTCTCAATCTGTGATAGATTTGAGGGGGATTACCTATATCCTTAACAGGAGAAACCACTTCATATTATTGTCCGCGCAGCTTTACAAAACAAGCTACACGACAATAAGGGGCTAATGTAGACACCAAATTTGTGTCTTACGACCCCTTTGTGACCCGCATCTCATTTCGTATCCTAACCTCATCACCTAAACCTTACACAATTATTTATTAATTACCTCGTAATTGATAAATCCACATCACCTCACCTGCCACCTCATTTTGCCACCTCATCGTGACCTAGTCCTAACCCTAAACTAACCTAATTAAGACCTATAACTTGGTCTACACCTACACCCATGATTAAGGACCCCTTTCTCGCACCCAAAACCGACATTCTAGTCACTTGACCAAGCCCGCAACTAATCCCTCAGGAGAAAAGTAGGGAAGGTGGGCTATTTTACTAAAAATAGCCTACTTTTTCCTTACCGATGCCGGTTCCTACTGACCGCCGCCGGTTACGTAACCGCCATCGGTTCCCTGTAAAATGGGCTCCCCTAACCAAAACAAGGGTCGAAGGATTTTTGAATCAACAGAGATCATTGGGAGCGATCAAGAGCATTCGGATCTTCACTTGGCCGAGCAGAGACGAGTGAAG
This sequence comes from Taxus wallichiana var. yunnanensis, assembly GCA_018340775.1. Lineage (NCBI taxonomy): Eukaryota > Viridiplantae > Streptophyta > Pinopsida > Cupressales > Taxaceae > Taxus > Taxus wallichiana. The sequence goes on from CM031235.1 coordinate 849,012,597, forward strand.
AGACAAGGAGAGTTGCAGCAAAAGGAGATCAAGCCCAAGATTGCAACGGAATAGCCAGAAACCTGTGATACTCAGCTGATCATCGGGAGGGAGATCTCTCATCTTCTGTGTGTCAAGCCATCCCACTTGAGTTCTGCCTTTGTCATCAGAGTTCCTGGACCTGCATCTTCATCAATAACCAGTAAGTTACACCTTGCATGTCCTCTTTAATAACGTTTCTTAGACTTTTTGAATCACAGTCCCCATAAATCCATTCCTAGATCCACTACCCAACGTGTCATTGCATCTAACTATCATTCATTTACCTCTCACCATCTCATTACCTAATATCACTCATATACTAGCCTTACCAACAACACTGTTACCCTACAACACAACCACCCCACAAAACAACCAACCTACAGATCCTAGACCATACCGATATCGGTTATCAGCAACCGGTATCGGTTATTGTGACTCAAAACCAGAAATCAGCCTTTCCCCTACCCGTCTCAACGAAGCAATTTAATTGATATTTTACAGTCTTTTGTGTTAATTCATATTAGCAGGGGAACTGACCACCTTCGAAAGGAAGTTTTATATTTCCTGGGCCCAAGGCAGTTCCCTCATTTATTGTCTAATCAAAATCTTGTGGTCTTGTGTTCTTATTTGCAGGTAGTCCTTCCAAGACAAAAAGGAGTTCTTCGCAAACCCGAACCCGATCTTTCAATGGGTATTCTACGGTACGCGCACACCATCTCGTCATTAATTGCCTAACATAGATCGAAGGCTCGGATCTTGTGATCTTGTTTGCCTAACCTCCGAGTTAATTAATGATACCAAGTCTTTCAAGGTAAATTCATTATATTCTGTTACAAATTTTCAAGTTTGAAATTTTTTTATCTTGAAATCTTATAAATCATACCATATTTATTAATTTCAAAATAATTTTGAAGAAAATTGAATAGTAAATAAATGTCATCTATGTTTGAGTGGCGTTTGTTACTTCGTCATCACGAAAATCCATTTTAGTATTGGCTATATAAGTTGATAACAAACAACAATTACGAGGTTTGAAATTTTTTTAATTAGTCTCTTAAATTAAAATGTTTTTGCTATTCATTTATTTTTAGCAATGATCTTTTCTATCTCTAAGTTGTTTTCTTCATTAAAAGGATGAAAGAGAATGTGGAGAATTGGCTTCTGCAATAGAATGCTATATGAAGGATAATGTTGGGGTCTCTGAGGAAGAAGCTTTAGACCATGTTTACAATGTTATTGAAGAAGGGCTTGTTGAATTGAACAAGGAATTGTTCATGGCTAACCAAGTGCCAGATGTCTTTCAAAAATACTTCTAAATTCAGCAAGATTGTCACAACTATTTTACATGCAAGTGGATGCATTTAATAGCTCTAACCTTGATAAGAAAGAGATGGTGGAAAAATGTATTTTCCAAGGGATTGCATAAAATGTCATCATATCAATTGGGAAAATTTATTTCAATAATTAAATCATATTAATTGTAATTTGGATGTTTAGTAAAACATTTTGAATTGGGAAAATTTTCATTACATGTAAAAACAATCCATTGTAAAAGTTTATTTTTACATACAATATATATCATTCCTTTTAACGTGATAATATTTCAATAAAAATAATAATTATAGCACCTTTGGTGTTATTAAAAGGCCTATTTCACTTAATATAATTATTATTGAAAGTTTTACATTTTAAAAGGAATTATTTTTATTATTATTTTAATAGTAAAATAAATCATCTTTATTAGTATTTTAGTAATATTGAAGGTCTTTATAACTATTTGATACATGTAAGCAAGTCATTCCATTATAATATGACTATATTACTCACACTAACGCCAATACCTTCTACCATATTTTCCTATAGTTTTATTTTTAAAAATATATATTATAGTTAATTAATGTACCTTTTTAATTTCCAAGACAAAACAAGAACTCAAAGTATATGTAAATTTTTATCCAGACTACATCAACTTTATGATAAATTTTATTTTCTCTACCTTAAAACAAAACCATTACGGGTTAAATAGAATCACGATACCATATAATTATATATCCAATCAATTTATACATCAACTACAGGATTGCATTATGTTAAAAAAATTACTAGACCATCCTAGAACATTTAATTGGTGTTTAAAATGTTAACCTTTTGTTCCTATTAAATAGAGGTTTTTTAGATTCTAAGAATGGAATCAATTAATTCACATTTTATTTTTTGTTTTTGGATATTAAATGATCACTAAACAAAATAAATTTTGGCCTCCAAACCATCTTTTACTCAATTTTTTTGTCTCCACAACATTAATAGGTTTCTTTCCTTATAAATTTGTTAATTAAATTTATTCCATTATTTTTTAATTAGTTGTGGTAATTTGTGCGGTAGGTTGATGATCTTATCTATTATATAAAGTCAATTCTAAATCGACATGTGGCTTCTTTGTTGTTATTCTACTAATTTATAGACACATGTTTTTGGTACCCTACATTGTCTATCCATACTCCTCACATTCACACTCAAAATATTAAACTTATCTTATTATCCTATTAATCATGTCCAAACCCTTGTAAATTAATATTTTCCCCTTAGTAAATACTTATCTACTCATCTAAACCACCATAACCAGCTAAAAATCATCCTATCACATTCTAACCCTAACCGTCTAAACTCCTAAACATCCTTACCCTCTTCCAAACCATCTTCACTTGCCTTCATACCCAAGTTAACGCTTTGGAAATGGTTGAAACCACTTCCAAGTGAGTTTCCCTACTTTTCCCAAGTTGCTAGAAATTCTAACTAGTCACCGAGGATTATATAAGCAATGTCAAACTTCACATTTGGGGATCCTTGGACATCTACAAAGTGAAGATTTGTTACATAAGAGTCTCAAACAACACTACCACGCTCATCTTGAAAAATAAAAAAATTGGTACACCTTAGGAAGCTCTACAATCTCTGTAAGGTTCTTACAACATCAATTTCAACATTTATCAAAAAAGGTCGGTTTTCATCATTTTTTTCATGTTCAATCTGTTTCATATTAGATATAAGCCCATATCAAATCATTGAACACTTTTTTTAGAGATAATTCATATATTATCAAATAATCAACTTTCTACATAGTAGTCACCATTGATTAATCTAAATCACCAACTATTTATCACAAATCTCTAAGGATTGCGGATAATCACTAGCGATCTTTGTCATTGTGCCACCTTCAACACATTTTTCATATTTAGCGATCAATCACCAATCTTCTTTGTTTCTAATCTTCTTGTTTGCAAGTTGTTTCTCCCTATAGATAGTTGTATCGGACATGCACATCAAATCACGATCATATATGACCTTCCCATCGTCCCACAATTGTTCTCTTGGGAGTAGTCCACTAAGCTTGAACAGAGATTGTATGTTATCACCTTAACATCTAATGTCGGACATATTGAAGATATTTTATGATTTGTTCAATTTATTTTGACTACATAACATATGTAATCTTTAGGCATATCCATGATAGAATACCTAATTGTTTTGGTGTTATTATATGTGTTATGTGTTTATTAATTGTTAGTTCAAGTTGTGATCTTAGTGTCACTATATTTTCTTTAAATTACTCAAATTTTGAATTTTTGTATGTTTTCAATAATTATCACTTCATTTTCCTATTATTTTGTTATTTCTCCTACTTTTATGATTTTGTCTTTGCTCCCCTATTTTTCAATGTTATGTTTTCATTTCGTATTATATGTAAAATGTTATCCAATTTGTTATCTAGTACAACAATGATCATTTCACGTGTGGGCCTTTTTCATCCACGATCCAATGCCCGAGTGAATTATACTAATGAGATGAAAATATGTCAAAAAGACCACTTCTCGCAATCTATTATTTGTGATAGACCACCTAACATTGTTTTGGTGCAAGTGCATCCATTATTTGTTTATTTATTTCTAATTCAAGTTAGGCTCTTATTGTCACTATATTTTCTTAATATTACTCGAATTTTGACCTTTTAAATATGTTTTCAATATTTTTGACTTCATCTTTCTCTTATTGAATTCGATTCTTTTGTTTTGACCATCTCTATCACTTTTCTTATGATTTATTATTTTTTATAGGTTTCTCTCTCCTTCCTTTTTAAAAAAAAATGTTATGTTTTCATTTATGTATAGTATATAATTTTTTATATACTAAAACAATGGTCATTTGACTCGTGGGACTTTTTCATCCACGGTCTAATTCTCTATCAATATCTCATTTAGTGTTGATCCAAGGAGCCGACAATTATGCCATTCTCCATTATGCGGAAGGAACCTATGACAATGAACTTTTCAATGGTTGTAAGCACATCTATAAAAAATAGTTGTCTATTCCAATCACAACAGACCTTGTACACTCTAATGGAACTCATGTACTTTGCATTAAAATAGTAACATTGACCCATTTTTGTAATTTACAAATAGATTAAAATCGAGCCATAAATAATAAGATGGAAAGTCATTTTAGTGATTCCACATGGAAATGAAAAATTATATAATTTGCGGGGCTTGGGATTTCATTGAGACATTTTTTTCAATTCTACATTTCAATCTGAGAGTTTGGTCATGTTGCTTCTACATTTATCTATTGGGGACAAAAACCCTCATTAGCTAGCTATTGATGACAAAAAAATTCATTATTATTTAGATTTTGGGGACAAAAACCCTCATTTTCTCCTTGGTTACCTTATATGGAGATCACATTTGAGTTCATATTAGATCTCAAAGGAAAAGATTATATTTTCATAGCAAGGGCCCACTTTCCAAGGACATTTTTTACATTTCCCACTTCATATTTATATTTCAGGTTAATAAATTTAGCCAATGGGTAGACATCTATCAAGGCTTGAAGTAGGGGCATCTATGGAACAACCGACAACTATATCTAAGGCTATATATAATTTTTTTGGGTGGATTTTGATGCATTCTAGGGCACACATGTTTTGGATCTCATCACCAATTGGTTTTCTATAATTTAGGAGGCCCTATTCAACTTTTTTAGAGTATTTGGGTTTGGGATCACTTCTTTCCATCCATTTCTATACGCACTATTTCTACAAGTCTAAAACTAAAATTCCAACTCTTGTTTTTGATCCAAACAATCTAGTATTTTGGAGTTCTTGGATTCCTAATTTACTATAAATATTTTGGCATAATATTCAGTTAATTTGAAATCATATTCAAAGTACCTTGTGTCTATTTTATCTCCATAAGAACTTATCATACCTAGGGTTTATTTCGATATCTATTTTATTTCGAAAAATACATTATTGTCATAATATCTCTATTTCCAACGTATTGCAATAAATTAGAATTCTCAATTGTTCCTTTGTGTTAAAAAATATTCCATTGAGGAAATTAAAGTGGTAACATAGTTGTGATTATGCCATCATGTTAAGGACAAAATCAATTTTACATGGGCATAGTCAAAGGGGTTTTTAGATATCACTAGTTAAGAATATATTTTTTGAAAGGAAGCAATGGGTTATAGAAAAAGGAATACACCAATATATTATATGATCTATTTGAATGAAGTGTTCACTAGAAGCAAAAGAGAATTGAAAACCCATTTTTACAATGTTGAAAGGGATCTAAGAGACTCCTTTGTAGGAGTTATTACAAGAATTAGAGTACCTTATAATGTTAGGATGTCTGATAGGATTAGTTTTTAGTAGGAAATGCCTTTGCTCCATTTGTGCCATCACTCTTTTATGATCTAGTATTCTTTGAGGGAAAACTCTCCTTTTGATATTTAAGACCTACCTTTTCATATCCATTGCTCTTCTTGTGGTCTCCAATGAAACCAATACCTTCCTTATCATTGACATATTTTGTACTTACCCAACATGTCATTTAGATCCTCGGTTCTCTTCTCAAAATTCCAAAATGTCTTCAACTTGTTATATTCCTAATCTAAATCATTTTTCAAGGACTCCATTTCTTTCATTAACTTGGTGCACTCCTCCTCCTTGGTCTTGAGACATGTTGTCACCAACTCAACCCAAGTTTCTAGTATTTTGATGATCTCATCATGTTTCTTGGTAATGTTACTTAGTCTCTCTTCAAAGGCATTGATCTATCTCATGTAATCTTTGATTAATGATCTCAAATTCTGATTCTTCCTTATTTAAAGTTGTCGCACCCTATTGCATTGGTGATTGTTGTCATTGATTTCACATGGAATTGATGTCAAAGGAAGAGTTAAAGAGCATTCAATTCATGGGTTATTCAATGGTGCTCAGCGGTTCATGTTGGTTTTAGGAATGTTTCAAGTTGCTTTCAAGGTGTTGCAAGCTTAGATTGACAGTGTTTGGTCTCTAAAGGAAATTTATAGGATGGTTTTTGTTTTCAGATGGTCTACATTCAGTAATAATTTTTCAAGCATGAGAAAGAGGTCTCATGGGCGTATCAGGTCATCGGTGAAAGGTGCGATGAAACCCGGCCCATTTAGGTCTACTTATGATGGTTGAGGAGGTGTAAGAAGTTGGTGCAGGTCATGAAATGTTCATAAGATCATGGGAGAATCTTTGGAATAGTGTCTACAACATGTGTGAGCAAACATTAGGCTCAGTTTAGCCCCGAAGTCCAATTTTAAAATTACACGTGAAGTTGGCCTTGAGAAATGGTAGTGGAAGAAAAGGTAAATGAGATAGAATAGGATAGTTTAGGAATATATGTGGAAAATGGTATTATGTACCATATATTAGGGTGATTTTTGATGATTCAGGAAAAATTTCATTAGGTTCTAAGAAGGTATGTGGAAGTTATGTTAGCTTTTCTAAAATAGGGTTTTAGAAATTGAATAAAAAGATAAGCTGGCTTCTTAATGCTCAAGAAAAACTATAGTGCATCCTTTGGATAAAACATAGAAGGAATTTTTTTAGAGGACCCTAGGCTTGAGATAGTGCTAAAATTTTTAGGACATTTGGACAAGTATACATAAATTTATGATCATTTTTCTAGCTCTGTTCCTTTTAGTCTCCAGCTCCTTCATGAGTCAAAGAGGGAAAACATTGTGTGGTTATCTTTAAATCACTTGGATGAGCTTCTTTTAAGTTTTCCATGGTCTATTAATTATGTCCCTTGTCTCTTTTTATTGTCAATGTCTTCAAGCTAGTCAAAATCTCTACACGGTCTCTCAAAGCATGCAAGGCATGTGTTTACCAAAGGTGTTATGAGTGGAGTCGGCCTTGAAGGTGTATTTGAATCAAAATTTTAGGGTACAAATATAAGTATAGTCTCTTTTACAATCCGTACCAATTGATAAATGACCATGTGAGTGCTATATATAGGTAGTATAAATAAAAATTGCGTTCTTATCCATGTCTTGCCTAATATGCCAAACTCATATAATTCCCTCTTTAAGGAAAAAGAAATTGTCTCACCTCTTATTCATAAGTATTCTAGAGCTTTGATAGGTATGATGTGAACTACTCTTTTCTTGAAATGGTCTCAAGATGTTGGTGCTAAGTAGAACACTAAAATGAAGGTTGCGAACTCACATTAAAGACATAGTGCTAACATATTTCACCGTACTTGTGCCCAATTTTCCAATGTGTATGAGATTATGAATTGGAGAGAACCTATCTACATTAGTGTAGGATGTACAATCCTTCAGTTAGGTCATTGGTGTTAGGAAAATAGGCTTTATCATTTTGAATGCAACTTCTACTTGCTAGAAAACACACTACCACCATTGTGCATTAATAAATTGAGTAGGTGGGAACTATTGAGAGAATCTCAAGCTTAATTAATGACTAGATAAGACATAACATCCCTCTAACTGTCTATAGAAATTTGAATTTTCAAATCTCTTTAATAAATAAGCGAAAATCAAATTTTGATTGTTCTCGAGTATTTACAGATGGAAGAAACCTGTTCTAGGGTTTGAAATATTATTTTACTTGACTCAAAATATTATGTGAATGAAAAATTATCCATATCTCTATCTAGCACATATGAAAACGTTTTAAAAATTAATGTATTTATTTCATCAAGGATTCAAGGAGAATTTAATGACAGATTTTTCAAGAACTCCTGTCCTTTTGGTCTCATGTGCGTAGATAAAGTGCAACATTAGTGTAATTTTCTTTATTTTGATCATCTCGAATCGCTTTCTCAAAACTCAAAAGACATGTCAAGGTTCAACAAGAAATTTTATATGATTTTTTGAGTTGAAAGTGCAAATGTTTGTAACATTGATGAAGTTTAACACAATTTTCTTGATTCCTAATCTTATTAGACTATATGAGTGGCTTTTACCTTAAATTGAGTTCTTTTAAGTGTATTGGCTCTAGTGAAGGAGAATTTGGAATGCCTTTGATAGTTACTATTTTCTAAATTTTCTTAATTACATAAAAAAGTGGTCTAGGGGGTGTTTTAACTTCTAGTGAAGTTTAAGAGGATTTCTCCTCATTCAAATCCAATGCACGAGAATACAAAGAGCTTGAGATTGGTTACAAAACAAGTAATAAGATTTTTGAAGAAGTCAAACAGTTTAATAAAAAGTAAAAATGTGTATGCTTTCATTGGAGTGTGAGATCAAATATGAAGTGATGTTTACGGGAAACAAATTTCAAGAATACAAAAATTGAAAGGTTGGAATTTTAGATTGCTTGAATGGGTCTTGAATTGAGATGTGGGTGAATTGGTGTATATGTTGTTTTTATGTAAACCGATTATAGGAATGATGAAAACAAATTACTTAATATCTTAGATATATGGAACAAAAAGGAGGTGTGTTTACTGTTGAAAATGCATGAACTAAGAATCTATAAGGTGAAGAGAAGGTAGTTTTGAAAGTATAAAATAATTTGAGATACTTTTGAAAGAAAATGATGAGGAATGCTTTCCGAGATTGATTCTAATGCTCAAAGAATGCGAAACATGACCGAAAAAGTTTTGTTGGAGTAATTGTGAATAAAACTATACATTAGAAGATTCAGAGGTATGCAAAATTAGATTGAGAATAGGAATACTTTGGAATCGCAAGACTAAATAGTATAGAGGGAGAGTTTAAGCTGTGATAAAGTTCTTGACAAAGAGAAGTAAAAAAAAAAACTCATATGATTGAGATACATAGTTCAATATATTCAGTTAATAAACAAAGAATGGAAATAGTAAAAAGCACTGTAGTTTTCTAATTGGAGCAGACATAAAGAAGCTCCAAATTCTTAAAATAGAACAAGTGAAAAAATGATCAAGAATGTTTAATGAATTAAGTGAGAAATGTTTGTGAAGTTTATTGAGTGGTGTAGAATTCTACTAGAGTGAGATATAAGTATGGTAATGGAATGAACAATAATATTGTGTAGTTAAAACAATAGATAATTAATCGATCTTAAGAGATATGCATGGTGGTTAGATTAAAACAAAATGATTGAATGTGTAAGCTCAAGAACGAGAAATAATTTGAGCTATTAATCCAAGAACATTGAGGAAGTTTTTTTAGTAAGAGAACATGTGGACAGAGATACGAAGTTTTGATTATATTGCAGGTGAAATGAAAAAGCGAGTGTTCCAATTTACGATCAAAATCCAATGGTTTTTGCATAAAATTGGAAGAGTGATCAGATTTTGTGTTTAAATTGAGTAGTATCTCATTATAATGAGGGATTTGTTGCCTCTTTGCAGGTAATAACTTGCATAAGGTTAGTAATTCTTTGGATGAATCACTTTGGGAGTTTTAGCTTCCAACATCAAGTAGTTTCTTGATTGTACTTTGGGGTTGTAGCCTCAAAAATTTGAGTTGTAGCTCAACTTGAAATCATTGTAACACATAGGAAATTTTTTCCAAAACTAGTTCTTTGATTTTTGTGGGTTTTCTCCCTTTTTGGATTTCCCACCTAAACCACTATGTATTGTCTCTCTTTCAATTACTTGTGCATGATTTTATATGTTGTTCTTAATTTTTTTATAGAGTAGGAATATTTGGAAAGGTTTATAAGACACTAATTCACCCCCTCTTAGTGTCCAAATTTCCAACAATTGGTATCAGACCACTGGTACTCTAGAGTTAAGATGAACATATTGAGGTGACCACAAAGACACAAACATGAGTAAATTAGTAGAATCAATGTTGAAAAAGAAGTATGAGATTTCTCAAGCTCTTATAACTAAATTAAAGACAGAAATCAAGCTTAAGGAGGCTAACCATGGTCATGAACTAAATGAGATGTCCTCATATGTTGAAAATGTGTCAAAGGATTTGAGAGACAAAGGATATTCTTGTCTCAAACTTGAAAAATAAATAGAGAATTTGAAGGTTGAGTTAGAGAAGGTTTCAAGAAAACTCAATGAGTTTTTAATCAAGAAAATAGGCCATGGTGACAATCCTAGTTTAGATCTTAAAGATAAAACAATTCACACTAAAATAATTCAAGAGATCATTCATGAGTTACGCCAAGCTTCTATCTAACCCAAAATTTAAGAGGGTGAAAGACTAAGATAAGAAATAAAGAACCTAAAAGAGGAGCTAGAACAAGCAAAGAAAAGGGAATCAAGTCATGCATCTTGTCAAGGATGTTCAGAGGCCAAGAAAGACAAAAAGAACATAAGAAGACCATTAGGAAGCTAAATGCAAGAATATTATCAAGTAAGTTTGATGGAATTTGTTTTTCATGTAATATTTTTGGGCAGAGCTAGGGACTACATGAGTAAGTTTGACAAAGAACATCCATGGAGAGCTTGTAGTACTAACTATGAGAATAATATAGTGTGTTTCAATTGTAAAGAAAAAGGACACATAGCCAAGTATTGTCTAGAAGATCCAGTAAGTCAGGTTTGGGAAGAATCAAGAGGCAAGAATCAGGTTGTTTGTTTCAATTGTCATAGGCAAAGGCACTTTTCTATACATTCTATGAGATTTATAAATACAACAAGTAATATCCACCTGGAAGGCAAGGTAATAAGGTGTTCAAGGTGAAAGTAAGTTCCAAGGATGAAGCCAAGTCAGTCATGATTGAAAGAGGCATTGGAAAGAAGAAGATAAGATACATCTATAGAGTCAAGAACACTAATTCTAACTCGAAAAGGTAAATAATGACAAAGGATCAGCGGGAAAATGATAAAGAAATAAGATAAGACATAATATTCATAGGAAAAGTAAGCACAAGAAAGACATCAAAAAGTGATGACAAAGGAAAGAACAAGGAAAAAAATTGCAAGTATAAAGAATGAAGAGTTATTCCTCAAGATGTGTTAGAAAAGGTGCATGAATTAAAACATATGTGTCTATCTTGGCACTCAAGAATAATATGACATCTTAGGTGATGTGGTGGTCACCCTAGGAAATGCATTGAAGAAATTCAACAATAAAATAATGACAAGGAAAGGAAAAAATAAGTCATCATGTTGTGGCGATGACTTCCTCTTGTTCCGAGATGATATGATAAGGAGGTGTGCCTTCTCTAGGCTTCTAAAAGGCATATATCAGTTGAAAGGAAGAATTTTAAATTCTTAAGATATGTTTCTATAAAAATTGCAACTTAGTGAGAAATCCAAGTTCTCCCTTAGTGATGAATGATTTTCATATGGAAAATCTTTCTCCGATTAAAAGAATTATTAAAATCAAGTTGAAGGTACAATGATCTTAAATCTCATCATAAGCATTTGAATTGATGTGAGTGTTACTCATTCTTAGAAGTTTGTGAATAACTTGTACATGAGGCATGAATACTATAGAATCTATTCATGCCTTGATAAGTAAAGAACCTTTGAGTGTTCATGATTGAGTTGGTGAATCTTGTACAACTGTTAATATGTGTTCAAAGAAAGGTTGCAAAAGCTATGGAATGGGGTAAGAACACTCAATAACCCCAAAGCTTTGTGCAAAACTGATCAATGGACCATTAGTTAAGAAATAAACAAGGATTCCTACTTTGCATGCATTAGTTTAAAGCAAACAAGAAAACTTTAGCAAATGTAATTAACCTCTATTCTTGAAAGCTTAATCAAATGAGCCTAATAAGGATCTAAGCAATCAGTTTATGCTTTAAGAGAATGGGATCTCACCATTAATGGCTTCAAGGCCAATGGTTCTTCCCATTTACTCCATGTTTATGTGGTGAAATGCAAAAGACAAAGCAAGATAGCTCAATAAGAAGAAAATAAAGCTCCTAATCCTAGTAATAACACTATAGTTTATGTTAGAGGGAAGAAGTGTTCTTGAAAATGAGAGGGGGTAGTGGGTTATTTATAGTTTTCCATTTGGGAAATGGAAGGCTTTTTGGTGCATGTGGGACTAAAAGGGAGTCAATAGGTTAATTAGCAAGTCAAAGCAAGATTTGACTAAGTTTAAAAGAGGTTGATCATGTCTTAGGGTAATTAACCTAGGTTAGACTAATTAATCTTGTTTAGAGAGAAATTAGGGTTCTGGAAGGGTTCTAAAAGGCCTAATCAATCCAATGAAATGGATTAATAGTCCAAGAAGCTAATAGAGGTGGTGAAGAAGAGGATTCTAGCCAAGAAGAGGATATAATAGCCTATTTAATTGACTTATAAGAGGAATAAGACCAGAAGAGTGTCGTAAAAGGGGAGTTAGATAGATCTAACTGATGATGTGTCATCAATTGGTGAGGAAGAGAATAGTTAGTGCAATATTAGAGATAATAGTGCTTTGATCAAACTACAAGTGTCTACATTTTCCCCTCTTTGGGGTGACGTAAGTTACGTCACTTCGAAGAAAGTAGATAGGTATAAACGAGTAGAAAAATTTTGAAGGGGTAGAAGAAAAATTAATAGGATGAAGGTAGGATGAAGGATGCCCCCTCGAGTGTCGATGGGGTGATAGAAGAACTCGATCGAAGATCAAAAAGAGAACAGAAGGAAGGTAAAGTGCAAAGAGGAGATGAGGAAAACAACAAGAAAAGGGGATATTGAGCTATCCAGTAAACCAGTGCCAACAACTTTAAATCATCATTTTGCTTAGAATCCTCATCATCGGCCCTTATTAAGATGTAAGCATATGACAAGTGTAAAATGGTATGAAAAATCCATGATACAAGTAATTGTCCATTGCTAAAATAACAACTCCATGCAACATACAAACATGCAATGCAATACGAGAAGTAAACAAACTCTTCTAACAGGGAAATGAGTACAATCACACACACTTAAACCAACAACATTCAAGATAGTTGCACAAATATTTTGTTATCAAGATGTAGTCCCAAATGTTTTGATAAATGAAAATGGTTAAAAATGATTCCCCAAGCAATTGTATATATGCAAGGGAAAAGATGGAGGACACTTGGGTCCAATGAAAAAGTGATGCATAATGAAAACAATACCTTGCAAATGATAGTGCCCCTGGAGTATAGACAAAGTGAGTAGCGTAGATTTTACTGAGATGATTGAAGATTCAGATGATCCATGATTCGTTCTTTTTAAAATATGTGAAAATTTTAGCAAGATACAAGATGAGTGTCATGCGAGAGACACAGATTTCAGCTGCAAAATGAGTTGTTTACCAATTTTTAGTCCATTTTCAAAGTATTTCAATGTTTTTGGATTTTTAAATGGTTTTACAATTTTTAAATTTTTTGATTGGTCAAAAGAATTTGTATAAGAGATCAAATATTTCCTAAAAACATGTGCAACTGCCTAAAGGTGAAGGAAAAGGCGTTAGTCAACACATAAAATGCCCTAATGAGAAGAATTATAAGCCAAAAATAATTATTTAATAAAAATAATCATCACGATAGGTGAAAGAGAGGGAAAATAGAAGAAAATGATAGGAAAAGGTGCACTGGAATATGTGTAAATTATTCCAGTGCTAATGAAGAAGTGACTACAGGGTGACATTGAGTGCCCCAGCATGCAAAAGGAGTAAAAATAATTATTTTAATAGAAAAATAATTACCTTGGTGGATAGAAGAAGGGCTAGAATGACCACGACAGAGAAAACATGCCATGGGCATCGCGGTAGCCTAATATACCCACCCGGGGTAAATCAATCATGACCAGTTCATTTGTACTAGAGCTCTTGCAAATTTTTACCACAAGTGAGAGCAATAGCCCTGGAGTGAGATGGCGAGGCTACCAAGTAGGAGGAGGCGAGAAGATCGCATCCGAGAGTTCATGCAGGACCCAGTAGATGGACCCTATGTGAGTGGTCTATCCTTCCTTGTGAATTACACATTTAATGTCATTTTTAGGGAATTTTAGGCTAGATTAGGAAAATTTGACGTATGCACATACACGCATACATTGGTTTGACGCATACGCCTATGTGCATGCGTCGGTTCTAGAGGGTACGCGTACGCATGTCCACTAGAGGGAAATGACATGGACGTGCTCACATATCCATCAAGAGGATGTGTTTGCATCCCGAGTAGGGGAAATGGGGGCGTGTATGTACATGCGCCTAAACAAATGTGTAGGCATCACACTGGTGTGTATGCATCTTGTGTGGATGAGGAAAAATAGAGGGGGTGCATATGCACTGATGTAGGAACACATGCATCGAAAAAGGTTCATATGCGTCGGAAAGGGGAGTAGAACACCCTTCCGGCTAAATAGCCAAGGAGAAAAGAAAGTAGACTAGAAGAAAGTGAAAATTTAGGAAATGAGATGGAAGAATGAAGGATTTTACCAGCAAATTAGATAGAAGTAGATAGAAATGTGCCTAATACATGTGTTTTTTCTTTGTTTACAGTGTATATTACCTATTCTACACACACGCGAGTGATATGGTTGGCTAGCGGTGATAGAGGCACAATTTGATGAGGATGATAGGGTGATATTAGATAGCCTCCTATACATCATGGGATTGGCCTACGTGGTTGATATGCCTCAGATCACATTGGATCATGGCCTTCTGATAGCTATAGTGGAGAGATGGCACAACGAGAGTCAGTGCTTTTGGCTTCGACCGGGAGATCACGATTACTCTCAAGGATGTGTGGCACATTATGTGGGTCTCGATCTAGGGTCAACTTATCCAGTCTACGAGCCACTGGCCTAATATTCAGTGGTATATCTTAGAGTTGTTTGGTGTCCCAACGATACCATGGCGTGGGATGACTATTAGGTTGTCGCGGTGCATTGAGGACCCAGAGCTAGATCGAGTGGTGGTTTACATGATGGCCTTTGTCAATGGAGTTCTACTCCCTAACAAGACCGGTGCTTCATTTCTACTTGGCCTCCTTAGAGTGATACGCGGGTTGATAGATGGAGAGACCTATTGCTAGGGTCAGTGCATTCTAGCACATTTATACTGGGACCTACATTTGATTACCTACTACCGTCAGAAGATGGTAGGGCTAGCCAGATTGCTTCATATTTAAGCATGGAACCACATTGCCATTGGTCACTCCTTAGATGTTTTGAGAGTTTGGGCTCTAGAGGAGCCTTCTACTATGGGTTGGGTCCCGATTGGGAAAGATGTGCGGCCCTATATGGGAGATGCATATCATTACCACCATGAGCTTGATGAGTTACAATAGGCTACCATGGTATGGAGGCCTTATAGACATTTCCAGTGGCCTGAGGATGGTTTAGAGCTCAACACTACCACAGTTGAGCACTTCATGTTGGGCAGCCACTATATGCGGGAGATGTATAAGGTAGATCAGTTCAGAGACAGTTTGGCATTACCCAAGATGTTCCTATGCCAAATATGTGGTATGATTATAGGGCCCAAGAGTATATTGATATGGATCAAGAGATTGCCCGGATAGAGAACTAGCAGCTTCCGACAAGTGGTACCTGTTATGTGGGTGCCATTGAGACAGATAAAAGATCCTGGGCACCACACTTGAGTATGCACCATGGTACCATGGTGTGCTTCCATGTCATTTGACTATTTCTAGGGTGGCTTAGAATGCCAAGGTGTCGATCTCCTCCAATGGGGCCTCCCAACGGTGATGAGGGTGGAGCCGTGGTGGTGATGATAGTGATGATGATGGTGGTGGTGGTCCCAACTCACACCATTATGTTAGGGCAGGGGATAGGGTCATGTATTAAAGTAGTAATAGAGATAGGGTCCTAGGATTAGGCCAAGACAGTACCAGTGGCACTATACATAGAGTTTCCTTCAGTAGGCATTCCAACGGGGATATATGCTCCTCTTCAGCAGGTATTTCTAGAGCAATACCCACTAGCTCATGCTCCAGTGTGTGGTGGTGATGGTGGGCAGTTGACTACTCTTCAACAATAGTTATAAGAGGCAATTTCCCTTTGAGTTACAGGTCACTAGAGAGAGAGATGCATCCGAGGGAATGTACAGGCCCTTATAGTAGAGTGAGATCAAATCAGCGCTAAAGTGTAGATTTTGACAAAGGAGAGGTATTAGGCCGCAGTACAGGCACTCAAAGCCGTGGGATAGTATCTCATGGAAGAGTCATATTAGTGATATGTCCGCATAGGGAGTCGATATTGAGCCTTTTACATCAGTCCCAGACCCAAGTGCAGATGGTTGTCACTCAGAGGGACCACCCCTGGCATAGGCACAATTTTATATCATACAGAGAGATCAGGCACAGCTAAGGTGCAAACCATTACTACAGATAGAGACAAATAGGTTTCGCCACTAAACAGCTCATGCTTGACAGGGCAGATTATAGAGTAGTCCCAGTAGGGAAACAAGTAATGCCTTTTGAGTAGTCAGGTGTGAGCATGATAGGTTCCAGTCACGGCGGTCGTAAGTAATTCAGCTTAGATCAGGTCCTGGCCCATTACAGAGTAGCCAATTAGACAACAACCCAACTTGCAGTGACATATCCATCAAAGAAGGTGATACCCCTAGTGTCAGTCCATCACAGCCACCACTCTTCTATCCTCTACGTCATGGACCCAAGAGCCCCGAGAGGGTGCAAGCTGTGGTTGAGCTCTTCACTTCTCCTTTTGTACAGATGTATTGTATATATGCCTCTTATGAAGGCTGATTTTTTATGTATAGATTCATGTACCATTATTTTGGTGACGCCTCTTGATGAAGGCTCAATTTTTATGCATGCCCCTTTTAGATGGCATATTGTATCGATGATGTATTTTTGAGATGGACATTTATACATGTATCATATGGACATTTGATGATGATTTTTTCATGTTATACTATGATTATGCTATATACAATTTTTGGTTATTGCTTTGCAATTTATCATGATGTATGATTTCCCTTTCCTCTATGTATGTGACATACTTTAGATTTAGAGATGTTTATGTTCTATGTTTTCATACTGATGATATATTTGTAGATAGTATCACATGCTTTGGGTTTATGGAATGCTTTTGATTTCTATTCTAGTACTTGGGATGATACTAGATGATATTGGTGTGGGGGATAGATTTTTGATTATGCATAACCCCTCTTGCCCCCATTGATGATACGATATGCGATGATTAGCTTAGCATACATGCATGATGTAATACTTAGCATTTTTGTATATATGATGTAGTAGATGATGTTTTATATGTGATGAATGATAGGTGATAGATGTGATAACAAACAACTATGCAAGAAACAAACACACAAGCAAAAGTTAACAAAGCTAAACAACTATACCTATACAACATAACATAACCAAGATGCAAACTACATGAATTTATTAAACATACCAAAGAGATCAAATGGACATTTAATCTAAGTAAGTAAAATGAATCCTAATAGATGCATACAAGCTATGAATGAACCTAATGCCATATACAATTAATTCAAACAAGATCCAACCCATGGTAAGAAAATGAGTCACAACATCACACGAAAAAAGTATTCTCAATCAAAACTATACAAACCAACAACTAAAAGCAATTAAATTATTACCTTGTTTTTGCGGGACAACATTGATATATTTTCTAATGTTTTTGGGTTTATCTAAAAAGATAAGTTTTGAGGCTTCTCCATGACAACATCATGTAGTTGGTGTAGCTTCATCCCTAGAAAGGGGGATTTTCTAAATTTTTAGGTTTTTTGTGTATCTTTTCCGAATGTTTTTGTATTTTCTAAGGTCATGTTCCGAAAGCAATACTCAAGGATAAAGATAATAAGTGTAGATTCCCCCAACATGATGTGGGAATATACAAAAGGAAAGATACTACGTGTGTATGTACGAGAAAGTGGAATGTGAAGGTGCCCCTAACGTTAGATGGGAATATACAAAGGAAACATCTTTCACGTAGATATAAGATAAAACAAGTCAGATCATGGCTCAGCGAAGGTGGATTCGGTAGGGTTCCTAGACCTAGAAAAGGAAGTTATATCTAGAAAACAGTTAGGGTTACCCACCTTGCTGCAAGAGTGACTTATGACCGGTGAATTCTCTTTAGGTCCAGAGACCGGTTTTCACTCAAAGACCTACCCACTACACCACAATTACATGGTTTTCACATGTCGATGACCAACTTTTTCTTTACTGTTTCTCAATTTTCCATTTTTTTAATGTTTTTTCTTTGTTTTTCTATTTTTAGTTCTTATATGATATTCTCGCCATGCTTCAGGCAGAGAACCACTTGAGGTGCATGGCGTTCATAGGTTCTGGAATCTCTTCACCATCTGAGTATGCAAGTTTATAGGCTCCTGATCCATACTTAACAACCACCACATAAGGGCCTAGCCAATTAGCTTCAAACTTACCTTTATTTTCTATCTTTGATGGTGTTCTTCTGATTTTCTTTTAGAACTAGATCTCCTACATCAAATTCTCGATGAATGATGCATTTTTGTATCCCCAGATAGTCCTGTTCGATAGACTTTCAAGTGATTGAGTGCTCTGATACGCTTTTCATCTAATAGTTCCAACTCTGCCAGTCAAGCAACTCTATAGTCCTTGTCTTTATCAAGATATTCCTGAGAGATATTCTTAGGGAAGGAAGCTCCACTTCTAGAGGTATGATGGCTTCAGTGTCATAGACAAGTGAATATGGGGTCACACCAGTAGGAGTGCGGATGGAAGTTTGATAGGCCTAAAGGGCAAGATGTATCTGTAAGTGCCAATTATGGCCATTCTTACTTACCATTTTCTCCATAATCCATACAAGGGTTTTATTAGTATCCTCAGCTTGCCCATTACCTTGGGGGTAATAGGGGTAGACCACTTGATTTGAATATGGAAACGTTGACACAATGTCTTAACCATTTTATTTTTGAAGGACTTACCATTATCAGTGACAATGGCGGAGGGGATACCATAACGACATATGAGATGGTTCATAATGAATTTAGAAATTTGTGCACCAGTGACATAAGTAAGAGGAACAACCTCTACCCATTTGGTAAAATACTTAGTGGTAGTGATGATGTGAGTGTGGCCATCTGAAGAAGGATGGAACTTCCCTATGAGATCTAGACCCCATTTAGAAAATGGTCAAGGTGTTGCGATAGGTTGTAAAGCCTATGATGGTGCATGTATTAAGTTTCCATACTTCTGACATAGTTCACATTTCTTTATGAAATTACAACAGTCTGATTCCATGGTAGGCCAATAATAGCCTACTCTTAATAGTTTTTTAGCTAAGACCATGTCACTAGTGTGTGCTCCACAAATACCACCGTGTACTTCCTTAATAGCGTGGATTGAGTTAGTAACATCCAAACAAAGTGAAGCAGATTCCCATCGTAGCCATGACGATAAAGGGTTCCTCCTAGGAGGGTATAACAAGCTATATGGAGAATAAGGGCTTTCTTCTTAGAATGGGTGATGTCTGGTGGAAAAGTGCCATCTTGTAGGTATCAAAAGATAGGGTCATACCAGGGGGATAATGGACCAACAACTTCACATGCCAAACATGATTCCAACATATCATATGCGGGCACTTGTAAATGATCTACAAAGAAAGGAATCTTACTTTCCTGAGGTGGAATGCATAACAAAGACCCAATTGTAGCCATAACATCTATGGATCTATTATGTGACCTTGGATTTTTCTCAAATATGATCTGTGTAAAGTAATCCTTTAGGGTTTTGACCATTTTCTTATATGGAATGAGTTTCTCATCTTTAACTTTATACTCATCATTAACTTGTTTAATGATAAGTTGGGAGTCTCCAATGACTCGTAGCTATTTGATATTCCAAGTAATAGCTAGCTTGAGGCCAGTGATGAGTGACTCATACTCTGCAATGTTATTAGTGCACGGAAATCCCAACCGGAATGCTCTTGGTATGACTTCCCCTGTGGGATTGATAAGCATAACTCCTACTCTAGATCCATGGAAGGTGAAATATCCATCAAAATAGACCTACCATTATACAGACTCTTCAATGTACATCATAGATGTGTCTGGAAAATCTAAGCACAAAGGTTCCATTCCTGGTAGAGGAGCTTATACCAACCGATCAGCCAATACCTATTGTTTTAAGGATTTCGATTCATGACCTTGATATGAAATTCACTCAGATAATGAACCAATTATCCATTCAGCCTGTGAGGGCGGGTTTGGATAAAAGGTACTTGAGAGGGTAAACTTTGGATATGAGTTTGGTTTTATTGTTTAAGAGATAATGGTGAAGCTTTTGGAAGGTAAAGACAACTACCAAGCAGGACTTTTCAATCTACGGGTAATTCAACTCATACGCAATCAAGGTGCGAATGAGATAGTAAACTTCCCTCTCTTTATGGTCTAATTCGTATTGGGAAAGCAAAGATTGCATCGATAGAAAAATAAGTATAGGAAATGTACAAGAGGAGAGGTTTTCTTGGGGTAGGCAACATGAGTACAGTGGGTTGACCAAGTATCTGTTTTAGTAGTACAAGGCCTTTTGGAAATTTTTCCCCCTTGAATGCAACATCCTTATTTAGTAAATGGGTAAAGGGGTGGCACTAATCCACCAGTTGAAATAAAGTGATGGATTTCCCGAATTTTCCCTTGTAGAATCCTCAGTTGTTTGAGAGTTCTAGGTGGTGGCATTTATGTGATATCCGTAACGTTTGCAAGGTCCACTTCAATCCCTCTTTGTGAAACAATGAACCCTAGGAGATTTCCTGATAAAACACCAAAGACACATTTCTTAGGGTTCAAGCAAACCTTATAATCTTGAAGACGCTGAAAAATACATCTCAGCACTTCAGGGTGCTCTCCTCTACTCTTGGATTTAGCTAGGATGTCATCAACATAATCTTCCATGATGTCATTCATCATATCATGGAAGATAATAGTCATGGCCCACTGATAAGTAGCCCCAGATTCTTGAGTCCGAAAGGCATGACCTTGTAGCAAAATGTTCCCCAAGGGGTAATGAAGGTTGTTTTATGTTGATCTTCTTCTGCAATCCGTATCTGATTATAACCTGAAAACCCATCCATTAAAGACAACATTTCATAACCAGTGGTGGAATCAACTATCATGTCAATGTTAGGAAAAGGGAAGTCATCCTTAGGGCATGCTTTATTGATGTCACAAAAATCAGTGTAGATTCTTATGCTAGCAGGCTTTTTCTGTACAGAGACTTTTTTAGAGATCCACTCTAAATAGTCAATGGGTTTAATAAAATCAACAACTAATAGTTTTTCCAATTCTTCTTTGACAAGGAGTGCCACCTTAGGGTGCATATTTCTCAACTTTTTCTTGATGGGTTTGGCATCTGGGTGCACAACAAGGTTGTGCACAACTAACTCTGGGTCCAAACCAGACATATCTGCATATGTCCATGTGAATATATCTATGTATTCTCTTAAGAGTTCTACAAAGACCTTTTGTTCCTGAGCTGAGAGTGAAGCTCCCAACTTTATTATTCTAGGTTTCTCTTCTAAGCCAATGTTGACATTAATTATTTCCTCAACAAGAATCTTAGATGCATCTTCCATCCGTGTAGGATCGGGGGAAGAGTAAGATCAACTTCTTATGGTAGCTCATCATCATCTTTAAATGGATAAACCACTTCATCCTTGGACTCTTTGTTATGTTTATATATGAGTGTTTAAAATAGTTTTTAACCGTGAGACTTTCGTTTATCTTTCCTACAAGGTTTCTTTGAATTGTTGTACACTTTTTTAGCACCTTCTTTGCTACGCCCTTAACCTATTGCTTGTATTAGGATATGAGTAGCCGACTTGTGGCTTACCATATCATTTTATTATATCATTTATACTTTCTCATGCTTAATAGGTTGGCTTGGGTGATGGCCATAACATATGAATAGTATATATAGGGGATTTTAGGTAGTAGTTCATCATCATTTTGAGCATTTGAGTCTTATTATATGGTTTGGAGGTTTCCCCCTCGAAGTGGCGAAGCTATTATAATTGCATATTGAGATCATTATTCTGAAATATTGTGTTATTTGGTGTTCTATTGCTGCTCATAATCTGAATTATACTAGTAATTTCATTACAAGTGGTATCAAAGTTGCGATCTGGGCCAAAATTAGGAAAAAACCCTAATTTTTTGTTTCCATGATATATTTCAAACCAGAGCGAACCTGGAGGGACATATTTTTACCATAGCTCTAAAACATTTGAAGTAAGGTTCCCTAAAAATTTCAGACTTTGTTGATTTATTTTACACAATTTATTACAAATTTAGGTTTTTTCATAAAATCACTCCCTAGGGTGAAAATTGTGGAATTTTTTCAAGTTCTTTACATTTTTGGAAATCTCTGAAAAAAATAGTATTAGTATCTTCTCTATGTTTTTCTTGTTTAGCTGAATTTGTATCGAAACCCTAAACCCTAAGGTTTGATATCATGGCGGGGCCTTCCACAAGAGCAAAAAAGAATCCGGTTACTCTGGCTAAAACCCTAGATAAAGATGGGATAGTGATTAAAGAGATGGATTCAAAAGGGGTAAATATAGATTCCTCAAACTAGGTTTACTTCAGTGATCATAAGGTGATTCAACTTGAGTATGAGTCGTGAAATGTACAATATGAGATGGCCTCTAAAGGAGACAACCCAAATCCATCATCGGTTGGATGATATCATGCAACATATACAGGTAAACAAGATGGCCCAAATCCATCCCATATCAACCAAGGAGGATATTTAGTTCAAAATCATGGACAAAATAACCATGTTGGATCACTTTTCCATCCCAATCAGAATCCAACTTATTCACAACCACGAAATATGGTGCCGAAAGTGGATATGCACAAATTTGATGGTAAAGATCCCCTGAATTAGATAAATCAAATGGAGAACTTCTTTGAGCTACATCAAACACCATCAAGATAAAAGGTGACATTGGCATCCCTATATCTTGAACCAGACCAATTTGTTTGGTATTGATGGTTATGTGCTCAGAGGCAGAAGAATGGTCTCAGTGTCACTTGGACATTTTTTACCAAGGAGTTGTAATTGCACTATAGTTCTAGTGTTTCAGAGAACTACTTTAGTCAATTAGCAAAGTTACAACAAATAGGATCAGTCAAAGATTATGTGCATCAATTCCAGAACCTATCCTTAAGGGTGGAAAATATACCAGAAGAGAATCTGAATGACCTATTTCTTGGGGGTCTTAAGGACCACATTGAGCATGAGGTATGTATGTTTAATCCACTCAAGCTTTCTAATTCTATTATCATGGCACGTCAAGCAGAGAAAAATTTCTTTGTAGTAGGAGGCCACCTTTCATTAACACCAAAGACCGTAGTATCTCTTCCCCTTCATTTTCTAGGCCAATTAGACTGACTCCTCAACAAATGGAAGAAAAGAGAGCAAAAGGATTATGTTTTAACTATGATAGCAAATATGGACTGGGACACAAATGTGCTGAGAAGAAGTTGTTCTATATTGATGGAGGTAATGAGGATGATGAGGATGCTGAAATTATAGGAGAGGTTGAGGAACTAGTAGAAGAGGAAGTAGAGGATCACCAACCTACAATTTCTTGCCATGCATTGTCAGGTATTAGTACTCCTCAAACACTCAAGGTTATTGGCTATCTCAAAAAATAGAAGGTGACAATGTTGATTGACTCAGGAGTACTCATAATTTCATAAATAGTAAGTTAGTTTCCCACCTCGGTTGTTTTATTTACCAGCTCTAGAAATACAAGTTATGATTGTGAATGGTGGGACAACATCAGCGCATAGGAAAGTGCCATAGTATCGCTTTTTTGATGTGCCAGACTTAGCAGGAACTTGACAAGGTCATAACTTGAGCTCTGGGTGTTTGTTTGAGTCCGCTTTTGTTTTTGAAACCACGTGTTTCAATGAGATGAATGCAGCGGAAACATGCCCTACCAGTTGGGGCAAGTTTTGACACATTTTTGGGCCCTAAATCCGCCATCTTGAGGCTGAAAATTAAGATTTAAGTTATAGTTTGGTTTTTTCCTTTTTTGAGCATTAGTTAATTTTAGTCTAATAATCACATTATCAGTTGGAAAGTTGGTAATTTCTCTAATTTAGGGATGTAGAAGATGGGTGGCAATTTATGTGCCCATAGGAATAAGCATGCGAACTTACTAAGAATAGCAGGTTCTAGTAAAACTGCTAAAAATAGTAATTTCTCGCCACCTAGAGTAGATTTGGTCGAGTTAGCTAGAGTTTACTTGGAAATTCGAGTTGAGAGTTGTTTTCCTATTTAGGAAAGATTGTAATTCATTATTCAATAACGAAGAATGAGATCTATTTTCTTTGGAGTTCATATTATTTGTAGTAAATCTGGTTTGTTCATAATTTGGCTATATTATCTAGTATCATAGTAGGTTTGAAGTTTTTTTTTTTTAAATGGCAAGAAGAGGAAGAGGAAGAGGAGGTATTGCCCAGATGAATAGAAATATCAAAGATCTACAAAGACAAGTTGTTGCACTTGTTGCAATGATAACCCAAAGAGGAAATTAAGGTGGAGATGACACAGATGAAGAAGAAGTTTGTTAAGAGGAGGAAACGCAAGCACCACCATTAGCTTTTGAAGAAAGGATGCTTTGAGCATTAGAAGGAAAGAATGATGGGATAAGAGTTGACATTTCAAAGTATGGTGGTAGTCTAAAATCAAAGGATTTGATAGACCGGTTGACTAGCATGGGAAAAAAATTTAGTGGAAGGCTATGTCGGAAGAAAAGAAGGTAAAATTTACATGCACGAAATTGAAAGGTCATGCTATGTTATGGTGGGATCACCTATAGAAAGAGAGGTCAAGAAAGGGGAAAGAAAGAATTAGGATGTGGAGTAAGATGGAGAAGAAGATGAAGGATAAATTTCTCATTGTGGATTATGCACAAACCCTTTACGAGGTTTCGTAATCTCATACATAACCTACAAATAGTGTAAGAATACACGATGAGTTCTACAAGTTTTCCATTCATGTAGAGCATGAAGAAACTGAGGAAAAATGGCTGTAAGGTATGTAAATGGATTAAAATTTTCTATTCAAGATGAGATAAGTATGCATAGGATTAAGAGCATGGAGGATGCCTATCAATTAGCCTTAAATGCCGAGGAAAACAAAATCATCAAAGTTTTAGAAGATCACCTAGAATGAATAGGGGGCCTCATCTTCCTTTCAGGGATGAGCCGGTGTCAACCAAGGTAGAGGAGAATCATCTCATGGATTGGACAAGAAATAAGATACGAGACAAGATTTCCAAAATCAACAAAGGGCGAGAGGATTTTCTAGGGTAGAGGATACAAAGGACGATAGAGGATGGGAGGCTCCTCGAAGACCATTTGTTTGTTATAGATGTGGTGAAGAGGGGCATCGGGATT
The DNA here is from genome assembly GCA_018340775.1 of Taxus wallichiana var. yunnanensis. Taxonomy (NCBI): domain Eukaryota; kingdom Viridiplantae; phylum Streptophyta; class Pinopsida; order Cupressales; family Taxaceae; genus Taxus; species Taxus wallichiana. The sequence goes on from CM031235.1 coordinate 849,038,232, forward strand.
TTGAATGCCCGCATTATTATTCAAATGACAAGAGACAAGGAGATGCACTAAGAGTAAATATTTTTGAAGCTAAACAAGTAGAAGATGAATAGGACCTAGAAATTCCACCAGATGTTGGAGAAAATTTGATGATCAAGAGGACGATGATTGCTCTAAGAAAGGATATCAAGGGGGATGCATGGTTGTATACAAATATTTTCGTAACAAGATGCACTTCCCAGAGGAAAGGTATGTAATGTTATTATTGATGGTGGTAGTTGTGAGAACATGGTTTCAAATGAGATGGTCGAGAAATTGGGTCCGTGCATTGTGAGAAGAATCCTAACCCTTACTATATTGCATGGTTTAACAATGGTAATGAAGTTACTATTGATAAGATATTTTGAATAATCTTTTCTATCGGGAACAGTTATAAGGATGATATTTGGTGTGATGTTATTCCTATGGATGCATGTCATATGTCGCTAGGAAGACCATGGAAATTTGATAGAAAAGTTATTCATGATGGGGAAAGAATACTTATACTTTCTCTGGAATGATGGCACAAAAATAGTTTTGCTACCTCTTAAAGAAGTGGGGAAGGCTGAAAATATTCTTTCTACAAAGGAATTTGTGAAGGAGGAAAAGGCAACCGGTTTTCGTTATGCACTAGTTGCAAATAAGGATGAACCCGTAAGTGCTCAAATACCAATAAAACAACATAATTAATAGAAGAATTTTCTTGATGTTATTCCTGATGAGCTACCGGATGGATTACCACCCAAAAGAGATATTCAACACCATATTGATTTGATTTGAAGGTCTTCACTCCCAAATCGAGTGGCTTATAGGATGAGCCCGATATTGCATGTAGAGTTTAATAGGCAAGTAGAAGAGCTCGTGCAAAAGGGGGTCATAAGGAGAGCATGAGTCCATGTGCAACACTAGCTTTATTAACACCAAAGAAGGATGGAACATGGAGAATGTGCATGGATAGTAGAGCAATCAATAAAATTACAATCAAGTATAGGTTCCCAATACCTCACCTTGATGATATGATGGATGTGCTTGCTGGATCTAAGTATTTCACCAAGATTGATCTTTGAAGTGGTTATCATTAGATTTGGATCAGAGAAGGAGATGAGTGGAAAACAACATTCAAGACAAGAAATGGATTATATGAGTGGTTGGTGATGTCATTCGGGTTATCCAATGCACCTAGTACTTTTATGAGATTGATGAACACCGTGCTATGGGAGTATAATGGTAAGTTTGTTATGGTTTATTTTGATGATATCTTGATCTTTAGTAAAACTAAAGAAGAAAATTTGAGGCATCTAAGGGTGGTATTTGAAGTGTTAAGGAAAGAGAAAATCTATGCAAATATGAAGAAGTGCACATTCATGCAAGAGAGTTTTGTATTCTTGGGCTTTATTATTTTAGCAAATGGGGTACAGATGGACTCATAGAAAGATAAAGGCAATTATTGAATGGCCTACTCCATGGAGTATAATAGAGGTAAGAAGCTTTCATGGTCTAGCAACATTTTACAAAAAATTTATTAAAAATTTCAGCAGTATCAGTAGCACCTATAACATATTGCACAAAAGGAAGGGAGTTTTGTGGACAAAGGCAGCTGAGGATAGTTTTCAATTCTTGAAGAAGAAGGTGACAGAGGCACCCATTTTGGCACTACCAGATTTTGATAAAGTGTTTGAGGTTGATTATGATGCCTCATATGTGGGTATTGGAGCTGTTCTAAGTCAAGGAGGAAAGCCAGTAGCTTTCTTTAGTGAGAAACTGAATGAGGTAAGAAAGAACTACTCTACTTATGATGTGGAATTTTATGTAATTGTACAAGCATTAAGGCATTGGAGGCATTACTTAGTGCCTAAGGAGTTTGTGTTATTTACAGACCACATAGCCCTGAAGTATGTGAATACCCAAAAGAAGTTGAATAGTAGGCATGTAAAGTGGGTATCATTTTTGCAGGGTATACTTTTTCTCTAAAACATAAATCAGGAAAACAGAATCAAGTTGCAGATGCATTGAGTAGGTGTGTGAATTTGTTTACCACTATGGAAAATGAGGTGGTGGGTTTTGAAGCAATAAAGGGTTTGTATTCTTTTGATTCTGATTTCAAGGATATTGTTGAAAGATTAATTTGTCCATTGTCAGACAATGCAGGAGATGTCCTAGATGAGTATATTTTACAGATGGCTACCTATTCAAGGGACACCAACTATGTATTCCAGTTGGTTCTATGAGAGATAATATAGTGAAAGAGTTGCATAGCGGAGGGTTGACTGGCATTTTGGTAAAGATAAGATGATAGCCTTGGTAGCAGAAAAATACTATTGGCCAAAGCTGAAAAGAGATGTGGTAAGATATGTGGAGAGATGTCGAATTTTCCAAGTCTTGAAAGGCCATGCATATAATACAGGGTTGTATATGCCATTTCCTATTCCTAAAGGGTCATGGACAGATCTGAATATGGATTTTGTTTTGGGATTACCAAAAACACAACGAGGTAATGACTCAATTTTTGTGGTTATTGATAGGTTTTCTAAGATGGTTCATTTTATTGCCTATAAGAAAACAAGTGATGCAACAGACGTAGCAGATTTATTTTTCAAAGAAGTTTTTCATTTGCATGGTGTTCCAAAAACCATTACTTCAGATAGGGACACAAGGTTCTTAAGTCACTTCTGGTGGACTTTATGGAAGAAATTTGGAACTCAACTATAGTTCACTGTTAGCCTATCATCCGCAAACAAAGGTGGTAAATCAAAGTTTGGGAAACCTATTAAGTTGCATCGTTGGGGAAAAGTTGAAACAATGGGACTTAGCATTACCACAAGCTGATTTTACATATAATAGCCCATAAACAGATCCACGGGTAAGTCTCCATTTTCAATTGTGTATGGGAGTAATCCAAATGGGGTATTAGGTTTGAGTACAAATATCACTTTGATGGCAGAGTCGTGATGATGTATAATCATTTTCCAAACATATACAATAATTGCAGGAAGACGTAAGTGAAGAAGCTACAAAATAGTAATGATAAGTATAAGGAAATAAAAGATGTGCATAAGGAGAAAGGTATTTATAGTTAGTGAGTTGGTTATGGTATATCTGAGGAAGGAAAGGTTTCCAAAAGGAACCTATAACAAGTTGAAGTACAAGAAGATTGGTCCCCGAAAATCGTGAAAAAATAAATGATAATGCTTATGAGGTAGAATTACCAGGAATTTTGATATTTCTCCAATGTTTAATGTTTCAAATTTGTATTATTTTCATGGGGATGGTGCAAAAGGGGATGTTATTGATGAATTAGTAGATTGGAGGCAACAGGTTCCAATGAAGAAGAAAGAAGAAGTGGATCAGATTCTAGACAAGAAAATAATGGACACGCGACATGGGAAATACAACAAATATTTGGTACATTGGAAAGGACTGAACAAGAGGACAATACTTGGGTCACAAAGTGGGAGATTTGAGAAGTTGATGTAGATAAATGGAAGCATTTTGAAGAAGACAACTTGCAGACGCTACGCTTTTTTGCAAGCAGGGAGAATGATGTGCCGACTTAGCGAAACTTGACAAGGTCATAACTTGAGCTCCGAGTGTCTCTGCTTTGAGTCCATTTTTTTGAAACCACATGTTTCGATGAGAAGAACGCATTAGAAATCCACCCTACTAGTTTGGGAAAGTTTTTGACACATTTTTGGGCCCTAAATTTGCCATCTTGAGGCCGAAAATTAGGATTTAAGTTATAGTTCAGCTTTTTCCTATTTTTGAGCATTAGTTAATTTTAGTCTAATAATCACATTATCAGTTGGAAAGTTGGAAATTCCTCTAATTTAGGGATGTAGAAGATGCATGGAAATTTTGTGCCCATAGAATAAGCATGCAAACTTACTAAGAATAAAGTGTGTTCTAGTAAACTCGCTAAAAATAGTAATTTCCGCCACCTAGAGTAGATTTAGTTAGAGTTAGCTGGAGTTTACTTAGCAACTTGAGTTGGGAATTGTTTTCCTATTTAGGAATAATTGTAATTCATTATTCAATAATGAATAATGAGATCTATTTTCTTTGGAGTTCATATTATTTGTAGTATATCCGGGTTTGCTCATAATTTGGCTAAATTACTTTCCATGGGAGACTACATGTTAGACTCACCTATGTTTGCTATTTCTATGGGAGGGGAAGATATGGTTTTGGGTGTCCAATGGATCACAACCTTAGGTACTATAGAGATGAATTTCCAATAATTTTTCATGTGATTTCAATCGATGGAAGGACAATACAATCAATGGGATGGTAGCTAAGTCTCCACATATTATTATCTCTCATCGTATGCAGAAGGTTCTCAGAAAAGGAATAGATGGATTTATAGAAAATTTATTTTCCATAGAAGTAAAAATACGAGTCTTCAATGGCACTTGATCTTCGAAAGATTGTCGATGCTCACTCATTTGTTTTTATGCAATTCCAAAGGGACTACCACCAGCTAGGGATCATGATCATGCCATTCAGTTGATTCCAGGGAGCCAAACACCTAACATCAGATCATACAAATACCCATATTCCCATAAAAGTGAGATCAAGAAAATGGTTCAAGAAATGTTGAAGGCAGGTATCATCAGGCCTAGCCAGAGTGCATATTCTTCACCAGTGGTCATGGTACATAAGAAGGATGAAACATGGAGGATGTGTCTAGATTACCAAGAACTCAACAAGTACACCATCAAAGATAAGTTTCCTATTCCAGTAATTGATGATTTACTTGATGAATTGCATGGTGCTATTTATTTCACAAAATTAGATCTTCATTCGAGGTACCATCAAATTAGAATAAAAGAGGAAGATGTTCATAAAATGGCTTTCAAGACTCATGAGGGCCATTATGAGTTTTTGGTAATGCCTTTTGGTCTTACAAATGTGCCTTCAACCTTTCAAAGCTTGATGAACACTATTTTCAGGCCATTTTTAAGGAAATTTGTATTAGTTTTCTTTGATGACATATTGATTTACAATAAGACATGGGAAGAACACTTACAACATGTAAATAAAGTGTTGGAAGTTTTGGAGAAACATACTCTCTATGCAAATCCATCTAAATGTTCTTTTGGTGTACAAGAGGTAGAGTACTTGGGTCACATTGTATCCCATGAAGGCATCAAAGTTGATCCTCAGAAGATCAAAGCTATGGTGGAATGGCCAAGGCCCAAAACTCTCAAAAATCTTCATGGGTTCCTAGGACTAATAGGGTACTACAGAATATTTGTGTGGGGATATGGTAGAATAGCAACCCCACTCACTGCATTGCTAAAGAAGGATGCCTTCCATTGGACAGACTTAGCCACTAAATCCTTTGAGTAGCTGAAGGAAGCCTTGTGCAACACCCCAGTTTTGGCTACTCCCAACTTCTCAAAAACCTTCATTGTTGAATGTGACGCTCAGATCGTGGATTGGGAGCAGCTTTTAATACAAGAAGGAAGACCAATTACATTTAAGAGTTTCCAATTAAAAGGAAAATATCTGCTCAAACCTTTCTATGAGAAAGAAATGATGGCTATTCTTCATGCGGTCAAGCAATGGAGGCCCTATCTCATGGGTAGACACTTCAAGGTAAAAACTGATCATGATAGTCTCAAATACTTTTTAGAGCAAAGGTTATCATCTGAGGAACAAAAAAAGTGGGTAACAAAATGTTGGGTTATGATTTTGAAATCATATACAAAAAGGGTAAATAAAATGTAGTAGCTGATGTGTTGTCTAGAAGGGATACATCCGCAGATGCCTTACTATGTGGAATGTCCATGTTGATGGCTGATTGGGTGGATGAAGAAAGATTGGAATGGGATCAAGACAAGGATACACAATCTCTAATACATAATATCAAGCAAGGATCTATGACATCTAACAAATTTTAGTGGAAAGGTAATGCCCTATGGTATAAGGACAGGTTATACTTGAGTAAAGATTCTGAGTTGAAGCATAAGATTCTTGCAGAGCTACATGCCTCGCCTATTGGAGGACACTGGTTTTTGAAGACATATCATAGAATAAAAAGAGAATTATTTTGGGAAGGACTCAAGGGGGATGTACAAAATTTTGTATCAGAGTGTTTAGTGTGCCAACAGAACAAAGGGGAAACAATTAAGACACCAAGTCTATTGCAACCCTTACCAATTCCTAGCTAGAGATGGGAGGAGGTCTCCATGGATTTCATCACCAGATTGCCTTGTTCAAAGGGTAAGAATGTTATTTTCATGATTGTGGATAGGCTCACAAAATATGCCCATTTTGTGCCCTATCACATCCATTTGCAGCCTAGTACAATGCACGCTTATTTATTTTTCGAGACAGCTTCAAAGGCTACATGGAACCCCAAAGATAATTGTAAGTTCTCGTGATCCTATTTTCACAAGTAATTTTTGGACGGACTTATTTTCATGTTTGGGGAATTAGCTAGCTCACTTCAGCCATCTTATCATCCTCAAACTCGATGGGAAAACAAAAGTGGTCAACAAATGCTTAGAGGGGTATCTATGTTGTTTTGTATCAAATAAGCAAGAAAGATGGATTAAATGGATACCACTTGTAGAATGGTGGTATAACACATCTTTTCATACCTCTTCTCAAATGACCCCATTTTTAGCATTATATGATTACCATCCACATTTTATCACTTCCTCCTTGAGGTGCAACTAAGGTCGAGATGTTGAGGAACACATTCAACATCAACAACAGGTTTTGGCTAGTTTGAAGGAGAATTTAGCATTAGCACAAAATAGGATGAAACAACAAGCAGATCAACATCGTAGTGAAAGACATTTTGAAATTGGTGACTAGGTTTTTGTACGTCTCCAGCCTTACAAACAGATGTCTCTAAAGAAACATAAAAAGGACAACAAACTTGCTCCTAAATATTATGGCCCTTATCAAGTTCTATAGAAAATTGGCAGTGTTGCTTATAAACTAGAGTTGCCTCCATCTTCACACATACACCCAATATTCCATGTTTCATGCCTGAAGAAGGTTATTGGACAAAAATTTGAAGCCCAAACAGAGTTACTAGAACTTGACAAGGAAGGAAGAATCATTTTGGAGCCAGAGAAGATTTTGCAAACATGTACTAAGAGGTTGAGAACCAGAGACATTAAGGAATATATGATCAAGTGGAAGAATCTAAGCATAGAAGATGCAACCTGGGAGGATAAAGGTTTTCACGTAGCAACATCCATGATTATTCAACGTTGAGGACAATGTTGGTTTGAAGGGGAAGGGATTGCTACACCATTAACCTATTGCTTGTATTAGGATATGAGTAATGACTTATGGCTTACCATATCATTTTATTATATCATTTATACTTTCTCATGCTTAATAGGTTGGCTTGGGTGATGGCCATAACATATTAATAGTATATATAGGGATTGTAGATAGTAGTTTATCATCATTTTGAGCATTCGAGTCTTATTATATGGTTTGAGGCTGCCCCCTCAAGTGGCGAAGCTATTATAATTGCATATTGAGATCATTATTCTAAAATATTGTGTTATTTGGTGTTCTATTGCTGCTCATAATCTAAATTATACTAGTAATTTCATTACATTCTTATTCAAACATCTCAGCACATCTCTACCTATTCTCTCGAAGTATTCACAGTGTCTAGTTGAATTGTAAATTCTTTCTTGTGGTCTCCAACTGGAATAGAATCCCTGAGTCCCATGAGCTCTATAAATGCCTCATCATTTTCAAAGAAATCAAGTGACGCGTGAATTTTTTGATCCCAATCTATAAGTTCAAGATACACAAGGGTTGTTTGATGATTGGTTAGGGGGTTGGATTCAGATAAGGTAAGGACAATGAATGCTGGAATAGGTTAATCAAGCAAGATCCTCGTAGAACCTACACTGGGAATCTACATTGTTATTAGAATGAGATGAAATGTCCTCATGTTCAGAAGAGGTGGCATCAATCTCAAAGGATAGAGCATTATGAGGCCTTATCCCCAAGCCATGCTTATCTAACTTGAAATGGGGGATGGGAATAGGCTCTATCTAGCCTTGTGCATTAATTCCACATCCAAACCCACTGTAACCCATGAAAAACATCATGTGGTGACCTTTGATGTACTGGGGTGCTTGATGGCATGAAGCCATGGTACCTTCTAGCACTCGCTAGTAGGATATTCTAACATCTTCTCGCGATAAGAGACCGCTATGGAAAAAAATTTAAAATGGTTTAGGAAACTCGATAAGGAGAAATTTGATATTAACAAATCCTGATTCAAGAGTGAATGGCTCACCTGGGCCATATTTTTCTAACGTTGCCTCCCATGAAGAGAACAAGTTGACTAACAAAGGAAAATCTTGATTATAAGGTGTGAGTGACTCGAGTCCGCCCGCTTTCTTAATAGCTTCCATTTGTAGGGGATAACAACATCCACCGAAGGACACTCATAAGCTGCATGAGAAAAAATGTGCAATGCCCTACAATGTGTGAATGGTTCCAAGTCACCTAGAATGGTAACCACTTGTCCTTCATGACATAGTTTGATACACTGATGGAAATTTGATGGAATGGCTCTGCATGACATGAATCCATGGGCACCCCAAGAGCATGTTATATGGAAGGTCTAATTCAAGGACATGAAATGTCGTGTCATGACAAGTTGGGCCTACTTCCATGGGAACTACTATAGTACTGTTGATTCTTGTTCTTCATTATTGTAATTTGTGATCGTAATATTCTTAGCTCCTAGATCTATTTCTGAATGGCCTAGCCGCTTAATCAGCTTCAAAGTACAAATATTTAAACCAGATCCACCATCCACCAAGACCCTTTTATTTTGTGATGAGTAACCACCACTTTTAGATATAAGGGTAAGTTGTGTTCTCGGTTGTTACATGGGATTGTGCTACGATCAAAAGTAATATGATCATCAGATTTGAGGTGTGCAATCATGGCTTGGAGGTGCATGGGATATACATCCATAGAGACTCCCGAGCTTTGCAATGTTTTATACAATATGTTCTTGTGGGTAGTATATATTTTGAGGAGATTGAGAATGGATATCCTAGTAGGTGTTTTCTCTAATTGATCTATCAAATTATACTAACCTTCCTGAGGGATAGGCATGGGATCTGGTATGATTAAACAAGCACATCTTGTCCCTACTATGCAACTCTTTTCTAAGATCCAGATAGTGTTGACCTGTTCATCAGATGAGTGAATACATCCTATGAGAGAATCAAAGGGACTATCATTAGTGGGGTATATATAAGCAACAATCCTATAATCGTTGGAGGTTTGTCTCGTGATCTGGCTTCCTTTTCTTTTTATCTAGCATGATTAGGAAAAGGCTCTTTGTAGATACCCATTTTCTCATTTGGACCTTGTCCTGAGTCAGGGGGAGAATCTACAATGATCTTACCCTCTTCAATGAGGTCTTGTATGTAGTGACGCAGTCTTAAACACCTATCTATCTTGTGTCCTTTAACATGGTAGAAGTCGCAGTACTCATGGTCCTTGAACCAACCAGGTTTTGGAGCATTCTCTAGGTATGGTATTGTCGCATTTGGATATTCTACCATTTTTACATTATCTAACTGCTTTAGTATGGCAGATAGGGATTATGTTAATGGTGTGAACGTATGTTTAGTGGGCGCCTTGGGATAAGGTCCTTGTGAAAGATTTAAAAGTGGTCCCGGCATGCTGTATGGCTTAGACTCTCTTGGAGTTTGTAATGCCATCACCAACAATATGTTTGTTTTTATTGAAAATTTTCTATTTTTCTGTGGATTTGGCTTCATGTTTGTCTTTAACGAAAGACTTAAGCATCCCCTTCGCGATGATGGATTTCTCGATTTAACTACCTTTCTCAATTTAGGAACAAATATGCTCACTAGCTATTTTTCTGGTAATGCACAAGGGAAACAACTTGCTAACCCTCGCCATCATTGTAAAAATCCTGCAAAGGTCTCATTGGGTTTCTATTTCATATTGCATAGATCATTCATTGTGATATCATTTTCCATGTTATAGGAATAATGTCGTACGATTTTTTTTGCTAATGCGGGCCATGTTGTAATGGAGCCCTTGGGAATACTATAGAACCATTCCAATCCCGGTTCTCATAGGTTGCAGGAAAAATTCATATTAAAAAGTTATCATCAGTATCGACATCTTGGCAAGCCATGTAAAAGTCTTTTATATGATCACAAGGATCACTCTTGCACTTATACTTATCAAACTTGGGAATGGTAAAGTTTTTTGGGAAGGGTTGCCATAACATGTCCTTATCGAAGGGGTAAGGGCATAGTTCTTCATATGAATATTTCCTATTTTGGCCTATGTTTCCCTCTTGTAGCATAGTAAGTGTATCTTTCATTGATTGTAACTCTTTCTAAATGAGTTGTTCTTTAGTAGGTGACATTGGTCTTTGTACTTGAGTCACCTTAAAGGTAGTGTCAGTGTATGGATCAAAGTGAAACTCATTAGGTTTAGTTTTTATTTGTCTTTGTATATGTTTCTTCTTGAAGAGCCTAAGTTTGCTAATTTTTGGCTTAATTTCAAGATCTGTTTTTGAAGGATTTCCTCTTCTTGATCGAATTTGGAAGGAGGTGAAGATTTACACTCAATCTTCACTTTACATGAAGCTTTGTAGTGAGGTCTTCATGATGGGTCTCCTTCGATAGTGGCATGATGTTTCCCAAAAGTAGAAGCGTACCCTATCTCAAAGGGGTTATCTATGTCTAAGAGTGATACTCATTCTCCTACTTTGTGATTAATGACTTTGGTTTCTATTTCACGTTCGTGTGGAATTTTAGCTCCTAATTCTAAGACTCTTGCAAGTACTTGATCTTTATTATAATATAGGATTTCATCAAATCTTCCTAGGTCTAATCTCTATTGCTCTCCAGAAGATTCTGACTCTTCTCCACTATGGTCAATTAATGGCTCTGCATCTTTGACTTGAGAAAAGAGAGGCGCTAAGTTGTTGCCACTAAATGGGAAGGTTTCGAAAGGGTTTTCTCCTAAGTCATGCTCGTTTGATTTGGTTTCCATCTTCATGATTTTAGGCATTACCAAATGACATTTCTATGAAGTTAGCATGAATCCCAAATGTGTGATTCGTAGCCATTCAAGGTGATGTTTGAAATATGCCACAGTGTGTCCTAGATGCAATGGTATGTAGTTGTTTTTATCAAATAACACTCATATGCACACCTAAATGTAATGATCACTCAATTTTTTGATACTAAGTCTATACCCTAAAATGAATAGTGGCAATATCATATTAATGCATAGTCAAGCTAAAATTCTAACAAGACCTAAATATCAAAGCAAAGATTGATGCAATCTCTTGACAAGATATACTTAAAACTAGTTTGAATGTCAATGAAAGCTAAGTCTTCTAAAAATGGAATTCGTGACTAGATATAGCGTAACAATGCTATCTTGATACATTAACCAAGAAAGAAAGGTGTTAGTATCAAGACAACATCATTGCGATATATATAAGGTGATATGGACACTTTTTAAAATACTTAGATAACATCAAAACTAAAACCAAGTAATAAGTATGCCAAGGAGTTTTTAATTATGCGAGTAGTGTAACCATGCTATAAAAGGGACTTATATTTCATTTTCAATGAAAACATGATGTAAGTACCAAGATTGTGCAACTAGAATGTGAGAAAAACTATCAACTCAAGAAGAGACAAATGATGAACCGAACTTGCAACAGTGAAGATGATCTTGAAATCAATATTGAAGGAATTTATCAAAGATACGAAAAATGTACCTGTGCACTTTAGACGTTTAACAACCCATATGCAAACATGGATGGGCGTAAACAGACAAAAAAGTGGTGAGTACTATCTCTGATAAAAATGCACAAGGTATGCCTCCTTCTCACCCCAAAAGTGGAAAGTGAGAATGCATGGGTATAGATCAAAAATATGAAAAATAAACCAAGTGCCACTTGGATAGAGCTTCACCTCGTCCGAAGGTGAGAAAGAAGCTAAGCTAAGTGAGACATTGTCTAATTTTTGTGATAAAAGACACTTAGCTCAAACTTACGTGGGTTCTTTTCCTTGTTCGAGGAACAAGGTTCAGATTCCAAGTGAGTCATCACTTCATGATGGCTTGACGTGATAATGGACTAGAAAAGTGGGCTCCAAGATAGAATGGCCTCCTTAATAAGTTCTCTCAACTAGGTGTCAAAAGATTTTCTAGATGTGAGCGCAATTTTTCCAAGGAGTCGTAATGACTGAATTGGGAGTATCTCGGATTTAGGGTACCCCTTTCTCGATACAATGAACAACTAGTGTGTTCGGTTTAGCATCACTAGAGCCATGATATAGACAATATTTTACTCTAACTCACAAGGCGTACTAGTCAAGTGGGTAAGCGAGATCACTTCCTATTTCATCCATGAGGTTACTCAGTGGTGGATTACTTTAGGGTTCCTGGAACCACCCCCATTGTTGTAACTTAAGGCATTATGCCAAAGGGGTTAGGTTCCAGCTTGAATGGATAGGTACGCACTCCCTTTCGAAAACCTAAAATACAATGTGAAGGGAATGGTGTGTTTTTATTTTTTTAACTTAAATGTGGTTTCAAGTAGCACACCATTTGGCAATCTACATGTAAACATGTGTATTAGAAGTTTTGTGTTTTTGTTTTGACACCTTTCTTTAGCAAGCGTTAGGTCCTACAGATAACGAGTTTAGTAATTTTCCATTTCACAAATTGATATCAAGAAAGAGAATTGACACTTTGCTTTTGATTCCTAAGATCGCCAAATGGCATGAAGGAAGAGCATACGCAATGTGAAAATTCTACTAAGACAAATCATATGGAAATTATTTTACTCTTTAGAATCATAGAACAAGTGTTTTTAAAGTGTGACATAAAGTTGTACAAGTGCTTTTGATCTCCAAGATCACCTAGAAGGTGTGAGGAGAGAGCATACACACTTTACAAGCTTTGTGCAAGCCAAGAAATGAAAACACTTAAGCTATGCAAGCTGAAATAACAAAACAAAACCCTGCATCTACTTTGTTAGTCTTAAAAAACCTTAGAAATGTTTAGCAAAATGATTTTACAGTTTGGAGAAAGATTTTCAAATTTTAATACTGAATACATGTGCACCCGAGATGAAACCAAATAACTTGAACCGACTAATACGCACCCTAACCGATGTAAACACATGGCAAGAAAAATGACAGAGGGTTATAACACCTACATGGGCCTGTCACAAATAGGTGTTCTAGGGTTTCAACATGTGCACTCTCTATTCAATGGGTACGCTTGTAGGAAAAAATTTCAAAAACACAAGATAGCAAAACACACCAACGCATCTAGAGACACGGAGATGCTCAAAATTCAACGGAGACACTGACGTTTCAATGGAGATGCGGCCAGTCAAAAATGACAGAGTTTACATAGTAAGATAGTATATGCCAACACATCGAGAGTGACAGTACGCTCACGAACCAATGGAGACGTGACCCATTCTAAAATGAGTTGTCAACTATGTAATATGCTTAGACAGTGCATGGCCAACTCAATGCTAGCACTAGGGTTTCGACAAAGATGCGCCCTATCAAGACACCTGCGCGTACCCCCAAAACCTACAAAATTCATGGATTTTGAAATTTTCAAAAATAAACAGGTTAGTTGTTAGTCAAAGAATATTATTTCTAGTTCAAACCCACAAAATATATGCAAACAAGGGTGATTTAACTAGCTTTAGAAATGGAAATAAGCAAATAACAAGTTGTTTTCTCTAAAACATCTATATGTGAACTTTAAAGAACCTAATAGACCTCCATTAATGGAGGATGGACATAAGTGTCCCACCGGGCATGCCAAATGTGTTCAAGGAAAGGTTTCAAAAGCTATGGAATGGGATAAGAACAACGAAGAAACCCAAAGCTTTGTGCGAAACCGATCAATCGACCATCGGTCAAGAAATAAATAAGGATTCTTACTTTGCATGCATTAGTTTAAAGAAATCAAGAAAACTTTATCAAATGTAATTAACCTCTATTCTTGAGCCTAATAAGGATCTAAGCAATTAGTTTATGCTTTAAGAGAATGGGATATCACCATCAATGGCTTCAGGTGAATGGTTCTTCCCATTTACTCCATGTTTATGTGGTGAAATGCAGAAGACAAAGAAAGATAGCTCAACAAGAATAAAATAAAGCTCCTAACACTAAAGCAATAACACTATAATTTATGTTAGAGGGAAGAAGTGTTCTTGAAAATGAGAGGGGGGTAGTGGGTTATTTATAGTTTTCCATTTGGGAAATGGAAGGCTTTTTGGTGCATGTGGGACTAAAAGGGAGTCAATAGGTTAATTAGCAAGTCAAAGAAAGATTTTACTAAGTTTAAAAGAGGTTGACCATGTCTTAGGGTAATTAACCTAGGTTAGACTAATTAATCTTGTTTAGAGAGAAATTAGGGTTTTGGAAGGGTTTTGAAAGGCCTAATCAATCCAATGAAATGGATTGATAGTCTAGGAAGCTAATAGAGGCGGTGAAGAAGAGGATTTTAGCCAAGAAGAGGATATAATATCCTATTTAATTGACTTATAAGAGGAATAAGACCAAAATATTTTTAAGTCAAAGGGAGTTAGATGGATCTAACCGACGATGTGTTGTCGGTTGGTGAAGAAGAGAATAGTTAGTGCAAATTAGAGATAATAGTGCTTATATCAAACTACAGTGTCTACAAATATTGTGGCATAACTCCTAATACGTGTTTGAACATATCTTCAAGGAAATATATTTCCATGTTATCATAATCCTAAAGGTGTTACCTTGATGGAAATTTTGTTACATGTGGAAATTTTGAGTAGACTTTGTGAGACAAAGCGGATAAGTTGAGTCCATTCAAAATTTAAGTGAGCTAAATAGGATTTGGACTATAAGACTCATTCATTAGTAATATTTTGGAGTGATAAATTTAATGGCTCATAAATATATCTACATGGTCATGTTTTAGATGAATGTGTTTTGTGATCATACTACTTGGATGTGAAGTGATTGTCCATCAAAAAGTGTGAAGGTGTCTTGAATGGTAGGATAACTTGAAAGGTGTAGAACCCCATGGAAATGACTAATAGACCTACAAAATTTGAGAATGGTTTGTAAAGTGAATAACTCTACTAGTGACTTTTAAAGTTACATACATTGTTCTAATGGGAAAGAGAGGAATTTTTCAACTTTGAATGAAGGAATCTAGCTTGGTTGCCTCAAATTTCTGGTAAGAATTTCATTATCACATTTCCATTTCAGACACTTATAGAAATATTTAAGCTTTGAATGAGTTTCAACTAATTATTATAGCAAGAAAGGCCTTCTCGAATCCTCGCACAAGAAAAAAGCTAATTTTTGAGGAAGAAGGGTGTTTTATAATCTCTAGAAATGGAAGATCAATCTAATTTTTAATATATAGCATTGTAAGCAAGTCTACAAGGTGTTTAAGAAAACAAATCTGATTTTCATTGGTAAAATGTCAAGTTATCTATGATAGTTGCTTGAGGGCAGTTAGTCACAGTTGGAAAGCTAGTTTTAGAGGTCATTTTACAAAGAGACTTATCATTAGACCTTGAGCCATGCATTGGAACTTATAGGAAAGGGAAAAGAGCATATTGGATTCCTTTAAAGATTTTGTTTTTCATGGAAACCATCTACAATAAGAATTATACATAACACTCTATGGATACGGACCTAGTTAGAGCTTTTGAGCTAAAGGAATAAAAGAGTGATGCAAAGAAGAAGTTTGGAGAATGGGAGTCTAAGTTTTTTCATGCATATTAGGCATGTTAGAGAAGAAATAATGGATTGTTCTATACCTTCTGAGTATTTCTAATGTTCTGCATCCATTCATGGTGAAAGATCACATGATCTTAAGAGGTTAGAGGAAATAAAATTAGGAGATTAATATTAACACATGTCAAGGCTATGGAGAACCTAAAAACTTTACATATGAGTCCTAAAATAGTGAGTTGTGTGTGTCCCTTTGGGGAGAATGAAAATAATTTTGGTTGAAGAAAGGTATGCATATGAAATCAATAACTATTTATAAGAGAACGAGAGATTAAATTCATTTCTTGGAACAAGAAGATAGAGTTGGAGGGTGCAACCTTAGGGGGAGGTATAAAGAAAAGATTCATAAGGAATATGATGGGCTAGAGCATGGTATAATTGAGCATGTGGTGTTCTAATAGAAGGTGTTTTAGTTGAGTTCAAGCCATATGAGGTATGTTTCTATTTTTTTCCCTAAAGAAATGCAAGTTATATATATTCTCATTCAAATGATACTACAAGGATGAAAGAAGTTTTAGGACTATGCTTAAGTGTTTATCGGTGTTATCTAGGGATGAAGTAGTCAATAAGAAATCAATATCAAGCTCATTCTGTGTCTTGATATTTTTACTAAGCCAAGAAATAAGGTTGAGTATATTAAGCTTGGATCTCAAACATAATTTTGACATAACTATGAGGATCTTAGTTCGGTACATGATTGCTAAAGTGGTCTCTTGAAAGTAAAAAAAAAAGAAGAGTGTGGAGGTAACAAGTCACAACTTGTATGATTGAAAGGCGGCTAATGGTAGAATGAGGGTTCCTTCATGATTAATAACATGGTTAAGTGGTGAGATATGGAAATTTCCTATAAAGGAATATTGCTTGTGTTCGGGGGATTGGTTTAAGAAATCAAATGTTACTCAAGGTGGCATAAGAGCTCGGAAGAGAGTAACATATTTCGAGGAGTCTTAATGTATGGGCATACTTTATTTTGTTTATCCTTCAAGATATTCATTTTTTTGTTTTTTTGAACCTTTTTCATAGATGTCAAACGGGGAGAGAGTGTGCTTTGGAAACTTGATTTCATGGTCTGAAAAATGTCAACATATCGGAGCTTTTCCATCAAAGGCTCAACGTGTTGTCATCATACCAAAGGGAGAGATTGTTCCACCCTATTACATTGGTGGTTTTTCTCATTAATGTCACATGGCATTGATGGCAAAGGAATACTTAAAGAGCATTTAAGTCGGGGGTATTTAGTGGTGCTTAGTAGTTCATGTTGGTTTAAAACATGTTTCAAATTGGTTTTCAAGTTGCGAAAGATCAGAGTGAAAGATGGTTAGTCTCTAAAGGAAAATTGGGTAAGTGCACGAAGTTGGTGGACAATTCCGTGGACATAAAAACCCAAAATAAAGGTACCGTGATCATGGTTCTTGAATTCTAGGTTCGGTAATTACCGAACCTAAAAACACGATCACGGAACTCTGAGACAAAATTTAACAGTCCCGTGACTCGTTATTTTCCTCATTTTTCATTTCGAACCGCGACTTTTCATAAACGTTTTTCACTCGTGCTTTCAATACTATCTCAAAATTGCTCATCAGACTTCTAGATAGTGATAGATTCAACCATGCCTTCAAGATGAGGAGGTAAGTCCCCGATTGTAATCATTTTTTTGCATTTTAGGTTTTTTTTACATTTTCATGGGTTTTTTGAAATGTTTGTTTATGTATACAATTTTCTTGTTTTATCAGTTGGTCGGCAAGCTTGAAATCGTGCAAACCGTCAAAACATTCCTCAAAACCCTCTCGAACATTCCTCAAAACCCTCCTCCAAACATAGATCCACCTCCTATGGCTCCTTCTGTCCCCACTGAGCTAGCAGGAACGCAAGATAATATCATTGGAAGAATCCAAGAAAATAAAATTGTCATTGAGAACCTAATTCAAACTATAAGACAAAATCATGCTACAAATCCATCCCACATGACTTTAGCCAATACATTGCAAACATTGATTGGCGAAGTTGAGTCTGCAACCAACCAAATACATAGATGGAACACCTTTAGAAGTGACTGTAGGCGGTGGTATGTGGATAAACTATCCCATGCGTCAAAAAGACAAAAAAAAATGGAAAAGACCTCATTTGTGCATTATTTACCAACCCTAGAACCAATGCCCCACTGTAATTACTTGCAAACGGTTCCCAATCCATTAGTGCCATGATGATAGAATCAAAAACATTTTTTGGGACCGATGGTGGATGGTTTTTGATTATCCACCATGCAACAACAATGAGGTTCCTCTTTATTTTTTGAAGAAATTATATTGTGAGTTCATGCTCAATGAGGTCCCGAATTATTTTGACTTTTCCGACTTTTTGGTCGAGGAGGTGGCTTTGCATGCAGTAGACTAGTGCACGCTTAGGTTAGCCTAGGATCCCCATGCCCCAAAACCCCACCGCCTTCGGCTTATCCTCCTACAATGAAGGAGGTTGTGGAGATTGATACATTGCATGCATTGAGGGAGCTCACTGACACTCTCACCCAGCATAGCACCCAGATTGCATCTGGTGATGTTGGTGGAGGCACCAGTTCTAGTGCACCACACCACTGTGGATCATGTGGTGCCGTATGCACTACAGGCGAGACATCATTTGCTGGTTCACAGGATTTCTTTTCTATAGATGAGATGTTGGGAATGTTTTTTGAACCGAGCCACTGATATTGGTCTTTCACAGGTAAATTTTAAATAAATTTAAATAATATATATGTACAATAGTTTAATTCACATGTTTGAGATATATATATATATATATATATATATATATATATATATTTGATTGTATGTCATGTACATACATGTAAAAAACTAATTTTTTATTTTATTTTAAATAGCAAGAGCCGGTGAAGGAAACATCCAAAGGTCGACATGCTACATGCTAATACATGGTCGGGCGTGTTTCAAACGTAAGTTTCAAGTTGTACAAACTTACATTTTTAATAAATCATTTAATTGCACTAGATTATTATTATAATTTGTTTCACGTGTATGTTGTACATGTATTAATATTTTTCTCTTTTATACACAGGAGCTCACAGCGGGTCATCATCTGCTCGTGGAATCGAGGCTACTGCACGCCTCACATGAGTTTTACGCAGTTAGTTACAAATATCTTTACACTTTGTTTCTAATTCTTGGACCTCTGTATGCTTTGACCTTTGTACATGAGTTTCACTTTCTTATACTCAACCTATATATTATTTCTAGTAGGAAATGCCAATTCATTTGATATAACTAGCCATGTATGTAATCATATATTGGTTTTACATGTCTCGTAGTACCACCACACAAATAACTCCTAAAAAGTCAAGTAACTCCTATCTAAACAAAGAACATATAAGCAAGATGAGTCACGATATATCTACACAAATATTCTAAGAAATAAATAATTACAAGGAAAATCTATACCTACATTCTAAAACACCCTAAGTGTAGCTTAGGTTGGTAAAAATGAGGGTCCTTGAAATAAGACCATATGAGCTACCCAAATTACAATGAAACTCTCAAAAGTAGAGAACATGAGAAAACCAATGGGAAAAACTCCTTTAATTTAGAGAAAAGAAGAAAGGATGGATAAAATGCTCCTTAGAAGATGATGTTGATAAAGACCACACCCTTAAAATAGATCATAAGTGAATAATATTTACGTTTAAATGAATGGTTTGAGTCAAGATGTTTATGAATATAATCCAATGTCTAGCAATATATGAGATAAATGACCTATCCATGGATCAACTCCTAATGAAATTATGTGAATCTATATGTGTTTGGTCCGTGATGTTAGATAAAAGTCCTTCAAATTTGAATGATGCTCTAATTGTCATAAAGATGACTATGGGTTACCTTGATTAAATACAAAAATTTGTCAAAATCTTATGAAGATAGATGGCCTTCGTGCTAACATTTATAGATCCTATGTATTTAGCCTAAATAGAAGATAAAATAATAACATTTTTATTCTTTCTTGACTAACTAAATATTGATTTGTACATGTTTTTGTATAGCTCTTAAGTAGATTTTAATATTGATTTGTACATGTTTTTGTATAGCTTATGACTCGCTAGAGAGATTCTCCTCCATATATGGTCAGATCTGTGGAGGCTGCTGTAGATCTTTGCCATAGCATCTCAGTAGATCCACTAAGATAAGGTACACAATTTTTAAATTTGTTAAATTTTGGAGGTTCATTATTTCTTATTAAACTTAAATCTACAATATCAAATTTTGTAGGTATATATGTGAAATATTTAATTTGAAAATTAATTATTTATATGTACATTTTTACCCCCGTGATTCTATTGTTGTCCCCTGCGACACGTCAACAACAAATTGATAGGATCATGACATTGGACATTTCACATGCATTTTAACTAAATTGTACAAGTTTCTAAATTTTAAATGTATTTTAAAATTTTGGGTGTTAAAAACTTGTTGTTTATGAATGTGCAGTTAGGTTGCAGGCATGCTTAGAGACACTATAGGACCACACGGATGAAATCTGTATAGCATATCCCTCCACTACATCCCTAGGTCGTGGACGTGCTACTTCTAGTAGGATGAAGAGAGGGAAGATGTTTCATGAGTTAGATTTATAGTCCACCTTTATGACACATATGTGGTCATGAGTAGATTCATCAAACCCATTGTATATATATATAGCCTTTTGGACCGCATGTGGTCCCATATGTACATTATGACACGTGCTTAGTTCGAGATGTATACATACATTATGAACTTGTGTACATATATATTTTCGAGACGTGCACGTTATTCTCACACTTTGTTTGATTCTTATATATATATATATATATATATATATTTCATGTGTGTTGGTTAAATCATATTTATTTTGGTTATTTTGGTATTATTGCTAACTCGAGAAAGTGGGTTTTGATCTCTGTATGGGGTGGATTTAGTGTATTACTTCTAGTCATATATTTTCTAGTATCTTTCTATTATTATTTGTGGTATATTTCACCATGGGCATTTTGAATTTTTATTTTTCAAACTAAAACAATATTGTTAGCTCTATTGCCAACTTAAGTATTAGTAACTAAAGCTTATTTCAGTTATGGTTCACATCCCTCCATCTTTTAACAACTCCCAAAATAATAATTCCATAACCTATGGATTTAATGGAATTCATCAATATCATATTTTTGTATTTGGAAAAGTGTGCTTAAAACTACAATATTTGATCGTATCTTGATAATATTATAGGTATACCAAAAATTGGGTCCTGCATTGTTTGTAACTTTTGTGTGTACATATGAGTTAATCCTTGAAGTAACTATATTGATTTTCCAATCTGTTCTTTTCACAACTCATAATAATCCTGAAATATTGTTAAATCTGAATGATATGTGGAGTGTATCTTTATATTATTTTTATTTACATCATAAGCTTGTATGAATGTGCAAAGTTAGATGTGCATTCACCTGAAACATGTCATTATAGTTGCATCTTCTTCTTCCATATGAAACTAATACCATGAAACTACATTCTTTCAATTGCTAAAAGGATTTGAGATAAGCTTGATACGAGTGAAGAAGAGAGACAAAGAGATAGATGAAAATGATGGGTGATATGAAGTAAAGAGTGACCATGGTTACAAAATGCCACATTGGATGGAGAAGTTAGTATCGAGAGATAAGATGCTAGAATAAAGCAATTACAAGAAAGGATAAGAGAACAAGAACATATGTGAAAAATAGAAAAGATGATGGAAACAAGGAAGAAATAGAGAATATAATTTTGAAGGTTATTAGGCCTCATGAATCATACTTGATATATATGGTGAAGAAGAAGAAGAACTAGCAAGTGGATGTGATTCAAAGGTCGATAGAGCTTTGATGAGGTACAAGAAGAGAGAGAGAGAGAGAGAGAGAGAGAGAGAGAAAAAGGAAAGAAGAAAGGAGGAAGAGAAGATAATTATGGTTTCACAGAGGTCGAGAGAGAGTCCTAATCAAAGAGAGTTGGGAAAAGAAAACCATAGAAAAATTTACTACCCATAATATTATAAAAAAACCAAGTGTTAAGGAGAAGGCAGAAAACAATATTCATGAGCCTGGATGTATATCATCCTACCAAGGACAAGATGACAACAAGAGATAACATAACAACCAAGTCATTGTAATTTAATATAAATAAATAAGGAAACGCTTTATTTCACAAACGGTGGGTCGTGGCACCAACCGACTGTGTTTCCGGGCATGTCAGGTGGCCAGGTGAACGCTAGAGGAGGCAGTGTTTCGGTGTGCAAAAGGGTCGTTGCTTCCGGGCTACTTCATTCAGGCATAGTCCCTTAAGAGCCCTGAGACCAAAATATCGTTCAACTTTGATGGGTGACTATTCAGACTCCATGGCACCTAGAGAGGCCTTGTCTGATCCAGACACCTTGGTGTACGGACCCTCTACAATAGCCTCTCTCATTTTTTCCTTCTCATTTCGGTGCTCTCGCTGTCCTATTGTTTGCAAACGCATGAAATAGTGTAGTTGGAGCCAGTATAAGGTTGTCAAATGCTATATTTTGCAAACGGTGGGTCATGGCACCAAACCGACTACACCGACACATCTGGGTGGCTAGGTGAACGCTAGAGGAGGTGTTTTTTCGGTGCGCGAAAGGGTCATTGCTTCCGGCTACTTCGTTCGGGCATAGTCCCTTAAGAGCCTTGAGACTAAAATATCGTTCAACTTTGACGGTGACTACTCGGACTCTGTGGCACCTAGAGAGGCCTCGTCTAATCTAGAACCTCGGCATACAAACCCTCTACAATAGCCTCTCTCATTTTTTTCCTTCTCATTTCGGTGCTCTTGCTGTCCTACTATTTACAAACGTACGAAATAGTGCAGTTGGAGCCAGTGTAAGGTTGTCAAATGCTATATTTTGCAAACGGTGGGTCGTGGCACCGAACCGACTACACCGAACATGTCTCGGTGGCCAGTGAATGCTAGAGAGGTGGTTTTTGGTGTGCGAAAGGGTTGTCTGCTTGGCTACTTCGTTCGGGCATAGTCCCTTAAGAGCCCTAAGACCAAAACATCGTTCAACTTCGACATGTGACTACGTGGACTCTATGGCACCTAGAGAGGCCTTGTCTAATCCAAACCTTAACGCATACAAACCCTCTACAATAGCCTCTCTCATTTTTTTCCTTCTCATTTCAGTGCTCTCGTTGTCCTATTTGCAAACGCGCGAAATAGTGCAGTTGGAGCCAGTGTAAGGTTGTCAAACGCTATATTTTGTAAATGGTGGGTCATGGCACCAAACTGACTATGCCGCATGTCCGGGTGGCCAGGTGAATGCTAGAGGAGGTAGTGTTTTGGTGTGCGAAAGGGTCGTTGCTTCCGGGCTACTTCATTCGGGCGTAGTCCCTTAAGAGCCCTTAGACCAAAATATCATTCAACTTTGACGGGTGACTACTCGGACTCTGTGGCACCTAGAGAGGCCTCGTCTGATCTAGCACCTTGGCATACGGACCCTCTACAATAGCCTCTCTCATTTTTTTCCTTCTCATTTCGGTGCTCTCGCTATCCTATTGTTTGTAAACGCATGAAATAGTGCAAATGGAGCCGTGTGTAAGGTCACAAATGCTATATTTTGCAAATGGTGGGTCGTGGCACTGAACCGATCATGCAAGCACGTCCAATAGCTAGGTGAATGCTAGAGGAGGTGGTGTTTCGGTGCGCGAAAGGGTCATTGCTTCCGAGCTACTTCGTTCAGGCTTAGTCCCTTAAGAGCCCTGAGACTAAAATATCGCTCAACTTCGACGGTGACTACTCTGACTCGTGGCACCTAGAGGAGTCATTTTCAAAATTTACAACTTTTTTCAAATTTACGACATTTTCAAAATTTACAATATTTTCAAAATTTACAATTTTTTCAAACAATGTTCAAGCTTCTCTTAGCTTCGAGAATTTAAAATTCTCTACTAACAATGCCAACCACGTGAAGGTGGAAGCTTTTCTGGCACCACTAACCTAAACATAAAATTGTTAGTCAAAGAAATTTAAGTTTCAAATCAAAACCATATACTATCTATATACATGACACACAAAATACACAAATTTAAAATAAAATATATTCAAACTTAAATCTAGATCTTTAAACTAAAAAAATTATATATATATATATAAATTGAAACTTGAAATTAAATATATACCAGACATGAGCATTGTAAATTCATTCCAATGAACCATCAGGATCGGATCTACTCTGAATAGCAGACAAGATTGCTTCATGATCTAACTCTCGAACCTTCCAAAGAATCTTGTTATTAGGTCTTCCTCAATATCTATACAACTGAATATTTGTCGCTAGAACTAGATGTGAATATAAGAGTATTTTCCTGTGTGTCTCAAAGTCTTCAAACACCCAAACAGAGGAGTTTTTTAATGGATACCGTCGAAGCCAAGTTCCAGTAACTACCACTGACCCTGTAGGATACTCAATCTCTTCACCATCTATAATAGGAGAAGTCAACTTCTTTCTTTCCTCGATGCAACGACATAAGAAATAGTCTGTTCCTTCTTCATTGTCTTCTGTCGTAATTACTGCAAACACATGTCCTACAAAAAAATAACCAAGGTTGAACAACTCAAATTTAAATTACATATTAAAATTTCAATGGACATAACTCAATACAAAAATTAAATAAATAACCATAAATACCTTGTCGCACCAAAATCAAAATTTCATCAAAGTCCTTGGATGTTGTAACTTCATCTGCAGAAACAAGTTGTAATGCTTGTGGAGGTTGATAACTAGGAAGCGGAGTTAGAGGCCTACAAATCCATCCTTCCACCCATTCTTGTGAATCACACTCAACAGTGACAAATTTGATACAAGATGCATAAAAACATGTCAACTTTCTTGTCCATACGGCCCACGAAGTAGCGTCTGAGCTACAAAATGAGTGCATATCACTAGACCCAGTGAGTGTCATACAATCCTCGTAGTTAGCAATATGTTTTTCCTCTATCAACCAAAAATATCTACAAACTGTGGAATTTTCTTGAGAACCTCGGGCCATGTTGTCAGTACACCATTCCACTATGCTCTTTGTATCTTTTAATTTAGCACCATATTTGTACTTCAACTCTTCTCTTGCAAGAGCTCTTTTCACACATGCCCCTGCACCGTCATGCTCTCCTTTTCCATGTCCAACCTCAGTGAAACTCCAAATATGTTGCACACCCATCTTGACATGCATTCTTCTCATCCAATAAAACATTCATGCATTCTTAAACTGAGACGTGTAATTATCTGACCATATATAATGTTGTTTGAAGTGGATGTCCCTATCAGACAAGTTTCCATAAAATAACTGAAACACTCCTTGCACAAATTCAAGTAGAATGAGTATGATCATCACCGATATAAAAGTGGTACTCTCTTAAAAATATTTGATCATTCTCTCAGATCGTTGAGAATGTATAAATGCTATATGCACAAAAATGGCAACTTGTACTGAGTTGTAATATTGCGATTGAACCTCCATTTGTGGTTGCGCAATGTGTAATTCTCTCAGCAAAATTGACCACTAAAACAATAGTACCAATAGGAAATGTGTCTTTGCATAACTTGAATTGTTCATCCAACCATCGAGCTCTATGTGTATGTCTCGCATACTCATAAACAATTTCATCCTTAAATTTTCTCATAAATTGAAAAATGGGCATTTGTTCTCAGAACTAGCTCACACGTTTCGACTCTTTTCCATCTTTCAACCGGTATGCAACTGATTTATATTTATCAAATTCAACTAAATTATGTCTATTACACCTTCAATTTGCTCATGGATGTAACTTTCCAATTTAGGTAATCCGCCGCATGTACTACAACTTCCATCTAAACAATCCCGACTATAAAAAAATTGTCCAACTTCTTTTCACAAAATATAGTAGGAATGAAATCCTAGAAGATATTGGTGGAACTTGAACACCACATTCGATAACATAGTTTTAGAATGAAAATAGAAGAATACGTAAAAATTAGCATAATGCATCGCAAATTCAACATGTTTCCTACAACAACAAGTGGTGCGAGCATGGTTGATTTTCACATAGAATGGTTTCAACATTTCAAAAAAACGTTGACTAATTTTAATTTCCAGATTCTCTTGTTCAAACTTACAAAAAAATTGAGTTTGAGTCATATCTAAGAAATGCTTTGGATGTGGTTCACGATTAGTAGATCCAACTCTCCGTTTTATAACATCTCTTGTATTAGGTGAAACTCTAGTGTTATCATGCCAAAATTTAATAACAACTTCTCTTATAGCATCAGAATTATTTTTGTCCTTACACGGTGCTCTAGCAGAAAATGCCCAAAAATGACATTATTGAGTGATTAAAGGATATTACGTCTTTCAATTGCTTTCATTAGAGTTTTTCGATTAACTTGCAACATTCGACTTGTTTGTGTAATCAAACGTTGTTTTTTTATTGATTCACTTACAACACTAGTAGCAAGTACACGACGCACAATATTACTATCCCTAGTGCATCTCTTGACACCAACAAAGGTGATATGCATCATGAAGGTTTTCAACAATTGTAGAGGTTTGACCACGTATGTTAGATGTCACAATCTTAAGGTGTTTAATGTAGGTCTCATTTTAATCAATTTCATCAAACTAACTAACAACCGACATCTTTGGGAATCATTTAAAATTTCAAAATGATTATCCCAAATTTCAAAGTGGCTTTTCTTCCGATTTGTTGTTCGTAAAGTTTTCGTCGACATTGGTTTCAAAATGTTTTCATCAATTTCAATAAAAAAATTAGGTTTCTTATGTAAAATCCTAGGAGGTGTTTTTGTTAAATTTTGCTTGTCTACAGTTTCAATATGAATTTCCTTATTCACATTTTCATTGTCTCCTTCAATTTCAACATCTTCTACATCATGAGAATTTAATTCTTCTTCAACATTGATGAAAAAAACTTCTTCATCACGAGTATTTAATTCAACTTCAACATCGACAAGTAAAACATTACCTAGTTCTTCATTGCTTACAATAGTTGGGATCAAGATGAACCTCTTCTAGATTCACAAAGTTTCGCATTCGCTCAACATTTTCAATTTTGTTGGCCTCTAATTCGCTTGGTATTTTTTTACTTAATGACTTCCTTTTTGACTTCGTTTTTTGTCTCCCATGATGTTTTGCTTCCGGTGATAAGAAAACGTGCCTAGAAAAAAGATAGAATTTCACAATAATTGCATTTGCGGTAAGGTCGAGAGTAAAAATCACATGGTAATTCGTACATTGGGATGTGTGTAAATATGATTTATGAATTATGAATCGCGCGCGCGCTTTATAAACCGTGAGCACGCTTTATAAATCACGCTTGGTATTGTTAAAAACCGCGATCACGAATCTATCTCGCCGAACCTAAGCCTCGGAAAATCTTTGTTTTTCCCAACCAAAGCTATGGAAGGTCATTATGAAGTGCAAAAGGTCAAAAACCTCAAATCTGCTCTTCCAAAGACTTGAACCATGCTAAAAACTGAAAACATTTCACAAAAATGGTGCCATCACGTAGGGTAGACTCTTAGCTTTGAGAAATATTGTTTTTAAAGTGAATAGAATAAGATAAATATCATTTTATAATTTCTTACTAACAATAGGTCTTTAAGACATTTTTTCCCGTGAATGTTCATGTATACGTTTAAGATCAGTAACTTTTGTTTCGCTTATCAAAATGTGATAAAACTTATACCATCCCAAGCGTGGACAAATTCTATACACGTTAAAAAAAAAAAAATTGATTTCGATATTTTTTGATATAGTTATGGTGGGAAAACGGAAAGCGCTCCATTTTCTAAATATTTTCAGACCACTTTCACGGAAAAAATCATTAAAAAAATATATTGCTAAAAAAATACAAAATAAAATCCATCCCAAGATAGACAACTACATCTAACATTTCACCAAAGGAAAAAAAAACAAGATTTGGTCATCCAAAATGCGGGCAAACTGGACTACAATCTTATAAGTTTTTTCAAAAAAAAAAAAAAAAGTCATATAATTTTAAGTGTTTAATATAGCTAAACTTTTCCATTTTTTACTAAAATTAGTATTTTAGAAACTATATTCCGAATGCTACGATTCATATTTATATAAATTTTTCTAATTTAGAGTGCGTGTATAGCTAATAATCCCTACAAGTTGAGATTTCGCTGTTTTTTGCAATATGACGTCCACGGATGACCCTATATTTGTCCATCAACTTCCTGCACTTACCCAATTATCGACTGGATTTTTGGTTTCATTTGTTCTAGAGGTCATTTGTAATTTCGCAAGCATGAGAAAGAGGTCTCATAGGGTGTATCAAGTCATCGGGTGAAAGGTGCATTGAAACTAACCCATTTAGGCCTACTTCGATGCCCGATGAGGTGTAATAAGTTGGTGCAAGTCATGAAATGTTCATAGGAGTATCGGAGAAAATTTTGAATAGTGTTTATAAGGTGTGTTTGAAAAAATAAGGCTCAATTTAGCCCTAGGAGTCAAATTTCAAAATTACACAAAAGTTGGCCTTGATAAATAACGGCTTAAAGAAGAGGTAAATGAGATGGAATAGGATAGTTCAAGTATATCATGGAAAATGGGATTATGGAACATGTATTAGGGTGAGTTTTTATGCTCCAGGAAAAAATCATCATATTTTGAGAAGGTATGTGGAAGTTATGTTAGTTTTTCTAAAACAAGATTTTTGAAATTGAATAAAAATCAGCCTAACTTCTTAATGCTCAAGAAAAATATAGTGCATCGTTCAGATAAATTATAGAAGGAATTTTTGTATAGGTCTCTAGGTTTGAGATAGTGCTAAATTTTAGGACATTTAGACAAGTATCAAGAAATTTATGCTAGATTTTCTAGCCATGTTTCTTTCACTCTCGAGCTCCTTCTGAGTAAGTAAGGGAAAATTTTGTGTGGTTGTCCTTACTTCACTTGGATGATATTATTTGAAGTTTTCCATGTTCTATTAATGATGTCTCCTTTCTCCTAGTATTGTCAATGTCTTCAAGCTGGTCAAAATTTGTACATGGTGTCTCAAGGCATGAAAGGCATGTGTTTACTAGTGTGTTGTGACTGGATTAAACCTTGAAAGTGTCTTTGAATCAGAAGTTGAGAGTACAAAAATATTTTTCTCTCTTTTCTATTCTATTGCAAGTGATAACTAGCCATGTGAGTGCTATAAATGCAATATGAATAAAAATCTCGTTCTTATCCATGTCTTGCCTACTATGCCAAACTCAAGGAATGCCCTCTTTATGTAGCAAGAAGTTGTCTCACCTCTTATTCATACATCGATAGAGCTTTGAGAGGTATAATCTGATCTATTTTGTTCTTGAAATGGTCTCAATATTTTGGTGTTGAGTAGAAGACTAAAATGAAGGTTGTAAGAATGTTAGAGACATAGTGATAACATACTTCACCGTACTTGTGCACAATTGTCCAATGTTGGTGAGCTTATGACATGGAGAGAACCTATCAACATTGGTGTAGAATGTACAATCCTTCGATTAGGTCATTGGTGTTAGGAAAAAGGGTATATGAGTTTGAATGCAACTTCTACTTGCTAGACAACACACTACCACCGATGTGCATTAATAAAATGAGCAATTGGGAACTATTGAGAGAAGCTCAAGCTTAATTAATGATTAGAGAAGACATAACATACCTCCAATTGTCTACAAAAATTTGAATTTTCAAATCTCATTAATAAATAAGTGAGAAACTGACTTTTAATTGTTCTCGGTATTTACAAAGTGGAAGAAACCTGTTCCTAGTGTTTGAAATATTCTTTTCTCGAATCTCAATCTTTTACAAATAAAAATCATGAAAACTTGTCAATATCTCTGTTCATGACATATGAACACATTTCAAAATAATGGATTGATTTCATCAAGGATTTGAGGAGAATTTAATGATAGATTGTTCAAGAGCTTGTCCTTTTGGTTTGTGCATATATAAAGTGCAAGATTGGTGTAATTTTCTTCATTTTGATCATCTCAACCACTTTCTCTAAACTCAAGAGACATGTCAACGTTTGAAAAGAAATTGTCTATGATTGTTTGAGTCCAAAGTGTAAATGTTTTTGACATTGATGAATTTTTAACACAATTTTCTTGCTTCTCAATCTCAGGTGAGATTGTATGAGTGGGTTATACCTTAAATTGAGTTCTTCAAAGTATGTGTTGGTTCTAGTGAAGGAGTATTTGGAATGTATTTGACAGCTTATGATTTTCTAAATCATCTTAATTACATAACAAGTGGTATAGGTGGTGTTTGAACTTCTAGTGAAGTTTAAGAGACATTTCTCCTCATTCAAAGCCCATGCAAAAGCCAAAGAGCTTGAGATCGGTTACAAAAACAAGTAATAAGCTTTTTGAAGAAGTCAAAGAGTTTAATAAAAAGTTAAAACTTGTATTTTTTCATTGGAATGTGAGATAAAATAAGAAGTGATGTTTCAAGAAAAAACCCTCAAGAATCAAGTTTAAAGGTTGGACTTTTAGATTGCTTGAATGGGTATTGAATTGAGATGTGGGTGAATTGGTATATATGTTTTTATGTAAAATGATTATAGGAATGATGAAAACAAATTACTTGAGATCTTAGATATATGTAACAAAATGAGGTGTGTGTACCTGTTGAAAATGCATGAACTAAGAATCTATAAGGTGAAGAGAAGGTAGTTTTGAAAGTATAAAATATTGAGATACTTGAAAGAACATGATGAGGAATGCTTAATGATCTTGATATTAATTCTAGTGCTCAAAGAATGTAGAAACATGAATGAAAATTTCTGTTGGAGTAATTATGAATAACTATACATTAGAAGATGCAGGTTATGATCAAAATTAGATTGATAATAGGAATACTGGAATCACAAGACTAAATCGTACATAGGGAGAGTTTAAGATGTGCTAAAGTGCTTGACAGAGAGATCTCAAGAATGAACTCATTTGATTGAGAGACATAGTTCGGAATATTGAGTTAATAAATAAAGAATGGAAATAGTGAAAAGCACTTTGTAGGTTTCTGATTAGAATAGAACATTAAGCTCGAAATCCTTGAAATAGAACAAGTGTAAGAATTCTCAAGAATGTTGAATGAAGTGAGTAAGTGAGAAATGTTTATGAGGTTGATTAAGTGGTGTAAAATTCCACTAGAGTGAGATAGAAGTATGGTAATGGAATGAACCTTGATATTGTGTATTAAAACCAATAGATAATTAATCGATCTTAAGAGATATCCATGGTGTTTAGAAGTAAAACAAAAGGCTTGAAGGTGTAAGTTGAAGAAAAAACAATACTTTGAGCTGTTAAGCCAAGAACATTGAGGGATATTGTTTTAGCAAGAGAACATGTGGCGAGATATATGGATGTTTGATGATATTTCAGTGAAATGAGAAAGAAATTTTTCCAATTTAGGATCAAAATTAGGTGTTTTTGCATCAAATTGGCTGAGTGATCATATTTTTTGTTCATAATTGAGTAGTAGCTCCTTATAATCGGGAGTTGTTGCCTCCTTGCAAGTTGTAACTTGCAGAAGGTTAGTAGTTGTTAGATGAATCACTTTGTGGGAGTTGTAGCTTCCAACATCAAGTAGTTTCTTTATTGCACTTTTGGGGTTGTAGCCTCAAAAATTTGAGTTGTAGCTCAAATTGAAATCAATGTAACACATAGGAATTTTTTTCCAAAGCTAGTTGTTTGATTTTTATGGGTTTTTTCCCTTCCGGGTTTCCCACCTAAACTACATGTATTTTCACTCTTTCATTGCTTTTACATGATTTCATATGATGTTCTTAATTTTCTTATGGAGTAGAAATATATTTAAACTTTTATAAGACATTGATTCACCCCTCTCTTAGTTTCCAAATTTCCATAAAAATATTCAATTCCTTTATATTACTCACCAATTAAGTTTCGATTCTACCTCATCCTCTTCCTCATCTAATTTTACAGCTACCTCTTCATCCAACATGAAATATTCCTCTTTAGATTATACCTGAATATGAATATGACTTCATTCTCAAATTTATTCTCACAATCATCAGCATCATTAGGAACATTTTTATCACTTACCTTATATGTTTTCATAATGTTATAATTCTTCTTGACTTGGTCTCGACTCATGACCTTTCTCAAATCTCATTATCTTGTCTATAATCCTCTCATGCTCAACCTCTAAGGATCCTAGGTTGATATTCAACTACTTAAATTCAACTTCCTTTAATATGAAACTTGTCTTTACAACATCTAATTGATTCTTGAGATTCTTGGTGTTATCTTCATTTTTCTTGGGTTTTTGGTCATGTCATACTTCAAGGTAAATATCTTCTCCTCGATAAATTTTACCACGTACCTTAACTCTTAACACTCTTTCCTCTAATGATTAGCCATCTTTTCATTCAATGATCTCCTTAAAGTTGTTAAGATTCATGCATAGGACTAAGATCTTCTACCAGCTTGTTGAAATTATAGTAAATGACATGGGGGCGAATCAACATCTTAAAAAATCACATATGAGCCATACTAACCTTTTACTTAACCTGGGTGAACCATTTATTAAACCATAATTATATAAGTAATTTCAAACCATTAAAGCAACATAGAAACCATCCACATGAGCATGAACTAGTAGATAACACACATGAACACAACATATATATGGGAAACCTCGAGGGGAAGAAACCCACTCATATTTGCATTAATAAACAAAATTAAAATTTAGTGAAGCACCAACTCCACAAAGAGCACTAAGCCATAAGTTATGAATCACCAACTTGACTTTAACAAGCCCCCACTTAAGGAAGAACTAATTCCATAATATTTAGTAAAGCACCAAATTCAAACATAAAGCACCAACCATTAGGTTTTATAAAGGACCAACTTACAAGGAAGAACCAACTCCTTGGTTTTAGTAATGCACCAACTCCCTAAGTGACTCGGCACCAAATTAGCCACTTCAAAACGTTTGTCAACTTCACATTTTTGTTTCTTAACTGTTGATGACACTTTCTTAGCTCTTATTATCTTGATCACTTCTTAAACATCCATCGTATGCTTCATTTTTCTCTTCTCTATCTTCTGCTCTCTTATTCTATGTTTTCTCTTTATATCTTATGTATCATTCACATTATTATGATCTCAACCCTCTTACACATATTCTGATGTTCAATCATCAAATGGAATCCATGCCCTTTTGCACTACCTTTGAACACCCTTAAAAATACTTAGTTTTCTTACTTGTAATTCCTCCTTCTTCACCTTCTCATACGCATGGATAACCTTTCTTTTATAAGTTAATCATCTTAAATTTTTTAATATAAATTCCTTATTCGTGGTATTTAGGAACTCATACACCTCTCTTTATCCCTTATATCTCACTCATAACCTCATACAACTCTCATAGGCATAAAATACATTTACATACATGTGTGTGTGTGTGTGTGTGTGTGTGTGTGTGTGTGTGTGAATACATAAACCAACACTATGTCAATCATACGTCATCTAGGTTGGCCATGAAAAGACTTGAAATATTCTAAAAGCATGTACAAATTACGTCATATCCTTCATTATGTTATTTTTTACACAATTTTTCTCATACTCCTTCAATAGTTCTTAATAAGGTCTAATACATTAGGTCTACTACACAATAAAGAAAGAATGGATTTCTTAATCTAACATATACATCTCCAAATATCTAAAACCTTTCAAAACATTTTATAACACCTCTTAATACCTTTTCCATGCATGGAATACTGTGATGCCTACTTCAACTACCACTTGAGACCAAGAAACAAATTAGGAAAATTATGGAATAAATTTTTTTTTATAGGAAGAGTCTACAACCAAGTTACAAGACACTAGTTTGAAACTAAATAGGTTCCAGAATAAATTCTAATTAACCAAACACAATATTTCTATTTTTATCTTATAACAAGTTTACTAGGTTCCAATTTGGAGGTTACAAGTTTTATTAAGGTTCAGGGAGAAATTTATCGCCAGGCCTGCTCTCTATCAAGCCTTGAACTTCAAATGGATTCTCACACACTTAGAATTATCAAAAATTTCCTAAACTAGGCTCATTGGATAGGAAATTTCCTCACCTTTCCAACCATATAAAGAAGTCCTCCTAACTCCTTGTAAAACTCAAGTTATGGCCGGGCGGAGTTTTAGGGGAAAATTTTCCCTTGGAGGTCCGCGGGGATAGGGAGAAAACTGGGAAAATTTTCCCAAATGCCACGTGTCATCACGTGATTGATGCGGGAGAGCGGGTCGTGGGGAAAATTTTGAAATTTTTTTCCCAAAACCAAAGTCTCTATTTTCCAAAGGAAAATTTTCCTCCATGCCCCCGCACTTGCTCAAATGGCCACGTGGCGCTTTGTGATTGGCCGAGGGCCGGCGGAAGAAAAAGTGAAGTTTTTCCAAAAGTGTAAAAAGTTAAGTTTTCAATTCTAAATCCTCATTCCTCCCTGCCACGTGTCAGCACGTGATTGGTGCGGGCCGAGGAAATTTTTAGGAAATTTTTCCAAAGTTCAAAATTTAAATTTTTCTAAGGTCGAATTATTTCTTTTTTTTGTTTGGGATGGCCATTTTGAAGTAAAACTTCAAATGGCCATAACTTTTGATAGGAAGCTCCATTTTAGGAAAACGAGGACTTTCTAGAAATATCTCGAGTCCTCTTTGCACAACAATCATCAATTTTGGAATTTGGTAAAGTTTCAAGGGTCAATTTTAAGAAATTGATCTGCAGAGAATTATAATTTTAAAACTGGCAGTTTTTTTTTCCAACTTGCAAGTTTCATTCAATTTTGATTCCCTTTCTCCTCAACATGTAAATTGAACATGGAGGGATGATCATGGGTGTGTTAAAGAGTGTTTTCCAGGTTCAAATTATGTATTGGGTTGCAATTGATATATTTTGCATCTTTTGACAGGAAATCTATTATGCAAGTTCAAAATCTAGTTTGATGCAGTTCTTGATGATCATTTTAATTGTTGCGTTTCCACAAGGTTTATAAACCTTAATACATCTAAATTTTCTTATCTCGTTCCTTAATTTTAGTTATGAATCTGAACTGTGCATTTAATGAATTAATTCCGGTGCCAAATTCCAAAGAAAACAGAATTCAATTACTAACAATTTAAAGGTCAATTTACAATTTCCAAAGTGGAAGCATTTTCATTTCTGATCTGTAACATCCTATTGCTATAATTTATTACTTAAAGTACATGGCACCATTTTGATATCTAAATTTGACAATAAAACAAGGAAACAGAATGTTGTCGTTTATTCTTCACGCATTTTTTTTGACAGGGATACCATTTCAAACAACAAATGTAATTCAAAACATTCAATACAATCCAGTATGCACATTCCAACAGAATTAAAAGAATCAATGCCATCCTTTATTGAGAGGTCAAATAGCTTTACAACCGAACTCCTTTCCAATTTGATTTGATTTCAAATTTCAAAATTACAAGTATGGATATCAATTACATTATCTTCCCAAGGTAAAACAGAGAATACATTTCTCAATTCAATTACAACTTCCAATTACAAAGTAACATCTCACATTTCAACATCAATTACATTCATCCACTCTAAGTGGGAAGGGTTACATTCAATTTTCTCAAGAAAAGAGGACTGTCAAACTGTTTTATTCTTTCCCCAAACAGCAGCTTGTTATTTTCTTCTTCTTTATTCATCTTTGAATCACAACAAGGAAGGGGGAAAGGCAACACTCTCCACCCAACCAAGATACCCAATGGGAAAATAGAATCCATCTTTCCCCATTGGCCCCCGAGCCCCAACCATATTGAAATGGAGCATGATAATTCAACACATGGCAACATGGCTTCTTCACATACAAGCATAAATTCACAAACACAAATAAACACAAAGCAAGAGGATGTAGTTCTCAACTACAACAATCAATTCCAAACAAAACAAAGGCTCCTTCTCCAAGCAAGCAAGCCAAGCAAGAGCAAGAACTATGGAGGTCTCCTTATGCCTCCCAAGTTGAATTTTGGGCATCCACCAAGAGAAACCGCCAAGATCATAGCAATCCCATAAACCTTATCCCTCCTCAACCCCTCCTTATCCCTCCTCCAAATTTATCCCTTATACCTCCCCCAAAGTAGGAAATGCAAGCAATTTCCTTTCCTAGGTGGATCCCAAACCAACATTCCCTCCAAGAACAAATAACAATGGCAAATCCCTTATCCCTCCTCTGATAAACCTCATAGTCTTCTCTCCACACCATGCCCTAAGCATTCTACCCATCCCTCTAAGAATTGCAAACACAAATACATTCAAAATTCATGCTAAAAGAGGGAAAAACAGCAATTTTAAAAAGTGAGAGCCTACCTCTCCATAATGGGGACTTGCTTCCAAAACAACAGTCTTTATTTCACCAAAAACCAGTCCCAAATCAGCAAGGTAAATGTATGCACAAGCAAATCCACTTCTTCCACCAAGCAAGCTCCAAAATGCAAGAGAAATTTTGACCCAAGAGTGAAATCTCCAACCTTCAACAACCTCAAAATGAGGAGGAATTCCAATTTTAAAGGAGAGGGTGGAAGAGGATGATGTGGATTCCAAGTGGGATGCCACATCATTTTTCCTCATCCCCAAAAAGCAATCAACATCAAGGCAATTAAATCCCAATCAATGTGAATGACAAACCACTTACACACTTCATTTTTGCCCATCCTAAAAAAAAAAGAATGCATTTAAAATTTGTAAGACAAGTGCAAACAAATCTTACAATAAATCATGTCAAAATGCAATAAAATAAGTTGATTTTGACTCCAAATTAATAAACAAGGTTGGTGGAGGATTTTGAGAGGTGTGGGACAAGTTTAACTTGTCCCACAAGCCTCCAAATTTGTCCTCCAAGCTCAAATTCGAATTTCAAGAGGGAGATGGAGTGTTTGACCTTCCAAAATCTTCTTACAACCTCTTACAATTTCTTACACAATCTATCACTTCACTTACACAACCCATACTTGGTAACTTACACACTCTTTTAAAATGCATTTATTTCTATGACATTTATTTATTACAAACTTTAGACACAACCATATATTTAATTACCATATGGTTATAAAATATATAAATAAATTTCATTTTCAACCAAGACAATAACATTTAATTTCACCTTCCACATCCTATTTAATTTAATTAAATTTTAACTATATGACTCTCACATTATACTATCACATTAAAATAATTAAAATAAAGAGCACATTACAAATAAAATACATACAACAATAATTTTAAAAAGGGACACAACAAATAAAGCACACATATACCCCATGGTCACAATAATGGAAATCCCCCCATGGGAAATCCTAACAAAACACAACATACAGCTCAAACACAGTTGCCATGGTGACCTTGTTGATTTCACACTGAATTCCAATATGGTTAGTCTCCAGTCCCCCAACATTGTTGTGATTTTAACCTGCAAAATGCAAAATACCTCCTTCGGCCTCGTGGCCACATCAGAACATCCAAATGATATAAGCAACATAAAATTATTAATTTTAAATCACAACAATATCAAGGATTCAATATTTATCATTAAAATTCAATTTGTAACTATATCATCATCCAATAGATTTCTATACTAGAGCTATTCATAATAATCAATGTCACATGTCTAAAATTAACATCAATAACCTGTCCATGTCAACTAGTATATCATTATCCACATAATAATAAAAATGTCTCAATGATCCTCAAGCACAATAACTGAATCCAGATCAATATTAATCCATAGTCTAACATCTAACCATCATGCTAATCAAAACATAATAATGTCCATAATAATCCATGAGCTAGTATATACACATCCTGTTACATCAAAATATAATAATATCCAAAATATGATCAATAGAGTCAGGATCAGTATCTAAACAGTGTCAAAGGGAAGTGGGCACTACAAATACTCTCCATCAACCATTTACACCATGAAAATATTTTAAGAAGAAGTATGTTTTATTAGGACTGCATACCCAGAAAATGTGTCTTGCAAGATGAAGCATGTACAACCTTGAACAACTCAACCACGATAAAGAAAAACATGAATATTAAATTCATGACATCCAAAACATAACCATTTTCATTAGACAATTCACTTATTAACATAAGGGCTCAAACACATCTCTTCTCCAAGCACACTCAAACTCGTCCTCAACACCTCTAAATCAATCATGAGAAATTGACCTCATATGACCACCTAAAGGATAGAACATGTCTAGTAACCATCATATAAATTTATCATAGGTCCATATCACTCAAAAAAATCCATTTTTAGTAAGTACAATGCAAAACTTGACTACTACAACAAATTCTTCGTAAAAATAGTCTTTTATATGGGATCTCCCACTTATTTGACAACACAAAAACCACCTTGACATAGTTGGGACAATTCTCTACATGATCCAATCATAAAAATAGCTATAAAAACTCTATGTTAATCATTTTTTAGGAATGTCTCTCATATTGACAACATGTTAGTGTTTTAGAATGGTTTTGAATTTGTTTTGGTGTTAATGATTGTTCATAAACATATGAACCCTAAAACCCAAAATAATTCCCAAAGATATTAGCTATAAAAATTCTCTCTCTCCTAAATAGATACGATTCACATGAAATAAATTCTCATGCTAAGGAATATCATAAAGATCACTTGAGCTAGATTTCTTCATTCTTGAGAACTTAGTAGGACCAAAATCCCATTTCTTGCAAAATAATCCAAACCATGACCTAATACTTCATCCACATATTTTAATATACATGAAAAACCTATTCCATGCCTTCATTTGCATAATAACACTAAAAATAATCAACCTCCCTAACTAGGATAGAAAGTTCTTGAGAAATGGTCTCTGCATACCTCAAAACTACTTTTCAAGATTTTTATTTCAATACATGACCTCAAAACCTCATGAACACGCCTAGGATAAATTTTCCTAGTTATTAAAATGCTCACATTCCCATACTTTCCTTCTAAATTTAACCTCGGCCCTTATTTGGCTATGATTTCTTCACCTTTTCTCTCTACACCTTGGTCTTCATGCTTCAACTAACCTTGAAATCTCTTTCATGAATTCTAAACCATGTTATCAATTCTAAAACAGTGATATAACAAATTTCACATACACTAAAAACATTAAATCTTATTTAATCTTCCATCATGCCTCTAGACTAGGCCTCCTGCACTTGAGCTTCAAAAATGCTTCTTCAACAATGACGTGTTACTTATATGCTAACAATAAAAACCTTCACAGTTATTCTTCAAAAACCTCTAACATAAATGGGTCATCACTATTGACCTCAAAATTCTCAACATCATCCTTTGGAATCAACAAGACATAATATTTATTTTGACATCAATGACAATAATGAAAATTTCACAATCATGCACAACATCATTACCTTGCCATTAATGACTAGCAAACTCACCAAGTGATATCAATTAAAACATACAACAAGCACTACCATACCAAAATCCAAGGAAATCAAATTAATCATGGTGAAGGAATCTCTTCTACCAATAATGGAAAAAAGTATCAATCGATACCCCCTCTCAATCCTTCTATGAAAATTTCCTAAAAATAGAAGAGCGATAAATGGAGTAAGGAAATCCACAAGAAGTTGGAGTCGCTAATGACTAGAATATTTATTATTTATGCGATACAAATATGCATCATTGATTAACACAAGATATTTTATTTCTTTTAGATATTTTCCAATTAAGGAGAAGTGAGATACCAAATTCAAATAAGGTGATTTTTCAAGATCCATTAATATATATCCAACATAGATTCGTAAGATTACTCTTCCTATATATTATTAAAAAAATTGGTGGGAGAAGATTAGAAAATAAGGAAGATCATCCATGGTAAAAGCTTCATGTAGTGGTTAAGGTAGAAATTTTTATGGTGGAGTTTATGAAAGAATAAAAATATGATCTACAAGGTTATCGCAGAGAATTTTTGGTTAAAGGAAAATTTCTTGATTATATGGTTGATGTTGAACTTGTTATAATTTTCAAAGAAGAAACTAATGGTAAGAAATTTGATTATCTCCATAGTCGGGATTTATCGTATCACCCTCATACTATGTCCTTACAATGTTTTGGTCATCATGAAATTATTCTAATAACGAGGATATGATGAAAGGTACCAAATGTAAAGAGGATATTTTCAAGGAAGCCTCTATCGATCTTTCGACCATTCCAAATATTGAGCTATGACCATATGAGATGGATTTTCAAGATAGCAACGGAAAAGAACTTAAAAGAAAGGTTTTAACAAGGTAAATATAACAAA
Organism: Taxus wallichiana var. yunnanensis; assembly: GCA_018340775.1. Classification (NCBI taxonomy): domain Eukaryota; kingdom Viridiplantae; phylum Streptophyta; class Pinopsida; order Cupressales; family Taxaceae; genus Taxus; species Taxus wallichiana. The sequence goes on from CM031235.1 coordinate 849,078,467, forward strand.
ATATTTTACTTCATCGGAAATAAGCATTCTAATGGCATCACAATGACCTATTTTCATGTCCCATATTCAGTCCTCCATACTACAATAGTTTCAAATCATTTTCAAGAGGGTAAGTACCCTTATTATTTCAATTTGAGTTATGGTGAAGACATCAAATAACTATTACATCCTTTCCATCACTTATAAAATGGAAAAATTATGAAGGTAGAACTTTCGGTTCTAAATTTTCCTACGAATCTAATATGGGTTGTCCGAGGAATAAAATAAATAAGCAATATAAAAATTCAATAATCATGTAAACCAAATCATAAAATATTTTTAGCTTCAAATTTGATATTCAAAATGGGATTGGATGGGTCAATTTACATATGTTATGATATGTGGAGATAAATGGATAAATGGATGCATCTAGACAATTTCAAGGCATGCTAGATTGGGAAACAACATTCTCCTTTCACATATTTTGTGACTCGGCTAGTAATAATGCATTTGAAGAGAAAATTATGGGTCATAAGGATGGAATTTTGAGGGTATCTCAACAACTTTGATTTTTGCAAAGGAATAAATAAAAGTAATGAAAAATCATACAATGTATGTTGTGAATCCTAAAAAGGGGGTGAATGACAAATACATAAGTCGCTCCATGGAGAAACATTATAATCTTGAACATTTGGTTAAGAATAAATTCACTATCGCAAGCACAACAAGTTTCTTAGGAGAGTTTAAGAATGGTGATACATGGGTAAAATGGTATCTTTGGGTCATATGTTATCAAATTAACATAGGTTTTATAGTTATGGGTAACATGAAACATAAACCGTGGTTCTTGAAGAGGGTTGTCAAAAAAATTGGACTATTCTCTTCCATATTTTGAGATTTTCCCCTATACCTTTTGTAGCATAGAAATATGTTATATCAGCAATAAGATGCATACTCTATCCATGTACATTGAAGAGACTTTTTGCTGGTATAAGATGGTTTCCATCCACCAAAACCTAATTCAAATGTGAAAATACAATGTTGCAACCATGGTATGACGTTCTTTCTAAATTCATGATTTTGAGGGATAGTAATCTCCTTGGAAAACTATAGGTTGAAAACTATGATGTTATTTTAGTCTAACATGATGTGTGAAAGGAATGACTTTAGGGGATCATTAAGTGCAAAAATAGCAATACCATTCCAGTGTTTGGGAAGGAATTAAGAGCGAAGGTTGATGATCTTATACCATGCAAGGAAAGGAGTAACATAATGTGACATCCATGTTCTCAACTTATAACTTGAAGTTTGATGCCATAAAAATTATAGTAGTTACCCCTTCTCATTGACATCCATACAAATGTGTTTAGTTATAATATTGAAGGATCTTGCTACATTTAAATTGTTTTCTATCATATCTAGGTTATTTCTAGTCCCTATAATACCTTTATTACTAATTGGTGTGAAGGATTTCTAGTATTTCATCTATTGCATCTTTTTTATGTTATTTTGAATCCAAGGATTTTGAGTTGATATTTTTGTTAACAATCACATAAACCCATAATTTAACTGATTTTAAATAATTCCATAGATATATATAACCGTTACACTCATCCACAAACACTCATAGGCTCTGATATAACCCAATTTTTAAAAAAATTCGGTGGGGTAGCATGGAGGAAACATTTGGAACCAAAAATCGGAAAGGTAACAACAATAAATTAGAGTTAATCATAAGTATTAGCATACATTGGTTGAGATTTTTGATAGTATGAACTTCAAATGTGTAGAAAAGAAAACAATATTTCAAGGTATAAGGGTTTTAGTTCCAAACATGGCTAGAACTAAGGAAATAGATAGATATTTTCTAATAACTTAATGCACCGAGATACTACATTGTGGAAATTGTTGGTTGGTTTTGGACACACTCACTAATAGTACCCCATGGTAGACACTTGAAGAATCATGTATAAAATGGAGTTTTCTTGTTAAAATCCATATTCTAAAAAAATTGGGATAACTATGTACTATAAGAGTTTTGAACTAAGGGATAATATGTCTACTATTTTCAATTGTAGATCTTATTTTCTAAAACATTCAGTTCTTGTAAGAAATTTTTGACTTCTACACTGCTCATGATTTTTTCTCAATAAGATTTCAGTTTGGTAGTTGTTATACCATTTTCATATGTATAAGTTTTAAAAATCAGACTTGGTACTACTATTAATAGTCATGGACAACTATAAGGTTGGACATTTAAAAAAATATTCCATCATTGGATGATGTGGACAAAAGGTTACCGTAGAAGAAGACAAATAAATCAGATTTGATACCCTTTATATAGATAAAATTCCAAGCAATTTATGGTTATTGTAACTTATTTCCATCTGATCCTGGGTTTGATTTTCATCACATATTGAGAGGATAGATTTCAAAATCAGGGAAGGATCCATGGGGACTCAAGGTTATGATATTTCAGATTTTTCATTACATTGAATTGCTCTAGTTGAACTTACCCATGTTATTTTTGAAGGAAGAGACAAATGGAAAACAAAACAGATTTGAATACCTTTCCTTGATTGAAACCAAATAGAAACAATGAATATATACAAGGAGGATTTGGTTTTAGGAAGAGATAATTGGCCTGCCATGAGGGCGTAATCGACTTGTTCAATTTTATAAATAATGTATTGACTTAACTATGCTAACATTCCCACCTTAATACATTATTTCTAAACATCATATTTCCTGATACTGTCCCCCTATTTTGAGCACTGAATTTTTTTATTAAACTCTTCTCAGTGTAGTATGCCCACCTTTGAGGTGGCATGCCATCTCTGTGGCTTCTTGGTACTTGTGACACCTTGGTTCCCCCACAAGATTACTACAAACCTGGAAGTGATCCGAGCACATCCATCCTTGAGAACACCTCGGTGGTTTCCAGTTTTCTCATATTACCACGAACCCATATGGTTTTCTAATTACAAGTTCACCATGAACCTAGAGATGACATGATGTCTCAACTATACACTTTGGTGGTTTCTCATATTTCCACAAACCCTTTACATAAGAACCAATCGCTACTTTAGTGTTTTTCTCCTCATAATTTCCTTCATTCAAGAGGTACCAAACTAGAAAACTCTCTACATCTTTATTGAACAATACACATCAAAATAACATCACGAACAACAAAATACAAACACAAACAAAAACAAAATTGTCACCAAAGCAATGGTGCAACCTCATCGTAGGTGATTGATGAGAGGACACCAATTGTCCTTCAACCTCCAATAACATGCTACTTAATTAGCAAATATGGCCTTGAGGCACATTATATTCCAATTGATTAATTTCCACACATTGCAGTTGATCACCAATGTCTTCCTTGATATTTTCTCACAAATTAGAAATGAGTTTGGCCTTTGACAACAAGTGGTAGGAAGGCAATTCTTATTATCCCAAAACCTTAAAATAGTCATGATGTGTAATAGTCATGAGTGGATTTGTCTTAAAATCATCACGGACATAAGTGACCAAAGGTTGTTGATATTAATAATTGAGCGAAATATCAATTTTTGAACTTGTGGACATGGTGCATACGACCTTACTAGAATATCCTGGATGGTACTTTTCCAAGAGAATAAAGTGATGTATACCTCAGCAACTTTTGTTTGTGAAGATACTATTTTTGGCTCGTTAGGCCCCTAAGCTAGACATTTTTCCCTCGCAATTTTCCTTTCAAAGATTCCTTTATTCTTCCTAATATGACCATGTCCCTGCACTCATATGGGCTCACTTCTTCTTGTTCTTATTCAATCAATTCATCATCTTGACCTTCTACTTCTACTTCCATTGACTCTTATTGCACCATTTCATCATGCTTTTAGCTCTTCATGGCTACTTTTGTTGATGCTTAATCACAACACCATTGAATTTTTGCAACTCAATGGATTGAGACTCTCGATGTGATTGCATAACATGGAGCTTTTCCCAAAGTGTGGGACTTTGAAATTGGGAAAGCTCTCCGGATGAAGGTTGGTTCCTATTCCTTTGTTCAAGTGCACACATTCATATTGTAGAGGATCTACTCTAAAACCTACTCTAACTTGCCAAGGAGACAGGGTTAAGGAGATGCAAGAAATAAAACCTAAACTAACAAGGGTGATGCACCAAAGGAATGTTGAACACCTGCTTTGTAATTAAACACAAACCATTAAAACTATAACACAACCACCATGCACAGATAACCAAACTGCAATGAGAGATCGGGCGGATGCAATGAACACAAGAGAGGGTTGAAAATCATCCACAAACTTATCTTATTGCTCCAAAATTGATACAGTGCATTATAGTAGCCAAGAGGAAAAAATTGCATTACAACTTGAATGGGAGGTTTTACTCCACAAAATCACTTATAGACAAGGGAAGAAGGGAGGGTGCAAAGAAAAATGTCCAACCTCTAGAAAATGCCCCTCCTTACAATATATATGAAGAATATGAGAGAGAAAGGAGAGAAGAAATCAAATCCTGCCTCAACCACCCCAAAAGAGCATTGAATTCACCTGCAACAATGATGGGTTCCACTGTAAAAAACCCATGCCTCCATGTGTTGTTCCTTTTTGGCAAGAAAGGAAGCCCATACTTCATTATGGTGGTAGGTGAGAAGCCTGATAGCCAAAAAATGGTGGATTGTATTTTTCATTTTTAAGAACTTAGTCCCACTAATTTAAAGATATCCATTAAGTCGTAGTTGAGTAGCAGACGTCGAGATATTTCCAAAAATTCCTCTCTTTCTCAAATCTGAGCTTCCATTCGAAAGTTATGATCATTTGAAGGTCAGGGTCGTGTTCCACGAGGCTCTCACAATATTTTAAAAGATCTAAGAATTTAAAATTCTTGGTGGGCTTCATGATTCATCTTTCATTGTTGGACCCTAGACACGTGGAGGGCTTGTGCTCATTTGGGGACCTACCTTTGGATTTTACCTTTGAAGTTGCGCTGATGAGGCACGTGGAGGCTTCCACTTGGTTCTTCCCATGCTTAGAATTTTTAATGGCGGTGCAACTTTCTCAAGCTCTGACCATGTGGAGAGCCTGCGCTCGTTTGGGGACCTACCTTTGGATTTTACCTTTGAAGTTACACTGATGAGGCACGTGGAGGCTTCCACTGGCTCTTCCCATACTTAGACTTTTCAACTGTTGGTACAACTTTCTTGGCTCGACCACGTGGAGATCCTACACTCATTTGGGAATATTTCTTTTAAGCATCATACCAAAGGTGCACCGAAGAGACACGTGGAGGCTTCCGCTGGCCTTTTAGGGTCTTGGGAATGTGACATGCCGACACTTGGCATTGTCTGCGAACATGTTGCTTCGTTCCTTTGGGTGAGTAAAGGGCCCCACTATATATAATGTCAAAACCTCTTTTTCGAGTGGGACCTTTGTAGTTAGCTCCACGTCAAAACTATTGGTGTAGCTATAAATACCAAAACCTCCATGAATACCTACACAAGTACATAAAATAGGCACAAAAAATGACACAATTTTATGAGAAAGCTTGTTAGAGAGATTAGAAAAATAATCCAAAAATAGTGATCGAAAAACTTGCATGCAGAGTAAAAAAATGAAACCAAGAAAGAGTAATCACAAATAAGAAATAATGAGTGCACGTTTGTAACATTCCCATTTGAAGACATTAGAACAGGGGAATTTTTTTTTTTTTTTGTAACGTTCTCTTTTCTAATTTATATAATTTAGAACACACGACCAAGTTTTAATAATTGTTCTTTGTCCCTTTAACGTAATTTAGAACACACAATACTTCTTAAAACCAATGTTCTCTGTTCACATATTTATAATATGGAACACACATTCAATGCCATTCAATCATATAACAGATACCATATGCTGTTATAAATGACTCGAAGAACTACCGATCTCCCATTTTATGGCTTAGAGTTTCAACGATCTCTCATTTCATGACTCGGCTACTTACCGATCCTTCATGTTAATCCATGCATTGTATACTAAGTATACTTGGTTCTCTATACCATTTTCGGTTATCAAAGTGTTCCATTTAAGAGGCCTATCTGAATATTTGTTACCGATATTCATCTAAAATCCTACTTCTTAAACTAGGTGATTAGGACAACGCAACCAGCAACTTGCGATACTTTGGCCAAAGATTTTCACATGCTTTGCATGATCATATTCCTAGACATTATACACATCAATGGAATACGTCCTTCACCTCACTTCGTCTGTTATCTAGAATGGTCTTTTCTGACCTCTGTCAGTCCTCTCGTCCAAGGTTAAACTTTAACCCAAACTAGCAATATGAAAGAGTATAGGAAGACACTCGCGGTGACTAAAGGTACGTAGACATACTTTGTCAACCCTAGACGACTGCGTGTGTCTAGTTACCTTTAGTCTTCCTGAGTCACCCCGTATACACGGTCACATTCCTATCATCATCCAAGTAACTTGGTCGACTTATGTAAACTTGATGATTTGATTCGGGAGGGTGTTGTAACATGTCAGCAGAACATTGTGTCGTCATGAAGGCCCCACCTTCATGAAGACACCAGATTGCAGCTGGCATGTGCCAAGGTCCTACGGAATCCTCTCATCAAGGGATACACATCCAGCTATAAGCGTGATTAGATTATAATCTTAAGTATTTAAGATCAATTTTCAGCAACCGTGTTGATCTTCTAACCTCACTATTTGTTACAGTTACATAGCTAAGAGAGACTTATATTGTCTTTAAAGCTTAATATGCCTTTACTCCTCTTTACTGAAGGATCACTTAATTCCATCTTAGTTCCTTAATTTAAGATTTAGACTAACAGTCCATTACAGCTTAACGTAGTAAGATCAACTTACTAAACTTAAGCAAGTTTTATCCGCAACTGAATTTAAATTCAGAATTCCATCTTATTAGACATCATTTAAATGAGGCCTAATTCCAAATGAATGTATTCATTTATTCACTATAACCTTACTTCATTAAGGTTTATTCTGAAGAGATATAAATCCTCATACCAAACATCCTCTAGATCAAACATCTCAAGGATATTAACGAAATCGGAATACAAGATTCAATTGTCTCTTTTATTTATATTCATTAGCTTATATACCGAGTTCCAAATATAATTCATTTAAGAATTCATATTCACTTAACTCCTTTCAATGTCAATATAAAATCCATATTAACCTAAGTATGAATTAATTGTACATTTCAACTTAAAAGTTGTATTCAAGTAAAGAATAGATATTATGTCCTTTTAAAATCTATCAACCATCATTTGAATATATCCAAATTCAATGAATAAAATCTATATTCTCAATCCTATTCAAACAGTTCCAAGGCGGTACAACCATTAAAATAACACACCTTTCCTTTGTACTCAATCCTCAAGATTAAAATTTATACAATTTACAAGCCCATACGACCAGACTTCATTCATGCCAAACAACATTAACAACTCATAAAGAAGAAGAATACAACTTTCTCTTTTTCCATTTCCTCGTAGAAGAATAATAAATTCTCAGATACGATCCATCCTTAGCTAATCAGAAGAAGCATCAGAAAACAACATGTCTTCATTTTTACTCATGGAAATCATCTGCAAAATTTACTTGCACGGGTCAGTTCATTGAACTGAGCATATTAAGCACTTATCATTAAAATGAGGTGCTCTTAATTAACTGTCTCAATAAAAGAACTCTGCTTTTATGAAATGTTAACAAATTGAGATGGACATCATCTACTAATTAGGTGCTGATAAGGATGAACAACTTAACAACCCAATCCTCTAATTACCATCACAATCAGACAAAAATATTTACTAACTTTTCCCAAATAATTACTACAAACCCGCAACACTTTATTCATATTTCCTTACTATTTTTATTCAAATAACGCAGGGTTCATTCCATATTCAAAACAATTACTACCGAGTAATTTCCTCTAAATAGTTCCAAATTAAAAACATCTGTATGAGCTAATACACTTATGTAAATAATGTTGTTCTAATGCAATTTCTATCAATTCCCATCCCATATAATAGTTGAAATTTCAAGAAATGAATTTTAATTAAGAATTCAAACAGAACTACTTCCTGAACGTACTACTCATTTAATTTCAAACAATCAAATGCAGAAGAGAAAAGTAGTCATTTACCATGACAACACTAGTGTCATTTCTCAGAATTCAACAAGAAGCATAATATTTCTTTCAAATCAGGAAAGAAGGAAAACAACAGTTAAATGCAAATGCTTATGCCTAAGGCAGTAAGAAATTCATTTAATATCAAATATAGAGTTTCAACTAGATAAGAGAAGAAAACATTTATTACTTCCATTATCCATCTAATATTCTCTTTCTTTTCATCACAATTGTACTGAATGATTTAAACAAGAAGTGATATCAATCAATGATAACAACCAAAGAGAGAGATTAATTGAAGTCAATAATCGAATGAAAGGAAGAAGAATCATATTACCTCTTCTCATTGCTTAGCTGAATATCAACTATTTAGTGACGACCTGTTCCCATAGGGTGATTTCCCTATACCAGAATATTACGATGTAATCATAATTTAATAACTATCATTCAAGAAATATTCCTGAATTCATTTTACATCTGACCCGAAACATCAATAACAACTTAATATTTCACTCAAAAATCATTTTCAGTGATTATACATCAAAACGGACATTTCCAGCTAGGTCAAAACAAGCAAAAAGGTATAACAAGCTTTATTATCATAATTTCACTTGTAATAGGTAAAGAAACCATTTTTTTACAAGAACAAGAATCTACTCAAGTTCAGTTCTAATCGCACACACTTGAAGAAGTTCAAATATGCGGTTCGTATATCTATATTTTCATCATTAAATTCAAGGAAGAAGTAAAAGCGATTAAGCTCTATTCCACCCATCGATATACTAGATTACTCTGTTCCCGAGGTTTAAGTAAACTATTCCCAAAAACCATTCATAGGTTTTAAAATCAAATAAGGAGACATTTAATCATTTTAAAATCACGTAAGAGTAAAAGCAATGAAATAAATCCACTTTGTCCCAAAGAATTTGTATTCTATGCGGTGTAATACGACGAGAGAAATAACTCACGCAAACAATTCCATCAAGCATTCTCACGGTTTTCCAAAATCATTTATACGCACAAAACTCGAGAAAAAATCTATTCATCGTTGATACATTCATCAATTCAACCCATAATAGGTAATTAAACCGAATACCCATCTTTAGTCAAAAACTCAAACAAAGATGGATAGATTTCATCTCGTTTACCCTTTTGCGAAAGAAATACCCAAATCGTATTCATCTCAAAAAAATGACTCAACCCAGAAAATCACATCAAACATATCAACAATTTCATTTTACAAAAACACCCAACATAAGAGCAGATTTATTTTAATGAAGGCGCTTAAACAGGAGCAAAACGGTTTAAAGAGAAGAGCTCAACATGCCTGTAAAATTTCTTGTGGCTTGAAGAAAACTGCATCCACGCCCTCGGGAATCCTTCTTTTCCACGGTGACAAACAACAAGGCTTTCCCAATAATATCCTTACTTCCACAGGCTCAAAAATAGCCGTGGTTACTCCAAACACTGTAATAATGACCAGAATGGTTGCAGGTTCGAAAGAACCATAAAAGAAATGCAGAGCAAAACTCAAAACCCGAATGAACACAATAACCACAAAATTTCCTCTATCCCCTTTCCAAGGCGAGCTGGTCACCAAGACCGAGACCAATAAATGCATTGAATGCATTGCTTTTTCCTTAATTTCCATGCCACCACCGACTCAGGTTTGGCGAGTTTCATTTTAAAATTTTTGCATGTAATTTCCTTCTTAGCTACATTGCTAGTTGGATATCTCCAACTTTCCATGTTCCCGCCAAACTTGGCATTTAAACTGCAAGGACATCATTTACTGTCCTTTATTAAATTTCTAACCTTCCCTTCTTATCCACTCATCAACATGTGTCCATAGGTCCCCTCCTTAGGTTAGCAATAGTTTAGGTTGTATTGTCCATAGTTAGGTTTTCCACCTAGGTCGCAAGTCATTAGGATTTGCCATAATTTTACATCCCATTTAATTTAAAATCCACATAGGGTAGTAGTTAGGTTATAGGCTAAAACATAGTTATAGGTTTAAACATAGCCGTAGTATTTTAATTAATGGGTTTTTCTAGTAAGTTTACTAACTTACGTTTATACCCAGCATAGTACAGGATGTTTCGTCCTATGCTCGACATATACCTGGCTTGCTTGCATCAAGGCTCTTACTGCCTCACGCTTTCCGGCATTGCAATTTGTATGTAGTTTGGAAATCAAACCTTTTTCCATTGGCATCAAGGTACCAAATATTTATACCTGTAACCAGGTTCTGTAACATTTATAACGACGTTCAGTCTAGTTTTAGACTTCATTCCATTTAGAAAGTAAATCGACAAAGTGATCATAAAGAAGACACAACATACCTTGGATCAATGGAATTGATTCAAGGTGTGTTGTCAACAACAATATGTGTTCATTAGACACAAAAGTAGTTTGTTGTTTTGCACTTTGTAAAACACAAGTTATAATGACCTCCGTCTCAAGTAAACAAGTTACAGTATACAAGGGTCCAGATCAGTAACACATTCTTTTTAAGATTAAAAGATATATCTTAACATAATTATCCTCATTTCCATAGTTACAACATCATAAAAAGAGGTTATCATAGTAGCTTCTAAAAATCAAGACATTACAACGTTTAACCGATCTCAACTCTGATACCATGAAAAGATTTTGTGAGAATCGAATAAAAATGAGGCACCACAAAGTAGTTGCACTCCAGCGAGAATCGTGATAGCTCCAGCAATAGCAAGAAAGAATTGATCAGTAATGGAAGAACTTGCTCAATAGAAACAAAACTTGCATAGAGGAAAGACAGCTGGAGTGTCTTGGCATGCTCATAAATGAATAGTAAAGGGGTACATATAGGGTCTTAGAGTAACCCTAGTGCATGACACACATGAAACCTAAAACTAACCTAAACCTAACCCATGTGAGATGACCCTCCAATATGAGAGGAGGACACATAGGATAACTCACACTAACAGAAACCACAGTGGGCTTTCAATATTCTACCCCCTCCTTTCACTCTTGAAGTTGCGATGATTAGACACTTGGCATCATTCATAAGCTTGCTCTACTTTCTTTGAGTCGACTCGCTCTGGGCTTGATTTTGACTTATCAAGTTAGCTTTCTTAGTTTTTCAACCATTCGTTTCCCCAAGATCCCCGAAAATGTGAAGTCTGAAAACTTTGAGCCTTTCTCCATTTTTTCACTTGAGCTTTGGTCTTCTTCAACATTTCCATTGGCCATTCATTTTCCCACCTTCCATTGCCATTGCCAAGCCTACCTATAACCTAATTGTTAGATTTGAAATGTGGGCTCACATGAATGAACCGACCTCTTCATTTCTCTGGTGTGGAAGGTCATGTTTGATCAAGTTACGTGGCTTTTTCTTTTCGGATTTTCTCAATTTTATCAAATTTGGCTGAGAATTGAACCCCTTTCCCTCTAAAAACCCTAGGCTCAACCATGAAACTCTATCAACTGCCCAAGTTTGTTTTTCTCCAGTTGTCCATCTTACCAAAGGGGGTAAAAATGGATAACACTACCTTGGAAAAGTTGTCGTCTGTTGCCGTAAAACATTAGAAAAATCATGCAGGGAAAAATAAAAGAGGTATTTGAAGGCCCCATGTTATTTTCTATTACCAAATTTTCCTACTGTAGGTCACTTCATGTCTAGGTTGTTTTGCGGTGCCAAATAAAAAAATAAACTTTACGCCAAATGTTTTACTTTTGGAAAATACCAAAAATAAAAGATACTAGATCTTGAAGCCACACCAATAAATGATCGTTCCACCCAAGAAATAATAATAGTTATAGGCCAAAATAGGGATGCCATGCCAAAAATACAAATGTCTTCCATGCGAAGAAAAACCGAGTAGTAACCTGCGAGGTTTTACTTCCACACATGTCAAGGAGAATGAGGCTATGATAACAATGAAGGCGAGAGACAAATGGAAAACAGAAAATATCCAAATTCCTTGCCTTGATTGAAACCAAATACAAACATTGAATATATATAAGGAGGATTTATTTATAGGAAGAGATAACCGACCTTCCACGAGGGAATAATTGACTTGGTCAGTTTTCTAAAGAATGTATCAACTTAACTATGCTAATAATTTTGCATTTCTAGCTAAAGATGCAAGGGGACAATTGCATAGTATTAGGACAATATGAAGAGTGGTCTAGTCAAGGAACTAATTTCCTATTTGAAGATGGGGATGGTATTCAAAAAATTCCTATATCCCATATAACTCGAGATTCAACAATCATAAAATCACTCAATTAGACTGTAAGAGAATCACTACATGGTACTAGACCTCGAGTTCCTCATTATATTAGAGAATTCTAGTAGAAGCCAACTACATCACAAGGATAAATACAAGGAGAATTAAATTGATTTGGGATCTTGGGATTAAAACAATGACCAATTGGGAAGATTCAGAATAGTTGAACTGAGATTGCTTTAGGAAAATCAATTTTGGGAAGAGTAGACTGGTATGTCCCCTTTTCAAACAAAGAAAATAATAACCTAGTTAATGATTTTAAGTTGTCCAGTGACTTATTTTTTATTAAAAAGTTGACAACTTAATATAACATTGCTATTAAAATTAAAATAATGGAGAGTTTTAGAATAAAGTAAAATCCAAAAATAAACTAGAAGATGGAAAGTCGCTTTAGTAATCCCACATGGAATGCCCAACTTGGGAAAAGGAAATGGAAAATTATAAAAGGAGGGGTTGGGGTTTCATTTGACACACTTTTTAGCATTTTTACATTTCATTTTGGAGAGTTTGGGCTTGTTGCTCCTACTTTCAACTATTGGGGATGAAAACCCTCATTGGCTAGTTGTTGAGGATGAAAAACCTCATTAGCATTCAGATTTTGGGGATGAAAACCCTCAATTTCTCCTTGGTGATCTCATACGGAGTTGACACTTGAGCTCATATAAGATTATTATAGGAAAATATATGATTTTTAAAGGTAGGGTAACTTTTTGGGAACTTTTTTACATTTTCCACTTCGGATCTACATTTCAAGTGAAGAAATTTAAACAGTGGAGAGACATTTACCAACACTTAAAGTAGAGACAGGTTAATGCATGATTGAAAACCATATCTAGGGCTATCTACACCATTGTGGGTGGAGATTGATGTATATATTATGATATAGATGTTACGTATCTCATCATTAATTTCTTTACAATAATTTTGGAGGCCATATTAAGCTTTTGTTATCCAATTTCACTCCCTGAGTGAAATTGGATAATAAAAAGCTGAAACTGCACTAGGGGACTCTCATAGCCAATTCAGAGCTTGCAGGCATATTTCAGTTTTTAGGGAAAAATCAAGGTCTTTGAGAGAATGGAAGGTTACAAGAGGATTTTTTCCTCTTCTTTTTCTTCATTGAGTTTCAAATGTTATTCAGTTTAAGAACTGACGGTGGAACCCACCATGCAAACAAAAATGGTAAAATTTGATAATCTATCTAAAACCCGCACCTTCGCACAGCTCCCTGACATGTTAGAATGCAAAGAAATTTAAAGTGAGGTTGAAAAGGTTTTAAAAAGTGTCTAGTGGCCTCATTATAAACCGATCTAGCTTCATGTTGTGAGAACCGAGCTATATTACGAGAATCGAGCTAGATGGGTTGGGGAGTTTTCAATTTGAAAGGAAACCCATCGGCGATAATCGGAGACCGAGCTCATGGCCGAGTCATCTCCACATAGACCAAGCTATGTACTCAAGGAATCAAGCTGCAGTTATAATAAGAGGTCCAAGCTTCACAAAGTAATCGAGATCATATAACATGCACAGGTAGAGCCATGCTTTATTAGGCGCAGATTAAACACCTCAATGAGCCATTTAACGACAGGACCAAAGTTGAAAAAGGCCGATCCATGTCTTACAAGACATCTTGAGCTCCCTTTTCGGTGTTTTGCATGGAAAATTGAGCGACTAAGTTTGAGTCGAAAGAGCAAGCCAATGATGGAGATATGAGGCGTCAAGCTCTTGCGGAAGAGCCGAGTTACACATTAGCGGCCATCATGTTAGTCACATTGTAACAGAGAACGTAGAATCTGAATAGCGAGTCCACTCACCGATGAGAGAAGGAAATGATGTAGGACCAGTTTGGCAGGTCATGTCGAAGGTCAAGCTCTTGGGTTGAGAGGTTGCGGGATCGAGCTAACATGCAGTGGGTGTCGAGGTTAGATCATGTCAAAGATTTCACACGAGACATGGAGTCATGGCATGAGCTCGGGTTGGAGCAAGTTAGAATTTTTAATAAGTGAAACACAATGCAAGGTGGAAAGCTAAAGGGATGTGGTGGCACCGAGTTGGGTGCGTAGAAGGGACATCTCGGCACCTAGGATGAAGAAACCTACACAAATTAAGAGGATCCAGGCTCGCGCATTCAAGGGAGTGTTAGACAATATAAGAGAGGAGCCAACTCGGCCGAGCTGGCCAAGTTGGCAAACATATGAAACATTAAAACACCAACTCCCCTCCACCAAATGAAAATAAGGAAATGTTAAAGTCAAAGTGGCCCCCATAAATTTCAACGCAAGATCATTTAAAAAGATATGCGGGAACACTTTAGGAAAAGAGGAGAAAATATTTAAATGAATTTTTCAAAGCATGATTTTAATTGCACACTCTCGTGAAATACAAGCAAGTTTGGTAAACTCAAAATAGTTACAATCTCTCATAAGCTCATAACTTGAGCATTTCTCAATGGATTTTCATAAAATTCATTTTTTTGGAATCATGATTTCGACACCTACGCACGAGGATCAAGAAATTGTTGAATTAATGAATATTTGATGGAAAGTTTATGGAAAATAGACTCAATTCCAAACAGAGACCTCCAGGTGGTTGAGAGAGCATTAAATGGGCATGGGAAACCATTTTCTTGTATTGCAAGTTATAAATCAGCATGGGGAAGATTTTGAAAGTCAGATATCATCATCTACCCTCATTTATGGTCACTTGCAAGTGGCTGGAAAGCAAAATTCTCTCTCTTCTAAAATTCTATAAATTTTAATGTGGGCTTATTTGTAAAGGAGTTAGTCATTTTCTCCTACCCCCTCTCTCATTCTTCTCTCTAGGTTGAATTTGGAGTTTAAGCCTCCTTTATAAGCTTTGTAATGGAATTTTTCTTGCCTCTTTCCCACTAATGTTGTATTGTGCATACTTTAATGGAGCAATAAACTATGTTTTGTGATGCATTTTTCCATACTTTCATGTGTTGTTGTCTCTACTTGCCTCTCCTTATTACGGGTATAGTTTGCATAATTTCTTATGTTTATTGCAAGTTTTTGGGAGATTTGTTTAATGGGTAACAAATCTTGTTCGGTGTGAACTCATCTTTTGTTTGTGGTGCATCTTGTCCACCCTCTCCATTTCAGGCAGTTGGATAGTGATTAGCAACCTCCTTTTCTATTGTATCACCGCTCTTAGTGTAGGTTTATTTTCATGCATCTCTCCCCAATATCCTTGAAATTTTTAGGAGAGGATTAGGTTGTTTTCTGCTTGTGGAAGGTAGGATTAGGATCAAGAACTAATTTTATCTAAAGGGTTATCTAAAGCCTGCAAGTCCCACAGCTTGAGAGATAACCCAATGTTACACAAATTACACCAAATGCCCCAAACCCTCAAACTGTCTCATTTGAGGGGTGTTGTAATGTTGTGATAACAAATTTGTTTTAGAGGATTTGGGCATGGGATCACTTCTTTCCATTAATTTCTATAAGTTGTATTTCTGCAGTCCAAAAATAAATTTTCAACTCTTGTTTTGAGTACTAAAAATTTAGTATTTTGGTGCTCTTGGATTCACAATTTATTATAATTTTTTTGCATGAGATTTGGGTAATTTGATATCAGATTCAAGGTACTTTGTGGTTGTTTTGTCTCCATGAAAACTCTCCATATCTAGGTTATGTTTTAGGAAAAAAGAATTTGGTGAAAAAATACATTGTTGTTCTAATATCTCTATTTCTACAATACTAAAATAAATCGAATTATGGGTGTTATCTTGCCTGCTAACTTCTCTTTTGTGCTCTAGTTTTTTTCCTGCTAACTTATGCTCTTTGTCTATCATTTGGGGTTTTCATTGAAGGTTCATGTGGACTTGTGTGATGTCCCAAAGATGGTGTTTTTTGATGCCCATATTGCATATTTTTACCTTTTCCCACTATAAATTCCAGATTTAGTGACCTTTTTATAGCATCTTCAAACAGGTGGAGGCTTAAAAGATTTCACCAAACCGCTAAGGGGTTCAATCAAGCCTTTTATGAATTAAAAAATCAATCTTCTCTCACTAATATCTAGAACCATGACTGCTAATTTTTGAAAATCAGCAACATACCTTTCCACGGATGTTTCTTGCTTGAGTTGTGCCAACTCCCTGAAGTGTACCTTCGGATCTTTTCTATCAAACCTTTCTATTATCCTTTTGCCAAACTCCTCAAGAGTGGTGATGGAACCATATCCTTGAGTTATTAGACCATGATACCACCATTCATGAGCCACACCATCCAGTGCAAAGTAAAAAATTTAAGGGCCTCTTCCTCAAACATGGGATTCAATGACAAGTATCTATTTTTGCAACCAAGCTCTAGTTGAATACCTATATATACCATCAAATGTAGGGAGAGTAATCTTACATAATCTATGTTAGATGTCTTTACTTGGTTCTTTTATTTGACTTACCCTTTTTTTTTTGCCCTTAGTTCCTCCTCAATTGGAAAAAAATCCTAAATGAAAGCAATTTCGTGTGTTAGGATTCAAGAATGCATACTCATCTCCAAAAATATTGAATTCTTCAGTGAACCCGTGTGTAGGTGGCTAATCCTTCTCTGCATGTGGTTCATTTTTCATAAAATTCATCACATACCTCATGTCCTCCCAGGGTTTCATGAGGAGTAATATTTGAAACCCTTCCCATGTGATGACTAGAAGAGCTTCCCTCAACCTTGTGGCCAAGAATCCTTGAGGGTTTTGTCTGCTCAATTTTTTTCCTTATAAAACCCTTTCCAAATATGCAATGGCTTCAATAATGGAATCTCTAAGATCCCTTTGTGATTCCAACAACTTTTTCTCAGTATATATTTGTTTCCCCCGGTAAAAATATCATTTATGTAACTCATCTCATCATTGAGTGGAGATATTTCTTCATCATCCATCCCTCCTCTTCTTAAATTTATTCTTTTCTAATGATATCGAAATGTTCTTCGTATCTATCCATACAATTATGAAACCTAAATATTTCCTCACAAGCGGGAGGAATAGTTGCTTTGATACCACTGTAATGTCCCAAAAATGGTACTCTTCGAACCCTTAGTGATTTTTGATAAAGCCAACACTCAAAGCAACCTTTTTATATAAATTTATCATAATATATCTTTTCAAATCAGATATCAAGAAATAAAATGTGACTATGGTTCCACTAGACACTCTTATTAACAAACAATAATTCCCCTAAAAGATGAAATGCAGATTTTTAAATACAAAGATTAGACTTTGGGTTGATAAATAAGAGCATATAGAGCTTAACTTGACTACTTCCAGAAGATTTCAGAAATGGTGACTAGATTTGGAGATCATAGCCATACAAGCAGCCACTAAAACTTGCTTCCATAGAACTCAATTGTAGCGGATTATTATAGGATAAACATATGATTTTTGAGAACTTAAACAAGCTAAATAACATAGCAGGATGCTACAGCTGAAATAGGACTGAGATAACACTGAAATACCCTTTAAAGTGGCTAACAATAATTTATATGGACTTCCAAAATTAGTACAAATGATCACCATGAAGTACAAACCTAGAATATGTCCCAAAATGTTGTAAACCAACCAAAGAATGGATCACTCCACTAGATAAAAATAGGGCAATATTGCTGCAATTTTATTTGTTGAACCCTTGATATAAAATCTCATCTAATACTACTGGAAATTATTGAAATCTTCTTGTAAGCACAATAGAATTCCTTGTGTGGAAATTACTCACCTTCTCTAAGAGGGTTTTCATCCTCTAGAGTATTTTAACAAGCACAAAGCTTAGATAAAATTCAGAGTTTGATAAAATGAGTATGAGATGCCTTCATGTAAGTCGACCTCTCATTTATAAAGGAAAAATTACCCAAAGGCAACCCTTCCCCTATCCAATCAACTACAATTATTATTTCTAAGCATAAGCCCCAAGTTTCCCATCTATGCTAGTTGCATTTTCCTCATAGGGAGGATACAAATTTATCATGGGCCTTATACTTCCTAAGAGGCTAATATCCCTTCTCTAGGCAAGTCACCAAACTCCTAGGGATGATAAAAAAATTATTTTAGACTTTTATAACACCCTATTTTCCCCTATGCACCTTTCTAGGTATTACAACTTTTTATAAAAGTGCATACTTATATTAAGCCAAATAAATTAATTATAAGTGCTTTGATAATTCTATTTAATTTTCTTTAGGCACTTATAATAATTTATTGTGACTTAAGTCACCCTTGCTCACATCCTTTGGCCGTTGGGTAGACCAAATAGGCCAAAGGTCTTCGATAATATTATTCGAGAAAGAGGGACATTTCATAACATCACAATGATCATATTATAGATGATACTAAAGTGCCTTAAACACACATGTTTAACAAATTGAACACTCTTCCAAAGTGCCTAAATACTAAAGGATATTCACAAATGAAAACAATGGTTATACATCTTCTTGAACCATATGAACTAAGGCCAAAGCTCCAGGTGCTTCTGGGCTACCTCATCCGGGAGTAGTCCCTTAAGAGCCCTGAGACCAAAAAATGTTATATCTTCGACGGGTGATTTCTCGGACTCTGTGTCACCTAGAGATGTCTAAAAATCCTCTCATGGTTTTCTCCATCACAATTTAGTTCTCTCATTGTCCTATTGTTTACAAACGTGTAAAATATTACATTTTGAGTCAGCGTAAGGTTGTCAAACGTAATACTTTACAAACGGAAGCTCTTGGCGCCAAACCGACTGCACCAACATATCTAGATGGCCAGGTGAATGCTAATGGAGGTTTATTTTTGGAGGCCAAAGCTCCAAGTGCTTCCGGGCTACCTCATCTGCGCATAGTCCCTTAAGAGCCCTGAGACAAAAAAAAAAGCTATATCTTCGATGAGTGATTTCTAGGACTCCATGGCACCTAGAGATGTCTCATAATATTCGATACCTCCAGGTCGAGACTCTATAAATAATACTCTCTCAGTTTTCTCCATCTCCATTCCATTCTCTTGTTGTCCTATTCTTTGCAAAAGCATGAAATACAACACTTTGATTCAGTGTAAGGATGTCGAGACGCAATACTTTGCAAACGGAAGCTCTTGGTGCAAAATTGACTTTTCCAACATGTCGGGGTGGAAAGTTAAACTCTAGGGTAGGTTTTGTTTGTAGTCCAAAGCTCTAGGTGCTTCCTGGGCTACCTCGTCTAGGCATAGTCCCTTAAGAAACCTGAGATAAAAAAATGTAATATCTTCAACATGTGATTTCTCGAACTCCATAACACCTAGAGATGTCTCATCACGACACCTCCATGTCAAGCACCCTCTACAAAATTCTCTCTCATTTTTTTCATCTCCATTCCATTCTCTTGTTTTCCTATTGTTTTCAAATGCGTGAAATACTATAGTTTGAGTCAATGTAAAGCCTTCCAGACGCAATACTTTGTAAACAAAAGCTCTTGGGCCAAATTTTTTTCCAAAACGTCGAGTGACTAGGTAAATGCTAGGGAGGTGTTTTTCTGAGGTAAAAACTCTAGGTGCTTCTAGGTTACCTCATCTGGGAGTTCTTGTTTAATGACTAGATTGGCTTAGCAATGAATTTGATAAGGGAATGGCTAAGAACACACGGAGTTATCAATCACCTAGTAAATTTTTCTTGTTTAGTTCTAAATGGGAATCATCCGGCCTATGACTTAGTGACCTTCCATTCATTGATAATTTATGTTATGATAAACCAATGGATGATTTCAAAAGTGCCTTAAAAAAGATAGGGTAGTCATCAAGCATAGTGAAGGGTGTGATGTGGTTTCCAAATAACTTGAAATGCATATAGATTTAGAGGTAATAACATGAATTGGACAAGATTGGACAATCAAGAATCATTGAGTGTCCGAATCAGAATGTCATTGCATATGGATACATTCTCGAGCATTAGAGTAATGCATCTAGAGAGACATTCTCAAAATATCAACAGATGAAAGGCATCAAATTGTGATGACTCTCTTTGAGCTATTGAAGCTTGTAATACTTTGTGGGTATCCTTAGATCCTTCTATCCATGCTTGTTGCAAAAAAAATTGTCTTAATGATGGTCCTAATGATTGTATGCTCAGGTGTTTTAATAGGGGAGAAGACTAAGAAGCATTGAAGAATGTAGTAGGTGCATGATAAGATAGGAACCAATACAAAGAGACCATGAGAAAGAAGAAGAAGTGCATGTAAGGTAAATACACATATACACATTGATAAATTGAATGAATAATTACTCAGATTAGGTAACTCTTTATATACATACATTATATAAATATTGATTTCCAAAGTTTGATATATATTATACATTGAAAATGCTAGTACATGTATATCACCAATAAATGAAAAAATAATCCATAATGTCTTAAATATTGTCAAGTGCACATCATATTAGTTTCATGTAAAAATAATCTCAGAAATGTAAGGTATCATTCAAAAATATGGAGTTCCAAATAGTATTTTAATGTGCATAATAAATATTAAAATGCCCAAATAGGTCATATACCATCAAGTTGAAATGCCATATAGGTGTACATACAATGCCATGCACATAGGCATAGAAAAAAATGTCATATAAGACATGTATATTTCTTAATCATCAAAATCTAGCCCTCTCTTGTCCTTGTTCGAAGAAGGCCCTCCTTTAGATGAAGATGGAGATCTATAAGATGACTTTGGATCATCCCCGCTAATGCTCGAGTCCTCTTCCGCTAAATACTCACATGTAGTTGAACTTGTAAATGCAAATAATGTTTTTTATCATAACGTAATTTATATATGTTTTCAACATGGATTTAAGACCATGTTAATGAAAGTGTTTACATAAATACAAAAACTTTCCACAATCTATTGATCACGCCAAATCTTCATCTCAGGCTCAGATGAGTCATCGGAGAGCTCTGGAGTATGAATGGGGGTACGAAGACGATGAGATGGAGGAGTCTATTCCCTCAAATTCAAAATGGAGGGGGTTGAAGTTCCCTACATACACATAGATCACAACATCAAACATCGAATTAGCCAAAATAGAACTAAGTACCCTTCCACACCCACAATCAATCAATAGGATTCTACCCTGTCGTAGGTAACTCTTGTGTATACACAATGAAGGACATTATTAACATAATTTAATAATTCTACAATGAAGGATATTATTAACATGTAATTTAACATAATATGAATTACACAAGCAATTTAACGAAAATACATGTTGTTTGAATACCTCGAGAGTTGTTGCATAAATGAAATTGTGATAATGGCAACACCTTTCTCTACTTGTCATACAGATGGTGGGGTGTCTAATGAAGTCATCATTTTTATCAAACATGTATCACGTGAGTTAGATGAACATACAAGAACATACATATATTTGACTTCAAAAGTTATATATATATATATATATATATATTTGCATGTATGTGAAAATTTTACACAATTAACATTCTAAATTACCTCTGTGAATGTAGGTGTACGCATGGTGCTTGCCACCTATGTTGGGGATGAAGACGCCTTCTACGTGCTGTAATATCAATGCATACATGTACAAATACAATTATTTCAAAAATTCAACATATATAAGTAAATCAAGTACTTCGATCTTTTTGTAACACACATAATAAAACATAAGAAATACCTGCAAAGGTGATGCCAATGGTTGTAATACAAATGTCTCACTCAAAAAATAATCTACCATGGTGACATTATCATGTACACCCCCAGTGCCAACTCTAGCAAAATCAGTATGCATGAAAGTATCATCCTCTTCGGGACCCAAACATATGCTACCACATGACGAGAAAAGATTTGGCCTCATGCTAGTAATTCCTGAGGGAATAATCTATGTACCTCCACGAGCATCCGGCTGCAAATATCCCCTCGTATGTTGAGAAAGGGTTGTAGATAGCCCTTAAAGCGCGTGCAGTGTATCAATCTATATTGTCCTTTGCTTAAGGGACAGTCTCTCAAGGTGAGGGGACTTCTATGTAGGGACTCTGTCTTTCTGAATAGGTGCACGTTGTGCACCCCGGCCAATCTTTGTGAGATCCTTTTCCTCGCCCTGGAAATATCGTAAATCAAATTGATTTGGGATCTCGTTGAGGATAAACTCGCAATAGAGTTTCCTCGAAAATTATATTGGCACCTCGTTGTTATTGCAAGGTGGAAAATCAAACACCATCAACCATCAGTCCCAAAAATGATTTTAATCAAACTATTTTTGCACCAATGGATGGGAAACCCTTTACATGACAACAGAACAGGAAAATTAGTGCAGGGGTCCATGAATAAGGTGCATATGAGTTATTTTGTAATTTATTTTTTTATTACATCCACATATGATAATTTATTGGAATAATAAACCCTAAAACCCTCTCTGTAATATGTCCAACAATCAATTTACCTCATTTCAACATCAACTTGAGCAACTAGTACCTCCAATATGTTTGTAAGAGAGGCACAATGGGGTTTTGTAGATTATGAATCCCTCATTCTTTTTATTAAATCCTCAATTTTAATTTTGTTTTCAACTATGTGGGATGTTAAATCTTCTTGAATGCCCACGGAATGTTGAGCAACTGTGGGAGGGTTGGGAGGGATGAAAGGAATAATAGGGTTTTGTTGTGGTTTATTCCTTTGACATCGAACTGTAAAAATAAAAAAATGTATTCAATTCAAATTCTACTCTATAATTATCAAATTTCAATGCAATTTTTAGAAAATAATTGTGCCTACCTCTTCTTTATGGTGTCATCATCGATTCATATCTTATTGGTGATTCAAAGGAGATAGTTTGAGCTTGAGATCCAGCTAAATGATAAAACACGAGGGCACGGTTAAGCTCTGAAACTTGTGTTTGAAGGGGAGAAAATGATAGAGGATCGGACTTCTTTTGTTATTTATAACAAACATAACACATACGCATTCTGGGATGGTAAATTCCAAACCTAGAAAATCATAACGTGATCGCGTTATAATAGAACATGTGCGCATTTTGCCTTTTTCAGGTTTTTGTCCAGTTTTTGACCCCCCAACTTGGTGCACTTACCCATGAGTTAGAGAGGTTAGGAGGTTGGGGTAATATTGGTTAGGGACGGTTTAGATATGGTTCGGTGGTTTTTAAGGGATTAAGGTAATTTTAGGTGAGTAAAATTTGATGTACGAAGTGGTAGAAATTGATTTTATGGGGTAGGGGAGATGAATTAGGAATTTTTTTAATGATATGTTTTTATAAAATAGTGTCTGTGTGGGGAAGTAGGCGGGTGACGAAAACCCAGTGTCTACACAAACATTTTAGAAAAACATTTTAGCGGTTCTTAGTACTAAACAAACATTAAAACAACTTTGAGTGACACTATTAAGAGGGTAACAAATCTTAGTATAATTACATAGCTTATTATTTCTTATTACATTGACAGTTGGTATATCATATGGTTCAATAACTTTGTATGAAGCTTTATAATTACCTCCTCCTTGTATTTAATCTTGCATAGATAATGCCAAATACATCAAATGCTCTTCATTCTACACTGTGGTATCAAAGCCAAAATGTAGGAGACTAGCGTGGAGGAGAAGACTCATTTGGCATGAGAGATGAGGGGGAAAATGCATTCATAGTGGAGGAAAAAACTATTAACATGGTTGTAGTGTGGTTGTTTGGCATGTTGGTGTTGCTTTATTAAAACTTGTGTGTAAGGAAACAAACTTGTTAAAGTGACATGTGGTTGAATTAGGATTTGGGATCGGGTGAAGATATTAAACAGATCAGCTTCAACATATATGATTTGGCCAATATTCCAGTCACATATAATAAGTAGGTGATATATGCTGAAAACATAAATAGAGTTTATTTTGCTCTTCAAAACAACCTCAAAACAACAGAAATCTACAATGCAATGAACTAGTACGCCAACCATCTCTTGACTAATTATTATTTTACGACAGCCAACAAAAGAAGACCAATGCTTCTAATCTGAGGAAGGCTCATGTAGATGATGCAATACAAGGTAAAGAGCACACACAAAAGTCATTCAGATTCACTACACAAGCATACTAAGCTCACCTTCTCTTCTTCATCCGTAGGGCATCTATATTGAATAAAATACTAAAATTTTGATTCAGGCATCATGTCAGCTCCAAATATATTGTTATCAGATGCACAATTTCTCAAGGAGTCTAACTATACAACCTTAAAGATGGATATGTGCATGATCCTCCAAGTTAAAGAGCTCTAGGGGATTGTTATTGGTGCAGTATCACATCCAACTGGAATTGATGAGTGTACAAAGTATGACAAGGGAAATGAAAAATCCTTGATTTTGACCACACTCAACATCTCTGATGAAGTTCAACCACACATTCGGGATGTGACTACATCAGAGATAGACTAGGACACTCTTTTCACCATATACGAGGCAGAAAACTAGACAAATATCCTCCAAATGTAAACAAAGCTTCATACACTTAATATGAAAAATTGTGAGAAAGTAGAGCAATTCTTACGTTGGGTGGTAGAACTACAAGTAAAACTTGTCATGCTTAAAGAGATGGTGGAGGAAAAATTTCTTATCCTAATCATTTTGAGAGCTCTTCCTTCCCCATTCCAAATATCTGTCACAACATTAAACATCAAAAAACATGTGGTGTCTTTTCAAGGGCGGGTGAATTTTCTCTAGCTGTATGAAGCCATCCATTCAGTGCAAGATTATTTTAAAGACAAAGCACTTATCTTGAGATAACAACTTGGTCAAGTCTCAAAGGGACATCGGCATAAAGTCAAGCTCTAAGTTTATCATGCATTGAATTTCCATTTTTCAAATCATTCTTCACATCTTTGATGAGATTGTTTAAGCTTCATGTGATCACAAGACCATCCAGATACAAAATAATAATGAAAATATATGTGCCTACCTTCTTAATATACAAAATTTGAATATGAGGGGATAAGGGCGAATCCATGTTACAATAGGCGATCATCTATCTTAATGTACCATGTCCTTAGTAATTTCTTGAGTCCATAAAGTGACTTAATTAGATGACATACCTTTTAGGATGTTGCTCATCAATAAATCCTTCTAGTTGGGTCATGTACACTTCTTCTTTGAGATCAACATTCAAGAAACCTCTTTTAACGCTTCATCTTTGAAGTTTATATCCTTTTTTGTGATTCCATCAGCATGTACAACTCTAATGATCTTTAACCTAAAGAGTTGAGTGCACAGCCCCCATACCTCACTATTTCTTTTGAGTATATCCGATTGCAATAAGTCATTCTGTAATGGTTATAGATCTGATCTTCCTTGAGTTTGTTTTGAAAATCATTTGTAGCTACGGGTTTGTTTCGAGGTACTTTCCAT